>JAFBJS010003086.1:60699-83547 GCA_016785265.1 Paraplagusia blochii
TGTATAAGAGACAGGTCGCAACCCACATAACATCCAGTGGGCTCACCATCCACAGGAAGACTTACAGTAGACACGGTGTGTTTTGGGTGGCAGTTGTGGAGAGTGTTGTGTGTGTTTTTTTTTTTTTTTTTTTTTTTTTACATAATATCTGGTGTTTAACCATCCCTTCTGGGAAATGTCACCAGTTTAAACCCAAGTCAAACCATTCTGTTGTTTCCTTCTACAAAAACCTGAAAGTAAGAATTTATCATAAATAAAACTAAATGCTCACTGCTGTATATTGATGGCACAATTCTTCTTTTCCACTCTGGTGTTTTCTTTTGACACCGGACGCAGTTTTCTCTCCGACATTTACAGTCTGAGAGGTGTTTCTCCTCACTTTTTCACAATGAAAGAAACAGTGTTTCGTGTGTTATATAGTTATCTCACGGAAACATCACAGCACCACACAAACATCTGAACCTAAGCTCCTTGTTTCACTGCTGCAATGGAATGAGTGACAATCAATCCTGGAAGAACAACGGAATGAGAACTGTGTTTTTCGATAGATAAATAGATACATAGGTAGGTAGGTAGGTAGATAGGTAGATAGGTAGGTAGGTAGGTAGGTAGGTAGGTAGGTAGGTAGGTAGGTAGGTAGGTAGGTAGGTAGGTAGGTAGGTAGGTAGGTAGGTAGGTAGGTAGGTAGGTAGGTCGGTCGGTCGGTCGGTCGGTCGGTCGGTCGGTCGATCGATCGATCGATAGATAGACAGGAAGACAGACATTTTCACTATTTGGGAAATAAGGGGTTTATTAACAAACTAAGAAACTATGGGCAGGAAATGGATGGATGGATGGAGAGATAGATTATTAGATAGATAGATTATTTTCTGTTACGCCCCCCCCCCCCCCCCCCCCCCCCCAGCAAGAAGAGAACAATTTGCACCCCAACCACCCACTCTCCGCCGCAACTATAAATAATAGCATTTGTCTATGAAATAATTATTTTGCGCCGCCGCAGGGGGGCCCGCCCCACACTTTGAGAAGCACTGATTTATCCCATCACCTGTGTGATGAATAGGCAGCCTGGTAGCAGTGAGTAGGGACAGTGCCAAGCTCAGTGGTAACCTGGCAGTTGGTGGATTAGAACCTTAAACCCTTCGGACCAAGTGTGGTTCCTTAACCACTAGGCCACCACTGTCTCATTCAGCACCGTCCAGACTCACATAAACTATATGGTGCAGTGCGATTTGGGTGGCTGTCATGGAAACTGCTGCCACTGCGACCTGGAAAATTTTAGGCAGATAAGGATGAAATAATATATCTTAGTGATAAATAATTATATGTTTAATATTTTTTAAGCTTGTTGGAAATAATGTATAAGTCAGACATAATATCATGTAAGGATAAACCACTATCTTACTTAAGAACATGAAAATATATATTTCTACATATTATGAAATGTTACCATCGTAAAAACACAAACAAATCATTATTTACAGTAATCTAATATACTGATATAATACTTAGTTTAATTTGACATTGTCCAAATCGTCCTCATGCATCACCCCAGATCAACACAAACGGTTTCCATCAACAATTACAAGTGAGAAGTTTAACAAAAATAAAAATAAAACTCTGACTAAATGAAAGAGATTTTTTTGACTTTTAAATGATACAAATTAACCTTTCTACCAGTGTAAAAATCAACGAGGACAATTATAATTATTTTTTTTTTACACACAAGCAATATTTAATTTAACCACCCGCAGTCTATCTGCCATTAATTTTTGTGAGGTAATTTTTTAACAGCCCAACCCAATCTATCTGCAGATTCAGTGTGATGCCCAATCATCATGTGGACTCATCGGTCATTAAAACATAATTAAGTAAAAATTTAATCGCAGGATTGTGCTCTCCTGTCTGTTGAGTCAATGTTTCAAAAATAAAAAAAAAATTATATTTTACAGACAAATATTCCTATTGGTGAAAGATGCAAACATCCAGTCACCGTTACTGATTGGATGCATCAATAACCATCACATGGATGTGTATAACATTCCCAAACTTAATGTTGTCCTTCACTTTGGCCAAGAGTCAATGTCTCTGTAATTGGTGTGAAACTCCAGGGTTCACCTCCTGGGTAAGATCACATCACCAATCCTGCAAGAAGGTACAATGTGGTGCAATGTGATTTGGGTGGCAGTTATGGAGACTGCTGCCCCGGGATTGAATAAGTGGGTAAAGCTGGATTTATGGGCCCTTCCAGGACCTTCTGAACTTCCAATATTGATATTTCTAATGTTTGATGAAGTATGAAAGAGTACTTTTCTAAACTTGAATTCCCTGCCTCTTATAAAGCCTGGCAAGCCAAGGCAAGGTAAGTACTAGTATGTGTATTTATGAATATATATTAGTACAAATACTCACAAAAAATAAGTTATACAAGATTACAGAAGTTTAATTGTATTTGGCTTGTAATAAAATGTTTACTGTTATAAGTTTGTAGTTTTTTCTGACGGATATTGGATTCTGGGAGACTTTAATTTAATTTTAAAATAATTGACTATCGTGATGAAAATGTTGCTATCATTAGACTCATTAGACCAGTTATCCAGCTGGGAACTACCTCGTTTTTGACGTCACTAATCACATGTTCAGGATAAAAAGAAAGTTCAATTTTGTCAGCCCAATATAAGCCTAATTGTGTGATATTGAAGATCAATGTTGTTTTTTTTTTCAAATATTGAAAATTCAATAACACAAAGCCTGGTTTTGACAAATATTACTGGAATCACGTATAAGGTTCTGGAATGTTTACCTTTGGTAGCAGTGGCAAATATTGGTATTGGTCGACATCAGTACTGGGCGATTAATAGTGTTTTGACAATATCGATAAAATTGGATAATGGCAAATGTTAATATCAAACCATACCCAACATTGAGTGTTTATTTGTTTTTCGCTAGCTAACAATATTTTAAAATAATCAAACATCAAGAAAACATCAAGAAAGTCTTAATGTTTGATTACGAAGAAAGGAAGGAAAGCAAACTCCTTGTTTTCCTTTTTGACAATATAAATAATAAAAAAAAAGGATATCGGCAAAAGTTAATATCATGCTACAACAAATATTTTGTTTTTCCCAAACTTTTTTTTTCTTTGGAGACCCATATTTAAAAGTCATCATATATCAAGATGTTAATATTTGTAAAGTCAATATTTGTAAACCATTGGAAGGGAGAAGGGAAGAATGACAAAAGTAAGTAAGTAATGAAGGAAGGAAGGAAGGAAGGAAGGATGGAAGGATGGAAGGAAGGAAGGAAGGAAGGAAGGAAGGAAGAAACGAACGAATGTAGGAAGAAAAGAAGGAAGGTAAACTTCTTTTCTTTCCTTGTTTTTTCTTTTTTGACAATATCCATAAAAAATCGATATCGGCAAAAGTTAATATGATGCTACAACAAACATTTTGTGGTTCCCAAACTTTTTTTTTGGAGACCCATATTTTAAAAGTCATCCTACATCAAGATGTTAATATTTGTAAAGTCAATATTTATAAACATTTGGAAGGAAGAAAGAAAGAATGACAGAAGGAAGGAAGGAACGAAGGAAGGTAGGAAGGAAGAAAGGAAGCACAGCAAACTCCTTGCTTTCCTTGTTTTTTTCTTTTTTGACAATATCCATAAAAAATGGGATATCGGCAAAAGTAAATATCATGCTACACCAAATATTTTGTATTTCCCAAACTTTTTTTTTTCTGGGGACCCATATTTTAAAAGTCATCGAACATCAAAGTCAACCTTTGTAAACCATTGAAGGAAGAAGGAAAGAATGATGGAAGGAAGGAAAACACTCATCATTGTAATCAACAACACCTCATCACAAAAGTGAACAGCAGCTTTGACCACCATGCTCAGTGGACCTCAGTAGCCGGGTAGCTGGTGGATTCGAACCTGGAACCCTACAGGCCACCACTCCCTATAGTACGTAATGAGCTCCTAGGAAACATGATGCAAGATGACCAGAAAGACAATCTTTTGCGGACCACCTGTGGGTCCTGACCCAGTCTTTGGGAAACAATGATGTGCATAACAATGTGCAAGCTACATATGGATGTTTTTTTTTCAGTGTAATTAAGACACGTCCTTATAAACAGCGCCCACTTGTTTGTTGTATCTGTGTTTTGTTTGGTTCAGAGACAGGTGGGCCTGTTGTGAGTCTCGGTGGAATATCCCGGCTTAGCGATGAGCAATGTAGATATATGACCAGCATAAATTAATATCTCTGTTGCATTTACCCAGCAGCGGCGGAGGGCGGAGGAGGAGAGGTGGGTGGCGGTGGCGAGGTGGGAGGGGTCAGGCTGTTATTTCCCAAGCAGTTGTTTAAAATGCATAAGTTAGAGTGATAAATAAAACAGACCCTGTTCATCTGCGACTTTGTCCCCCAGACAGAAGACACTGCATCTGAACACGGTGTTATGGAGAGGAGGCAGTACGCTGGTGGTGGTGGTGGTGGTGGTGGTGGTGGATGCAAAAAAAATCAAAGTGCTTCCAGTTAAATCTTTCAGCACAATACTGTAGAGACGGCTCTACAAACAGAATCAATTAGTTTAAAAATCATATTTATTAGAACATCAGCAGGAATTATTATTCAACTCCCTAATTATATGGGTTTCCTCCTGGAAGAGCCGACAATTTGTTTCACCCTTAAGGAAGATTAAGTGAAAAAAGACTATAAAATTATCAGCATTTTACGGATTTTTATTTTTGAACACGGGTTGATCTCCATCACCATTCCCAATCCCTGGGATTCCCAATCCCAGTCAACTCACATAGGGCTGGGTTAAAAAAAATGATTAATCGATTTTAATCGATTTTTTTGTTAATAGGACGATATCGATTCATAAATCCAAAAATCGATCTTTCTTTTCCTTCTTTTCCCAACAACTTTACATGTGCTCATGCACCACAGGTCATTACGTATTTACGTGGTTTTGTTTTAAAACAAATGTAAAAACAACATGGCACTAAAATCTAAAATCTAAAACTAGAGTCTGCCTTGTAATTTTGGGTCAAGTCATGTTAAATAAAAAATGTATGATGGATTAATATGACTGCCTTGAGTAAATTTGTGACGGAAATAAATGTAAAAAAATACATTTTTTATAAGCAAATGGATTGAGTTTCAATTTTAGCTTTGATTCTTCTGAGAATAATGTTGGTACCGAACTATAATTGATATGACAAAAACTAAAATGAAAAACGAAGTGAATCGTGAATTGAATCGAATCAAACTCTTGTGAATCGAATCGAATCGATTTAGAAAATTTGAATCAATACCCAGTCCTAAACTCACATGTGTAGAATCAGTGAAGTTGGAACCGTTTATTAAAACTTTAGATGTAAATCTCTATCCGTCTGAGCCAAGAACCATTGGTTCTACTTCCACTGGAACTAGATGTGAACAACAGGAAGTGGGAAGTTAGTGTTTGTGAAGCTAATTTACTGATCTTTACTAGTGAGGGTTGGCGGTCAAGGAGCGGTCAAATCCATCAGCTCTGAGGTTTCCACTGAGTCGCTCTGGTCTCTGGTCACCTGGTAAGGAATGAAATGATTTAAGAATGATTGATATTGACTAAATTTAATTAAATGTACTTCGAAAGGACTGGCAGGAACAACGTACGGGAGTGCTGCAAGCTCAAGGTTACTACAACAGGACAGAATGAGACAGACAGACAGATAGATGTCTAGAAAGACAGATAGACAGATAGACAGACATACAGGTGTATAGACAGAAAGACAGACATTTAGAGTACTGTTTGGGAAGTAAGGGGTTAATGAACAAACTAAGAAACTATGGGCAGGTCATGATGTGACGAGACGGACGGACGGACGGACGGACGGACGGACGGACGGACGGACGGACAGACAGACAGACAGACAGACAGACAGACAGACAGACAGAAAGATAGACAGACAGACAGACAGACAGACAGACAGATAGACAGACAGACAGATAGACAGACAGACTGACAGATAGATAGATAGACAGAGAGACAGACAAACAGACAGACATACAGGTGTATAGACAGAAAGACTAAGACTACTATTTGGGAAATAAGGGGTTAATAAACAAACTAAGAAACTATGGGCAGGTCATGATGTGACGAGATGGACGAGATGGACGGACGGACAGACAGAAAGACAGAAAGACAGATAGATAGATAGACAGACAGACAGACAGACAGACAGACAGACAGACAGACAGACAGACAGACAGACAGACAGACAGACAGACAGACAGAACTTTCTTATTCTAAATTTAATAAACGAGTCAATGTGTCTTTATTGAAATTTAAAAAAACTAATAATATGAAAGTTATCTTAGCAAATTACAAAAAACATCTCAATAATAGATGTCAGATTCGGTTGATTTAGATCTAATTTTAATATAATATATATTTATCCGAGAATTATACACGACTAACTGACTTACAAACGTTTGAAAAACAATTAAAAAAATTATGAACTGTTTATAAAACAAAGGTAAAAGACGAAGACCGAGGCAAATTTTGCAAAAAAAAATTGCAAATTTGTCAAACAAAATGAATTCTCTTAATGCTTTCCTCTTTTGTTATTCCGTTCAGTCAAACTGTAGAGCCGTCACACTGGAGATTCACTCCAACACCGTCAACAAAAACACAAAAAAGTCTGTTTTTTGTCTGTCCAAAAAACAGACAGGACAGCTCACCTGTGGTCCTTCACTCTGTTGAAAAAAATAAAAAAATGATTTTCCTAAAACCTGGAGATCCATCCTGGTATTGTGTTACCTTCAGCCTCTCACATGTACAGTATGTGCTCTGCTATCTGACCTTGAGGAGACAGTACACCCTGGAAACTGTCCAGCAAAATGTCAGTTTCAAGGTCCGTGATGCATGAGCCCGAGGAGCAGAGGATGTTAGCCTCGCTCCGTGTGCTGGTGTGCTGTACTGAAACCAGGACACACTCGATACTACACAAAGGGCCACTGCCTTCAGGCTAGAAGCTGTATTGCCGGAGAGCCGCTGCGTGGACAAGACTGGGGGTCCATGAAACTAATCAGACCCCAGGGACACACTCCAAGGCAACAGTTTTTGTTGTTGATGCCAAGAGATTGTCTACAAATAAGGACAAAGAGGCAGAGAGTCCATCTGAAGGTCTTCCTCTCTCCCTGGTCATCGTTTACCTTTTGTTTTCACAGATAATTTTTTTTTTTTTTTTTGCTTTTGTGATTGCAAAGACAATTTGTCTTTTACGTCTCGCCGTTTGACCCCTTACATAAACAGCTGGAAGTCATGGGACCGAAGTAATACAACATCGACGCTCGTCTCTGTTTACACGGACTTCCAGGGCACGTCGTAGCTGCTGCCGCGCAGAGACTCGCAGCCAAGGACACGGGGACTTGAAGTGGGTCTGAAGGTCTTTCTCTCTCCCCCAGCTCATCAGCTGAAGGCCTGTTTGAAAGCCGGCTAATTATACGTTATATCATCCAGCTCTAAATGCTTGTATGCGTGACTACGGCAGAGAGATGTAGGTTTGCGTGTTATATATATATATATATATATTTATATATATATATATATATATTCAAGGTAAAGCTGGAGCTTGAATTTTAAACAGTCGGTGCAGAGAATTCCACTGCAACAAATGGCCGTTTGATGTATTTGTATTTGTGATGCAGAGCCAACTGCATTCAGCCATTAGACTTTCACTTCATCATGAAGACACTGGTGACAATTGAAAATCTGTTACATGTCTCTTTGGAACGAGCCGCGCGGTTGGTCATCCTGGGTGTCATCTACTGGAAGGGAGGGATTTAATCGCACCAAAACATTTAAAGCTGGATGAAGTGTTGGAAGAAGCAACCATTTGGCGTGTCCCTTATTCAGACGTTGCCCGATTGTCTTCCATCTCACCCTGTCCTCTGTATCTTCTATTCTGACTCCAACTACCTCCATGTCCTCCCTCACTGCATCCATCAATCTCCTCTTTGTCTCCTACCTGGTAGCTCTATCTCTAGGATCATTCTTCTACCAATGTAACCACTGTCCCTCCTCTGAACATGTCCAAACCATCCATTCCTATTGAGTATATGGAACTAGCTAAACAAAGTTTTTGTTTAAGAATTATTAGCTTATATCTTCAATTTCTTGTTCATTTTAATACCAGGTACCGATAAAGGTGCATTTGTTTGTATAAAAATATGCTGCCAACACTTTTATAAAAAAGGCAAGAAAAACAGAGATGTCTTCTTAATGATAGATTTCTAAGATGTGGATAAATCACTGAATAGTTTGTCTCTTTCCAGTCTATGTCTTTTTCAGGGGTTTCCACAGTGAATCGACAGTTTTCCATTTAAACCAGCTACTTCAGTCTTCTACTCTGACTACACGTCCTCTCTCACTGCATCCATCAATCTCCTCTTGGTCTCCTACCTGGTAGCTCCATCTCTAGGATCATTCTTCTACCAATGTATCCACTGTATTTATCTCTTGTTCAGTGATGTACTGCTGCTGGAACCATAAATTCCCAAAGGATACTCCAGACTATCTATCTTTCTTCCCATGTACCTACGTAACTATCTACCTACCTACCTACCTACCTACCTAACCACCCACCCACATATCTATCTATCTATCTATCTATCTATCTACAGCCGTAGCTACCTACCTACCTAGCTACCTAGCTACCTATCTATCTATCTATCTATCTATCTATCTATCTTACTACCTACCTTCCTAGCTACATACATACCTATCTATATATCTATCTATCTATCTATCTTCCTACCTACCTAACCACCCACCCACATATCTATCTATCTATCTATCTGTCTATCTATCTGTCTATCTATCTATCTACCTATCTACCTATCTTCCTACCTTCCTAGCTAGCTAGCTACCTACCTACCTACCTACCTACCTACCTACCTATCTATCTATCTATCTTCCTAGCTAGCTACCTATCTACCTACCTATCTATCTATCTTCCTAGCTAGCTACCTATCTATCTATCTATCTATCTATCTTCCTAGCTAGCTACCTACCTACCTACCTATCTATCTATCTTCCTAGCTAGCTACCTATCTATCTATCTATCTATCTATCTATCTATCTATCAACCTACCTACCTACCTACCTACCTATCCACCCACCCACCCATCGCTCCATCCATCCACCTACCCATCCATCAATAAAACATGTTCCACATGGTGGTAGCACGTTCTGCGTCTGAGGTCAGAGACGTGAGACCAGGTAATGAACCCTCTTCAGATATCTCACTTTATTAATCAAACCAAACCATTCAACCACGTTGAAGAGGTTTTTCTCCTGCTCTTGACTGGAGAATAATAAACATAATCACTCCTTGATTTTATATTCTGAGTGGTTGACAACAGCGTCAAGAGACGTAGAGTCAACACGGAGTTGGTCAGCAGATGGCGATGTCAACAGTTACCCTAAACTTTAAGGCAAGTTTATTGATATAATTTCCATTAGTTTTCATATCAAACCTGTCAATCTTTGTTAAATGGTTGTTTTTAATGCAGAAAATGCATTTAGTTTAACAACGGAAAGTGAATTTTCACAACTTATAAGTCACAAAATAATGACCAGGAAAACCCAAAACACATTCCTTCCTCAGGCTGAAGGATGCACTCGCTCATAAGTTAATCTGATTAATATGTCAGGCGTGATAGAAACTTTCTCCTCGAGTCTGAAAAGATGTAAAAATTCCTTGTGTTTAATGGAAATCAAATGTCAAAATCGACTAACAGGATTCCCTCAAAGCCTCTCCAGTAATCTTGCCCCGAAGCTTTTGACATTCGTGGAAAAGGTAGGGACTAGCTGTCTTCCCTGATTGGTGCAACACAGCCCTCGGGGTTAGGGCAAGCGCCAATCAGTGGTCTCACACCGCAGCCAGGATTCAGATAAAGATTTTTCTCTGCCAGGTGTCTAAAGTTCTCAGAAACCAGAGGGGAAGAAAACAAGAGTCTTAAATCCACAACAGGACTGAATACACACGCAGAGAAAAGTAAAACAGTGTTTGAATAAAATACTTGAATATATTCATATATTCGCAGTAGATCAAATGGAGAATGTCACAGAAAACACGCCCACAGATAGGAGAATACTGATGCAGGTCAGGGATAAATAGTTTTAACTGACAGATGAAAACTGCCTCAAGGAATTTATGCTGTACATGGACTGACTGACTTGTGAATAAATATCACTTCATTTTAAAATGCATCAAATTCCAGCACAATTAGCCAATAAATAAAATACCCTGAAGTTGACACATTGGCATCATATGGAGAGAAGAAAATAAAAAAACTCGAAGGGGAAGTTAGTGAAAAACAATCTTGAAGGACAACTTATTGTCACTGTAGATCTTTCACCATGGCACTGCCACAAACTGTACAATGTTTGGGAAGTCAGCAGTGGTGGCCAAGTGGTTACGAAAACGGTCTTGGGTCCGTAAGGGTTCAGGTTTGAATCCACCCTCTGCCAGGTTGCCACTGAGCATAGCATCGTCCTAACCCACGGAATATGTTGTGTCACCAGGCTCACAAATGGTGTGGTGTGATTTGGGTGGCGTTCATGGAGACTACTGCCTCTAAGACCAGGCAACGGATTAGCAGATGAATAAAAAATATTTTTATTATATTGATTCTACAAGTACAGTATTTGGACATGACGTGATTTAGAAGACAATAACATTTCAACATGTTATGACTGCCTTAAAACCATTGTTGGGCAAAATACTTTGAAAAAGTGACATCTTACTTATTATTAGTTACTGCTCTGAAAAAGTAACTAGTTACATTTCAAGTTACTGAATTATAAAAGTAACTGATTACTAGTTACTTTACTTTAAAAACACATTAACAAAGTTTAGTGTCGTTTTCTGTAGCAACTATCATAATAAAATGTTGTAGTACAACAAAATAGATGTTTAAACATTTATATGGCTGTTTATTTCCCTTTAAGGCAAGAAGACCCGCCCAGGTCCAGGGGCGTAGCCAGAACCGACAAAATTGGTGGGCCCCAAAAAAATCAGGGGGGCCAAACCCCGAAGTATTATAGCCTAAGTTTCATAATGAACATCATCCCTCTTTATGACATTGCAACGCGAGCGGGCCTGACCGACAAGTGGGCGGGCCCATCTGTGGCTAAGCCCATGCCCAGGTCTCTTTCTGATTGGCTTAGCCTGAAACGTTAACCTATGTAAAACAATCATTGCTCATTTTCAAAGCTCAGTTAGCGTGCACGGACGTCTTTCACTACTGATTGACAGGCAGCGGACAGGCTCCACTGCCACACAGTCCTCTCTCCGTGGCCTGGACGAACCGTCCATTTGGACCACAGATAGTAACGAGTAATGAGCCCCTTTACGCCACAGTAACAATAACGGCGTTACTGAATGGGAAAAGTAATGTGTTACGTTATTAGTTACCGAAAATGGTGGTTTTTTTACGTGACAGCGTTATAAGTAACGCGTTAGTCCCAACACTGCTTAAAACCACACAGGCCAGAGTCTTGGGTTCGATTCCCAGAGAAACCATACACTTGGTTCCTCCAGGAGGCAGATTTGCTGTCAACACAGGAAATTATGAACTCTTGGATAAAAACAGTCAAATTCTTTTTTTTTTTTTTTTAACACCCACATGAAGACTCACAATTAAGTGCAATGTGACTTGCTCCAGCTGTCCCTGCTACCCGGCAACGAACAAGCAGGAGAACATGAATGAATGAATGTTAGGGAGCTGCTACACCGTTAACTAATACCACGCTTTTGATGCTGCTGCCACGTCAAACGTCACATTCTCCACGATTCCTCCCCCTCCCTTCTCATAAGGCATCTTCACTTTTCCCCGTCACACATGCCATCACTCTTTCCCTTAGCAATTTTTGCTTCAATTTGCTGTCTTTTATTGAATTTTGAGAGATGTTTCACCTCAGGGATCACCCAGGCCACGGCAAAGAGTCCAAGGCTGAATTTACCGCAACGGGTTTTCAACACGGGTCTATGCCAAAAAAAAAAAAGATTAAATGCAGCAATAACATAAACAATACCAACATTCTGATGTAAAAAGGATTAAGATGTAAATTATAAATTATTCCACTGGGGTCACCACATACAGGAAGGGTGATGGGGTGGAGCAGTGTGATTTGGGTGACAGTTATGGAGAAAATGAATGAATGAATGACCTTCAATCAATCAGTCAAGTTTTATTTATATAGCCCACATTTACAAATCAGATTTGTCACATAGGGCTTAGAACATGAAATATAGTATAAAATGGCGTAATATAATTGTAATGGTCCTAAACACATTTTAAATGAATAAAAATTTAAAAATTTCCATTTTTACTGTATCAGCCATTGACCAAAACTGACGTACTGAAAAAATAGCTATCATGGTCGGCAAAAACAGTTTCCATAAAAATGCTTTTGCCGGTTTTATGGATAAAACGGAAGAAAATTGTATATATATATATATATATATATATATATATACATACACATACATACATAGAATATGTAACATTTTATTTGTGAACTGCTGGTCAAAAATGTTTTAGTATGTCACTGTTCCTTGTATGTAAAATTGTTTTTACATACAAGGAATTTCTAAAAAAAGGAATTTTTAGAATCTTGTTTGTTTTTCAATTGGTGTCTTAACAATTAAGAGTATTCTGAAAATTTTAGCAAAAAATGTAAATTTTACATGCCATTAAAATATTGAAAAGAAAAATTTCTACATCTTTTTTACATTTTTCAACATTTCAGGAATAAAGAAAATGTTATTTTAAACAAATTCCTAGCTTCTGGCTAGCTTCTACATGCATAGAGAGATAGATTGAATTGGAGCAGATTTCTTTTTTGACAAAATTCTCATGTTGTTGTGATGCCCAAAAATATTTTTAGAGAAGGTTTATTAAGAAATTTTAAATTATTATCCGTAAAATGTTTCTCATCGAAAACAAACAATTTGAACATTTTACACAAAAAATTGAATCTAATCTACTTCCATTTTAGTGTTGTTTTTTGTTCATTAATCCACTGGGTTTTCCGGGGCAGCAGTCTCCATGACTGCCACCCAAATCACATTGCACCCTACAGTGAGCCTTTCTGTGGGTGGTGATATTGTTTGTCATAATACACATGTGAAACCTGAGGCCCGCAGCCCAAATTGTGGGTGGTGAGCCCAATGGAAGTTATATGGGTCAGGATGGTGCAATGCCCAACGGCAACCTGGCAGCTGCTGGATTCAAACCTGAAGCCTGTGCAGATCCAAGTCTGCTTCCTTAACCACTAAGTCAACAATGACATTATTATTATTATTATTATTACTGTAATCATTATTATTGTTGTTGTTCATTCATCCATCTTTATCCTCTTATCTGTTACCGAGAGTCCTCCTGTGGGTGGTGATGTCTTTTGTTATAATACATGTGCCAAACCTGAGGACCACAGCCCAAATGTGGCCCACAAAGTCATTTTTTGTGGCGCGCCCATTTTTTGTGGCCTGAAGAGCTGCTGAATTTTAGAATTTTTTTTCTTTTTTTGTTCATCGCAATGTATTTTCAATAAATTATACTCAACTACAGAAACATTTATCAATAGATAAACAGTCACAATCATAAAGTCCTTCAGTTACAGTTGGACCCTGAATGAAGAACAGTGTAGCCAATGTGGCCCCCTGGGAAATTAGTTCGGAACCCACATCAATACAGAAACAAATAGAAAAAACCATGAATCAGACGTCTCATGAATCATATACCAGTGTATTATAAACACAAATGCACTAAAGCACCATTCAATAATTCCATTCACGTCTCTCAGAATATCAAACGACATCACGGTTCAGTTCCAGTGAATCAAACACTGTGCACTAATGCCGAAGCATGCAGTACAGTGTCCCGGCCAGCAGGTCTGTCCTAGACCTGTCCCATTATTATGTCAGCCACAGACAGGAGGTTTCACTTTTCAAATTGACACGCATCTAGTGTGACCGGGGCGCAATCAATGAAATATGGGGGAACGATGATGTGTGGGACAACCTGGGACGTGTCCCAGCGTACTAATATCTCGGAGCTTGGATAAAAAAAAATGTCCACATACGTCAGCACAGGAAATTATATCTACATTTTATTGCCTTTTTTTTTTTAGCACTTTTTTAATGACTGCTGCACAAGCTATGCTTTCAGGCCTAGTTTTCCTCATGATAGACTAAAAAAAATTAGTCTGGCCCAAAACACAGAGCACTCCTTCTGAACTGGCCTCCAGAGGCCTCATCCCGAACATGGAGGATTCTGGGAAGTGAAGCCTCCATCATGGCCTATTTCTAGTTCGATAGAGGTCAGGTGGACCGGTGATCATTTGTTTGATCAGGTGTGAGTGCTCATTGAAAAAAAAAAGCCTTGAATCTTGATTCACGCGCAGTTCAACGAACATTAGTCAAAGCCTTGAGCTAACAACCTGCTCTACTTTCCTCGCAGCTATTAAACAAAGGCAACATCGCATAAAGTTTCCCGTGAAACTTTCAGAATTTGAGTGCACAACTAAAGAAAGTCCTGGTTGACTGAAACTTCGACTGAAGCCCTGACATTTTAACTGATATTTGATGAATTGCAGGTTGCCTGCTAGCTTTGTTCGCCTGAATTAATCATAAATAACTAGCTGCTCTGAAAATTGCTCTGAAGAAATTAACAAAAATTGATCAGAATCAAGCCAGAACTTATAAACCAATCAATGAAACATTTCTCAACATTTTAACAAATCTAAATTATTTCTTCGCATTCAGGAACTTTTTTTTCAAATGGATTGAAGTTGCTTTATTTTTTTACAATTGTCAAAGTGACAAAATTTGTCATGATCTTCAGCAGCGTAGTGTTTTATTGGCTTAGCGATTAAAAAAGCAGATTAGAATCTGAGTCTGGTTGGTTTCAGATTAGAGTCCACCAGCTGCCAAGTTACTGAGGTACACTACTTTGTGATGGGTCAGAGGTGCCAAATATATGGCCCGTGGGCCGGAAGAGGCCCACAAGGAGGTTCGATCAGGCCTGCAGATTAACTTGAAAATCAAAAAATGCATAAAAGACATGGATTTATTTTTATTTTTTAAATGCAATTCAAGAATTATCCACTGGGGGGGCCCACTGTTTTGGTCAGAGTAGAAAACAAGCCGTATCCCTGAGACAAACCATATAGCAGATGTCCTCAGTGCGCCATCTGCTGCTGGTCACAACGTTGTTTCTTCCCTGTTCTCGCCTTCCCGCTACAACGTCATTAGCGTTAGCAAGACAGAGATAAAGCGTACAATTTTCAAAGAAAAATGGACCACGCCTTATTTATTTACGGAGACGCACCTTTGTGCTTGGTGCGTTTGCAACAAGTTTCGGTATTTAAGAAATAGAATATTTGGCGCCACTACAAGATGCATTGCAGCGGAAAAAATATGACAGCTAGCAAGGACAACAGAGAAGAGTTAAGATCGACAAATTGCTAGCGGAAAAAAAAGACTTGATATTTTGGTTATTTATAGCCGAGTATGCTATAATTTTTATGGTCCAGTCCACTTGACATCTACCCAGGACGTATGTGGGCGCGATGTGAAATGAGTTTGACATTCCTGGTATAGAGATAAATAGAAGAAGATAGTGGGAGATGCACAAGTGCTCACAGTTTCTCTCCGAGACGCGATGAGAATACCACTCAGTAAACATAAGCTTTTTTCTCTGATCATTCGTACCGTTCGCTTCACGGATACAGAAAAGAAAAGATGATGAAGACGACGAGTCTGGGCAGGGAAATGTCCTGACAGACACGGTCAGTCTGGTCTGTCAGTTCTGCCACACTGTTCTATGTTGTTTAGGTGTTTTCTGCTCCGTGTCTATGTTCGAGCGAGTGCGATATGGTGGAGTGGGAAATTGTCGGGATTTCAAACATGTTTGGTTTTCACACGATCGATCGTGAGAAGTTGGGAGGCCAACCATGAGGTGAGAATCAATCGTCATAACCCCGTGTGCACTGTAGGGCGCGACTGCCGTTGGTCACACAACTGAAAAATCATGGCAAAATCGCACAGTTTACGCTGGTTATTCAATGCAGGGGTGAAATTTCATTGTGTGCAGTGGTGTCTATCACCGGGGTACGATGACCTTTCATCCATGCTTCCTTCCTTCCTTCCTTTCCTAAATGAGTTTGTTCTGGAATAAACCCTAAGGTGGCAGAGGTAAAGATGCTGAGGTTCTCTTATGGAGAGACAAGGATGGACATCATCAGGAATGAGATGATTAGAGGGACAACACAGGCAGGTTTGGACATGTTCCGAGGAGGGACAGTGGATACATTGGTAGAAGAATAGTTATTCTTCTACCAATGTATCCATATAATAATCCCCTTTTAAGGAAAGGAAAGGACGGAAGGAAGGACAGCAAACGTCATTGTGACTCACACAACAAAATTTGTCCTCTGTATTCAACCCATCACCAAAGAGAACATTGGGCTTCGAAACCCCTGGGGAGCAGTGAGTGAGGACGGTGCGTTGCTCAGTGGACCTCAGTGATAACCTGGCAGTTGGTGGTTTTTGAACCTGAAACCCTCGGGACCCCAATCGGGTTTCTTAACCACTAGGCCACCACTTTCCCTTTTTATAACCAAATGTGGTTAGCTAAACAGAAACGTGTGACTAAAACGTCTCTTTAGGGGTGACTAGGACGGACAGAATCAGGAATGTGGTGATTATGGGGACAACACAGGCAGGAAGGTTTGGAGAAAAAGCTAGAGAAGACAGATTGAGATGGTTTGGACATGTTCAGGGGATTATGTTGGTAGAAGAATGATACTAGAGATGGAGCTACCAGGTTGGAGACAAAGAGGAGATTGATGGATGCAGTGAGGGAGGACGTGGAGGTAGTTGGAGTCAGAGTAGATGATACAGAGGACAGAGATGGAAATTGTTGACTTGCTGTGGAAACCCCAGAAAAAAGGACAAACTACGAAAAAAAAGAAGAAGAGACTCATAGAGTGGATCAGTTCATGCTTTTTGTTGGAGGAAGTGCAATACTTTTCAGTCTGCATGCAAACCTGGTTAGAGTAGCAACAGAGCCGTACTAATACTACTTTCATCAAAAGTAATTTTACTGGTGGTGAAACTAGTCTATAAATCCCTGATTTGTTACAGACTTACAAGACCTAATGTAAAATATAAAAAGAAAAAAAAAAAGAAAAATAAGAAGGAACTATTGGCCTGATGTCTCTACCGTGTGGAGCACTTCACTGCTGCTGCCACGCACAGCGTGAATTTATGAGTTTATTCGTCTTATGTAAGTAGAAATGTATGTGAGTTGATCAAGCCGGGCCTGGTGCCAGCGCTACTGTGAATGTAAATCCTGAAACGGCAGCGAGTCGGTCCGGAGCAGAGTTCAGATCATTGTATCGCGTCCTCAGAGACCAATTATCCCATTCACTTCCTCCGCACGCAACTTTGACTTGTGTTCTTTTCTTTTCTTGTTTATTTATTCACATTCTAGATAGACTGGTTCTGCGGTTAAATGTTCTACACATGCCTTTGTGGACACAACTCAGCTGTAGGTCATTCTTACGCCTGCATTTGAACAACCCACCGCTCTCTCCGTCTTCTGTCCTATCCCACTGTCCTTCGTCGACCTTGTCCACCAATTTGGTGTTGTCAATAGAGCTCCATCTCACAGGATCTTTAAAATCCATTTCACCCACAGAGACTCACATCTACAGATAGCTGCCGGGGTTTTCAACTCCGTCGTCTTCATCAGGCTGCTCCGCTGTGATGATTGATGGGTCACATGACTTTTCAGATTCTTTTGAGAGAACGTCATCCATCTTACATGTGGGGTCCGCCAGCCGTGACGCCACGGAGGGTGGATGCAGTGCGTTTGATGTCAGCGGATTCTTGAATCTTTTGTTATTTGTGTTTCTTCTCACTGGTGGAACCCAACTGGAGGTTCTCCGGTTCATCTGCTGGTGTTCAGTTAAGTCAGTGTTGGTTTACTGTTCAGTTAATCTGACTGGGATGATTTTGGACCTGAAACAGTCTGAGGCAATTGAGTGAGACAGGTTTGAAATAGAGGTGAACTGGGAGGTGAGCTGCTCAGCACGAGGGTTCAGTGCACATGATGTCATCCGAGCCAATGGTGTCTCCTTGTCTTCACAGTGGGCGTATCTCACTGTTATACCTTGGCAGTGTAGCAGTGTTGCTGACTGTCCAGAAAATGTGTTTTTAATAACACGGTGTCAAACAATAGGAGCTTTGATCACAGCAGCAATGCCGCTCAAAACCAGCAGGGGGGGGCAAAAGGTAAATGTTGCTAAGGTTTTTTTGAGCCCGTTTTTTTGGTGAATTTTGTTGTGTGCCCCATTTTTAATTACCAATATCTCCTTTCCCTTTAGTTTGTCCCTTTATCAGGGTTTGACACATCGAGTCAACAATTTCCATCTCCCCCTGTCCTCTGTATCTTCTACTCTGACTCCAACTACCTCCATGTCCTCCATCACTGCAGCCATCAATCTCCTCTTTGTCTCCTACCTGGTAGCTCCATCTCTAGGATCATTCTTCTACCAACATAATCATTGTCCCTCCTCTGAACATGTCCAAAACATCTCAGTCAGTCTTCTCTAGCTTTTTCTCCAAACCTTCCTGTCTGTGTTGTCCCCGTAATCACCTCATTCCTGATTCTGTCTGTCCTAATCACCCCTAAAGAGACGTTTTCATCACACGTTTCTGTTTAGCTAACCACATTTGTTCATAAAAGGGACAGTGATGGCTTAGTGGTTAAGAAACCCGATTGGGGTCCCGAGGGTTTCAGGTTCAAAAACCACCAACTGCCAGGTTATCACTGAGGTCCACCGAGCAACGCACCGTCCTCACTCACTGCTCCCCGGGCGTTCGAAGCCCAATGTTCTCTTTGGTGATGGGTTGAATACAGAGGACAAATTTTGTTGTGTGAGTCACAATGACAAGGCGTTTGCTTTCCTTCCTTCCTTCCGTCCTTTCCTTTCCTTAAAAAAAAAATCCTAAATGAGAAACACATTATTTACAGTTTTATCTCTGTTTTTTTTTTTTTTTTTCGTTCCTGGGAAAGTGCAGTGCACTGTATCAGGTCCTAATGAGAAATGTAAGGCAGTAATTAACATGCAAAATATGCTGAGAGCAGAGGAACGCACACATTTCCCTCACTGGCTCCTTCTAAAAGTCAGTCTGCAAATTAAAAAAGAAAGAAAGAAAAAAAAAAGCTTGAGTAAAACACAGCGCACGTCAAGGTCTTAAATCAATGCTCCAGAGCTCAGGTGTTTTGCTTGTCTGCCTCTGTGAATTGTACCTCCCACGGATGGAATGACACCCTTTGCCCTCCCTTTCACCACTGTCCTTGTGAAGGAAAATGGTTTGGCTTCAACTTCACCCCAAACTCAAACAGTCACCTGTCTTCTCCAATCAGCCGGGCCTTTTTCCTTCAAAGCAAGGACAAAACACAGAGTGAAAAACGTCCGAGTGTTACACGGGCGATAGTGTCGAGAAAAAGGGAACTGACCTTGCCGAAATAACACGAAGAACTCGCCGCCCTTGTTTGATTTCACTACTTTCAGCCCAGATGACATTTCTACCTCAGGACATGCTTGAATATGGAAACAAAAATGGATGCGCAGAGGTTTTTGGTAAAACGTAAATGTAAAGGTAATTTCTACATCCTTGCCTAACACCTGTTTCGACCCCATGCTTTCATCCAATTTCCAAATCCACATCTGCCGGTAAATCTGCGTGAAAACATTATTTCAACGTCAGTTGGAAACTGCACACATTACCAGCTGTTTTATCATTTGATGTATTTACTTTGACTGGCTGTTAATTAATGCAAGGGAACATCAGATTTTTCAGAGTAACTGATAAAATGTTCTTGGGACTTGGATACGACTGACGTGACCTGAAAAGTGAATTCGAGTCAATTTTTTTTTTTTTTTTTTTTTTAATTTGTGTTGATGTGTAAGAAAGTTCAAGGCAGATAAAGTTTTCCTAACGACACACCAGTAGATATTTTCATAAGTATTTATATTTTTAAAATTATTTTCTCTATAAGACAAACGCTGATTTATTCATTATAAAAAAAAATAATTCAGTTAAACTAATGACACTGTTGTGTTCATTAAATTAAAGAATCCTATAGATGATTCAGTCATTTGTATTGTGTCGTAGGAAGTTAATGTAGCTTTTCTGTATTGTAAATTGCATTTGTTTTTTATGCAGTAAATACATAGTCAATATAGTGAAGGATTCATTTTAGCAACTTATATTTCTTTTTTTTTTTTTAAGGCATGGCACTGCATCTGAAAAGCTCCATTTAGCTCAATACATCAACAACGTTGAGCTGACCAGAAGTGTGTGACAACAGTGCATTACTGCTGCAGTACTAGGCAGTACTGTGTTATTTTTTTTTTCCAAGGAGTACATATTGTACTACAACTTGTGAATATTGAGCGTACAATCTGTTGGGCGAGACAGAAACTGTGATTCTCTATGAGAGAGATTAAGGAGTGGCAGAAGAACATGTGAGGTGGGGTTAAATCAGATTGAGATCTTTACTATTTGCAATTTTTCTGAGGCTAGAATGTGTGATTTGGAACTCACAGTTGGCAAATTTGTTTGTGACATCAAAAAGCTGGACATGTTCAGAGGAGGAACAGTGGACACATTGGTAGAAGAATCATCCTAGAGATGGAGCTACCAGGTAAAGAGGAGATTGATGGATGGACTGGATCTTACCCTGGAGCTACCAGGTAGGAGACAAAGAGGAGATTGATGGATGTAGTGAGGGAGGACATGGAGGTAGTTGGAGTCAGAGTAGAAGATACAGAGGACAGGGGGAGATGGAAATGACTGACACACTGTGGCAACCACTGATAAAGGGACAAGCTGTTAGTTAGACGAAAAAGGAAAACGAGTAGAGAGAGGAGCAGTTAGGTTTTGAAGACAAGAAAGTAAATTTGGCGGGACGAAGCAAGGATCGACTTTAATCGTCAGAGGTATTTTTCACCAAACGTTTCAGACTAATTTTGCTTTTCACTCTTGTTATTTTTATAAGGGGACTAATACCAGAAGTCTTCAGATGAAGTGTAAGCCCGAGGTGAGAGCTGCTGCTGCTGCTATGAGGAAGAGCTGTGGGTCTTACAGCAGTATTGCAATACCGATGTCATGCTAAAATGATGCGCATAGCAATACGGGCATCGGGGCACCTAGAAAATGTATTTTCAGATGAAACGTAGCTGTATCAAAAGTTCAAAAGCGTCAATTTAGTGCAGGAGAAATGTACGTTTTTTTCGTTAAAAAATAGATGAAAAGATGAAAAGGACTATACCAACTGGTATCGGCAAAGTTGCATCATGTGGCGATCTGTACATTTGAAAAGTTGGAGGGAAGCATTGATCCAGAGGCTCAGATTCTCAAAGGGACGCTCTCCTTCTGGAGCCGACTTCGTGTGCCGGTAATTCTGGAGGTATTTTCAGTAGGATACACAGTACAAGGCCTGATTGTAGAGCTGTAGGCCTGCAGTCCAACAACTATATCAAGTCTACAGACATGATGTGTGTGTGTCTGTAGACTTCTGGGGACTTTGCGTCTCTAGATTATTATTTTTAAGTTGTTTTACCGTCTTCAGTTTATCCTATTTCATCCTACCGGGAGCATCAACATAAATTCCTGACAACAGCCTCGGTTAGTTTGATCTACCTGCCTTCAGCCAAGCACCTGTATGTTTAATTCATAAACGGTGGAACAGTGGATCGCCCTAAAGGCCCATTCTTTTGTTTTTTCCTCAGCCGCTTTAACAAAAGAAACAGGAAAAGCTTCATCCAAGTGTGAAGTGACAGACCGACAATTACCAGCCGCATGACACAAACAGTGAATTGTGTCCTATTACCACCTGATACTCTGAAAAGTTTAACCCCTTTAACTCAAAATGACGAAAAGATCCATCAAATAAACACTCGTACAAACACTGACAAAACCCCGTCTTACTGTCACACTTAATCCTCGTAAAAGGTCTCGGTGGTGAAACGGCGGTGACATCTGAAGACGCTGCAGTTTGTAATAAGAGAAAATCCACTTCACTTTACTGAAATGTTTCTTGCATGCAAGGAACCAGCGGTGGCCTCTCCATACCAGGTACTAGGGGAGGACATATTGATCTAAATATCAATGGAAACGTTGCTCAGGTGAAGATTGCTGTCAGATTGATACTTGATAGTTGTGTCCGTGTAGGTTCTCAATCATAGAGGTTATTTAATCCAAAAGTAATGACATCGAGGGCAACTGGACATAAAGGTTTTAATAAGGTTTTATCTATCTATCTATCTACTTATGTATCTATCTATCTATCTATCTATCCTTATATTTCTACATCTAAACTATATCCATCCATCTATACATCAAACCATTTATCCACCTGTTTATCTGTCTATCTATGTATCTATCCACCTATGTATCGATCCATCTATCTATCTACCTATGTATCTATCTAACGTCTATCCATCTGTCCATCCATTTATCTTTCTATCTATCTATCTATCTATCTCTCTATCTGCCTATGTATCTATGTATCTGTCTATGTATCTATCTATCTATCTATCTATCTATCTATCTATCTATCTACCTATCTACCTATCTATGTATCTATGTATCTATGTATCTATCTATCTACCTACCTATCTATTTATCCATCCATCCATCTATCTATCTATCTATCTATCTATCTATTTAATGATCTAATGATTTGTATTATAAACAATATAATCTTTCTTT
>JAFBJS010003088.1:0-21508 GCA_016785265.1 Paraplagusia blochii
TTTGAAAAACTTTTGTTTTTGGAGATTACTTCTGGATTTTAAGAGGACAGTACTTAACAGTTATCACTAGTTTGAAAACCCCAAAATTATAAAATTTTCCCATTTTAACCACCAAAATGTACATAACTAAGTGTTTTAAGACAAATGAATGCATTTTGAGTGAATTTTGAAAAGCTTTTATTTTTGGAGATTACTTCTGGATTTTAAGAGGACAGTACTTCACAGTGATCACTAGTTTGAAAACCCAAAAATTATAAAATTTTACCATTTTAAACACCAAAATGTACATAACTAAGTGTTTTAAGACAAATGAATGCATTTTTAATGAATTTTGAAAAACTTTTATTTTTGGAGATTACTTCTGGAATTTTATGGGACAGTACTTCACAGTGATCACTAGTTTGAAAACCCAAAAATTATAAAATTTTACAATTTTAACCACTAAAATGTACATAAGTAAGTATGTTAAGACAGATGAATGCATTTTTAGTTATTTTTGAAAAACTTTTATTTTTGGAGATTATTCCTGGATTTTAAGAGGACAGTACTTCACAGAGATCATTAGTTTGAAAACCAAAAAAAATATACAAATTTTACAATCTTAACCACCAAAATGTACGTACAGTAACTAAGTATAGCCTGCAAGGGAGAGAGTGAGAAATGTCATTATAACAATTTGTATTCTTTTAATTAGAAATGCATTCTAAAATACTTATTTTAGTCCAGCTGTTGTGTGAGTGTTTTTTTTTAAGATGCTGAGGCTTTAGAGGTGACTATGATGGACAGGATCAGGAATAAGGTCACTGGGGGGACAACACAAACAACAAAAAAAGCTGGAGAAGCCAGGTGGTTTGGACATGTTCAGAGAAGGGACAGTAGATACATTGGACAGTACTTACTAGAGATGGAGCTACCAGGTAGGAGACAAAGAGGAGATTGATGGATCCAGTGAGAGAGGACATGGAGGTAGTTGGAGTTAGATTAGAAGATACAGAGGACAGGGGGAGATGGAAATTGTTGATTCACTGTGGCAACCACTGGAAAAAAAGGAACAAGCCGAAAGGAAAGAAGTGTCTTCTTTGCTATCGCTGTCTTGTGGGTCAGGCATACATTTTCCACTGTGAGAGCTCAGGTTGACTGTCAGGCTGCAGGTGTCATACAGTACACCTCTCTTCACCTTGTGTGTCAGCTCTATAAATACTGGTGGAGACAACAGTTCCATGACACTCAACCTCACAGAGGATGAAATATTCAGCAGGTCCATCAATAATTTAGCAGCAGGTTCGTAGAAGAATATCATTGTAGACAGATACTTAATACTTGGTGTGAAAAAGTTGTTTGTACTGAAAAATAATGACCCTGTGTTTAAACAACCTTCACATCTGGTTTCATCATGAACTCAGAGAAACAGCCTTCTCTGATGATTGTGTTTTTATAGAACTGGTTCTCCAGCTGAATCATGACTGTGACATACACTGATTGGTAGAATTCATTTAAGATACATTCATTTTCGACTTTTATTTGTACCTTCTTTATGCCTAGTTGATCTTCGCGGTGCCCGCCATCTGCTTACTACCCAGCATTCCTTGCCTGGGATCCCAGTGGCCCTAAAACAATCCATAGACCTGCGCACGTCCATGGATGGAAAGTACAAGGAGATTGCTGAGGTTGGCACATCCATATTAAAACACGCAACTCTAAATATGTATGAATTCAACATCTTTCATCTTTGCACTCACTAATTATCCCACGTTGACTTCATTTCACACCTACATGTGGCCTCAGTATTTTTGGTATCTGTGTGTGTGTGTTTATAAAGGAGCTGTTCTCCCGCAGCCTGGCAGAGAGTGAAATGCGCAGCGCCCCCTATGAATTCCCAGAGGATAGTCCCATCGAACAGTTGGAGGAGAGGCGTCTTCGTCTGGAGAGGCAGATCAGCCAGGACGTCAAGTAAGCGATTTCATCAAACACTGTGGTTTAGTTCAGACTTTGTCCTGGTTGAACTAAAGACATTTTTGTCTTCAGGTTTGAGCCTGACATCCTGATACGAGCCAAACAGGAGTTTATGAAGACGGACAGTGCCAGTGATCTGGAGTGAGTGAATCATATATATAGTCACTAGTCATTTATTAAAATCAGCTGTGTAATGTTGGATTTATATGTATATTCTTCAGTTTAGATCAATATGTACATACAGTATTTATAAAAAAATGTACTAAATATTTTATTGACATTCAGTTGCACATACAACATGTATAATACTTCTATCTTTACACATTATTAGCAAGAATGTCCTTTTTTATTTTGACAGTCTTATAAAATATGACAATAATCTGTGTATATATATTTATATATGTATACAGTACTGAGTATATTTACCTTAGGTTTGTATTTGTCTGTTTTTTTTTTTGTTTGTTTCACATTGAGATATTAGGCTATAAAAAAAAACATAATGTTGTTAAAGATGTGCAGTCTTACTTTATACTAAAATCCCTGACATTGTTTATATAATCTTCATCTTTTCTCACGTGTTCTAACTTGTCCCTACGTGTCATATTTGTATGCATTTGTAGAGTATTAAAGGAGCAGAGTCAGTCCCCTGACCTGCAGGAGCATGACATGGTCCCAGAGAGAGAGTATCAAAGAGTCACTATATCAGGAGAGGAGAAATGTGGGGTAAGTCAGACGTGTTGAGTTACTTTTCAACACCCTGTTAATTGTTTGTTGAGCCTATTTTTTTTACCTGTCTTTCCCATAAAGGTTCCCTTCACAGATCTGCTGGATGCTGCCAAATGTGTGGTGAAGGCTCTGTTCATCAGACAGAAGTACATGAGTCTGTCTCTGCAGACATTCTACAGGACCACCGCACGCTACCTGCAGGATCTGAGTGAGAGACCATTAGACCTGGACATTTATGAGGAGGATTTCTCAGAGAACACCCTCACGCCAGGTAATAGACTGAGGTGGTTCAAAAAGGTCAAAAATATCTTTGACTTGGACAAGACAATTGTCAAGTAGTTTTTTGTAAACGTTTAGCAGAACATGAACCAAAATTCTTTAAAATAAAAGAAAATCATCAAAAGTCAGCCATAGGATTAATGTTTTCATCTCTTCATCTATGGTTGTGCTTTGTTATTATGAAAACTCAATTTATATTTGTCCTCTGTATAAAATCTGCATAAAGTCGGAATGAAAACATACTGTATATTGATATATTATTCTGTGACATTTCCACCACAACATCATCAGAATAGATAAAAAATAAAATCACAAACATTAGTAATTATATGTAAAATGTCCCTGTACGACCAAGTCATATAATGAAGACCTGGTTCTGAGATTTCACAGTCCATCTGTGAACCTGCTATCACGGTGTGTAGGCTTTTAATACCAGACTGTCCTCAAATTAACATTCTCCACCTCCTTCAAAGCTGTGACACAGTGTGATTTTCTGTCTCCACTCAGAGGCCACAGTGCACCCACCTGTCTCAGAAACACACCCCTACGAGAACCAGGATCCTGCCAGCATGCCTCCCGACATTGGCTATGGCTGCAGGATGGTGGAGGGCGTCATGCACGTGTACACCACAAGGAGAACAATGGAAAAGTGAGACATCCACGTTTAAAGTTTTTTCATTCATGATATCAGCAGAAGTGTTTCATTTCTGATGTTGTAAACAGAAGCTCAGAGTTGGACCTACCCTACCCAAACCTGCAGGAGTACATCGCCGATATGAACGTGATGATGGCGCTCATTATCAACGGCCCAGTGTGAGTCACCAAGTTGTAACGTCCTTTTTTCTTGATTTTAAACACTTAATGTATGCGTATGTTTGAGGACATTTTTTTCTTTTATTTAAAAAAAATAAATTCAGCCATTTTTTTAAGAGTCTTTTATTTTTTTGGGATTCTTTTGGGAAACTATTTACACAGGATTTTGGTGTGATCAAAAGTTGAAATATCATGAAAGTATATTTTTCTGAAATTTAACCACATACAGTATATTGGCATTGCTATATATTTAAAGGCAAATTAGTGTGTGACCAATGGTTGATATACCCCAAAATTATATATTTCTTCTGAAATCTAACCACAAAAATGGACATTGTTATGTATATGAAGGCAAATTAGTACATTTAAATTCATTTTTTGAGAAGCTTTCATTTTTGGAGATTTTTTTAGGAAATTGTAAGCACAAGATTTTGGTTTGATCAAAAGGTAAATTTTTAAGTAAGTTTATTTTACCTGAATTTTAACCACAGAAATGGATATTGTATTTTTATTATATTTATTTATTTACTATATTGTATTTTAAGCCAAATTGGTGCATTTTTATTTATGTATATGAAGGCAAATTAGTACATTTAAATTCATTTTTTGAGAAGCTTTCATTTTTGGAGATTTTTTTAGGAAATTCTGAGCACAGGATTTTGGTTTGATCAAAAGTCACTGAAAAAGAATCAACAACAATGTCCCTGATATTTTAAACTTTAAACCCTGGACTCTTTCTTGCACAGTTTTGTTGTGCTTTATTCCTATTTAAACAATTTTTACATTTAATTACAGAAAATCCTTCTGCTACCGTCGTCTGCAGTACCTGAGCTCCAAGTTCCAGATGCACATCCTGCTTAATGAGATGAAGGAACTAGCGGCACAGAAAAAAGTCCCTCACCGAGATTTTTACAACATCCGTAAGGTAAAAAGTCAATGTGTTGACATCTAGCAGCAGCAGAACCCATGAGCCAGGCACGTCAAGCTGCCTGAGCTGCCTGTTAGACTAACACCTGACTCCAACCTGGTATTTTTGGCCGTCTTTTTTTTTTTTCAGGTTGACACACATATTCACGCCTCCTCCTGCATGAATCAGAAGCATCTTCTGCGATTTATCAAAAGAGCCATGAAGAAGTATCCTACGGAGATAGTCCATGTGGAGAGAGGCAGAGGACAGACGCTCATGGAGGTGTTTGAGAGCATGAACCTCACAGCCTTCGACCTCAGCGTAGACACTCTGGACATGCATGCAGTAAGTGAGTCCATCATTTCCAGAATCAGGGGAACCTGAAACAACATGTATCAAAATATTATTTCCATCTTTTTTCCTTTCGACTTGTCCCTACTCTAACTCTGTCCTGTCTTTGTCTTTTCTACCAACATATTAATACCATGTGTTTTGCAAATAGCAAGGATTATTTATCCAAATTTCAAGCAAACTAGAGAGTGACTTTTGCTTTTACAGGACAGAAACACTTTCCACCGCTTTGACAAGTTCAATTCCAAATACAATCCCATCGGCGAGTCCATCCTGAGAGAGATCTTCATCAAAACTGACAACCACATCCAGGGGAAATACTTTGGCCACATCATCAAGGTGCTCACTGAAACTGAGTTCAGGACATTTGGCTGCACCAGTGTCCCCTGCTGACAGTTTTGTGTCACTCACTTCCCAGGAGGTGATGGCCGACCTGGAGGAGAGTAAGTACCAGAACGTGGAGCTGAGACTGTCCATCTACGGACGCTCCAGAGGAGAGTGGGACAAACTGGCCCAGTGGGCCGTCAGACATCAGGTCTACTCCAACAATGTGCGCTGGCTCGTTCAGGTGCCACGACTTTTGTGAGTAAAAATAAGTCAAAGTTAATTGAACCAATTTAGAAATAAGGCAGTTAAGCTTAGATTCATGATTTTTGGATCAGTGATGGGTTGGCTGAAAGTTTTTTTTTTTGTTTATTAAAAGAGAAATTACTTTAGGACTTCTGGGCTGAAGTTTTCCCAGAAATGTAATGAAAAATGAAATAGAAAAACTGGTTAAGATTGGTTAAGGTTTTTATTATTCAAATTTAACATTTTTCAGATATTATTACTATTGTTTTTTTGTTTTTTTTTTTGCTGTTGTCAGACTTTTGCACAATCCTATTCTTCTCCTGAACAACTATGACAATTTTTCTCTACTCATTTCCTAACATTTGCTCTAACAGTGACGTCTACCACACAAAGAAACAACTGAACAACTTCCAGGAGATGCTGGAAAACATCTTCCTGCCTCTGTTTGAGGCGACCATCAACCCCAGCAGTCACCCTCAGCTGCACCTCTTCCTCCAGCATGTACGAAGACCTCCTTCCCGCCAATAATCTCTCAGATTATTCCGTCCTCTCTGAGATACACGGTTCAGCTCTGTGTCTCTCACACAGGTCGTTGGTTTCGACAGTGTGGACGACGAGTCCAAACCTGAGCAGCACATCTTCAACCTGGACAGTCCCTTACCGGCCAACTGGACGGAGGAGGACAACGCACCTTACTCCTACTACCTCTACTACATGTATGCAAACATGACCGTGCTCAATCACCTAAGAAGGTACGTAACCAAACTTTCCTACAGATGATTTTTTTTTACATCTGTCAAACCCTAAAGAGGACAGAAGAATTGAAGCAACTAACCTTTGTCTTTCAGGCAGCGTGGATTCAACACGTTTGTCTTACGTCCTCACTGTGGAGAAGCTGGGCCCATCCATCACCTGGTGTCAGGGTTCATGCTGTCAGAGAGCATCTCCCATGGGCTGCTGCTCAGGAAGGTAAGAAAGAAAAGAATATTTCAACTTCATCTTCATTTTTGTCAGAGAGAGGAGAGAGCTTTGATGGTGTCTACCTTTCCTCCTCGTGTACTTCCAGGCTCCTGTACTGCAGTATTTGTACTACTTGGCTCAGATCGGCATCGCCATGTCTCCCCTCAGCAATAACAGTCTCTTCCTTAGTTACCATCGCAACCCTCTCCCAGAGTATCTGTCCAGAGGTTTGATGGTGTCTCTGTCCACGGACGACCCACTGCAGTTTCACTTCACCAAGGTCTGAGACAACTGGAAACAACCAGTTTATGATGAGTCCATAGCGGGGGTCTCAAACTTGTGACCCGTGGAATGATATTTTTTGGCCCGCACCTTGATGTGAAAGTTGAATTTATAATAATATTTAATTGATTTGTTCTAAACATTTTATAGTAAATCCTATAGTTTGTGTTCTGGTAATGTTCTATTTTCTATCATCTGTTGAAAAGGATCAGCCTGAATATTTGTTCATCTCCTCCTTTTTCTCCTCCTCTATAAAGGAGCCATTAATGGAGGAGTACAGCATTGCTGCTCAGGTTTGGAAGCTGAGCTCCTGTGACATGTGTGAACTGGCCAGGAACAGTGTTCTGATGAGTGGATTTTCTCATAAGGTATAGAAACATAACAACGTTTCTCCTGCTCCAGTCTTTAAGAGTTCCACTGTAACTCCTCCTTCTCCCTCTGCTCTTGTTGCTGACCAGGTGAAGAGCTCCTGGCTGGGTCCAAACTACACCATGGAGGGACAGGAGGGAAACGACATCAGACGCACTAATGTCCCCGACATTCGCGTTGCGTACCGCTGTGAGACCATGTGCGAGGAGTTGAATTTGATCACACAGGCCATTCGCACTGACGAGCTGGAGACCATCGAGGAGGAAGGAGCTGCTCAGGGCACAGAGAAGTGAAGATGAAGCACAGCACAAAGAAAAAAAAAATATATATCACAACATTCCACGTCCTCATCAGAACTTTGAACATAAACACATCACTGCTGTAAAAGGTGAGAAGCTTAGATGTTACTGTAGCAAAAAGTGACAAGACCAGCAAACTCTGGGAGCCCAAATATTCGACTTTTCTTTAGTCTTTTCTATTTAATATTTTACTATAATAATCATAAGAACTTTCTTGGAAATAAAAAGGTTTAATTTTTCAGAAAAAAATATTTTAAGAAAGACTAAGAAGAGGACAAAATTATTTTGATTTTAAGCAGTTTCTGATCAGATTTACTAACGAAACAAAATATTTATTTTTCATATTAAGGATTTATTTTCCAAGTGACTGTAGGGAGGCACTTCTATAAAAAATCTGCCTCAAGGATGGACGTGTAGGGAGGTCATCGTAGGGACACACAGATGGACGAAGCAGCATTCACACTCATACTCATTCAAACCTTTGTGCTGTGGGACAACACAGTGAGTGATCCATCTTCTGACCCACAGGACCGATACCTCATACTGTGCTTCACATGGTTGTCCCTCCTGTTACACGGAGCGCCTAACAGCTTCCCACCGCTCTGCTCCCTCTGACGCCCCCTGCTGTTCTGTGAAACAGTTATGGAGTAGAGTTTTGCATGAAGGTATGTCAGTGCTTGCCTGTGACGTACCGTGAGGCTGCAGATATCTAGTTGTACTCCTGCGGGCGACACCGCGTCCGTTGCCTCGCACCATCTGCCCTCGTGGATGCATGTTTAAATCCATATCTGAGCGATGGGTCAACGAAGAGCCGTTCCTCCAGGTTCTCCCGTCCAACTGCAGCTCATCCTGTGCCAAAAGCCATGAAAGCAGAACTGTCTACGGAAAGACTGACAAACACAGAATACTGAAGTGTCCACTTCTACAGCCCAGCTCCTCTCACAGCACTTTATCTATGTAGTTTGGTCACAGAGACAACGGCGCAGTGATACAGTATTTTTGCACACGGTCCAATGCACTGAGTGTTTGTGTTGGTGAGTCACTGTTGCTCGACAAACACAACATCAGTCAGTGTTAGTGAAGATGTCAAGCTGCAGAGCAAACCACAGTACGAGGAATCAATTTATTTTTGCCGTTTTTCAGTGTGCACGTTTTTTTTATTAAATGATGTTTTTCAGGGGTCAGAAAACCCAAATAAGTTGAGGTCCACCACCTACACTATCATTTCATCGAAGCACCGCATCAGCTTTCAGTGTGCAATACAAAATAAAAAAAAATCAGTTTCCCATAGGTTCTGTGTAATACGACACTGAACCAGAAGGAGACTGTGGACCAGGGTTTTGACAACTATAGGATTTACCATAAAATGTGGAGAACAGATCTACGTCAAAGTGTGGGCCGCAAAATGTCATTCCACAGGCCCGCAAATGGCCCACGGGCCACAAGTCTGGGACACGTGGTTTAGAACAATTCTAATGTAGGCAAACAAATAGGTTATGTCAACAGTTCACAGATCAGGTCCCACAAATGATTGCATATCTTATTATTTCCATTTAACCCTTTGTGTTTATTATTCTGAACAGTGTTTTATTTTGAAAAAACGACCTGGATTCTCTCTGCCACATTTGTCTATGATTCACACTTGATACATTTCAGGAGGCTTACCTCAGCTCAAGAAAAAACAATCTTTGGAAAGTTGCTTTATGTAGCATAAGAGAGTTGGTGAGGAAGGAGAAGACGAGTTTTTGTCTTAAAAAGAAAAGAAATGGTGCATTTAACAAACAGTTCCAGGAGTCCAACTTGAAATGAACAGGTTGTTCTGTTAGATGCTGGGTTCTCTAATGACGCAATAAAAAACTGCTTCACTGCTCAGAGAGATACATTTGATCAGACATTAGATTAATATTAAAAAAGTTGAAAAAAGTGACAGAAAACAGATATTGAATTGCAGTGAACACATTTATTAAACTACAAAAGCAAATAGTAGTGAGTTACAGGGGAAAAAAACAATTGAATGTGGTCTTTTTATTGCAGTGAGAATCGGATATTTCTGTATTACCAGGTTTGTCAAGCTTTCCTTGGGTGTTCTACCAACCAATCACACTGTAAGAGCTGTCTGTGAAGTTATTATACTTTTGTGTGTGTGAAGAAAAATAAATGTTGTTTATGTAGGGACTCCCTGAACCCCTTGAGTTTGAACATATTGAGACAGAATATAAATGTTATCCAAAAAAGGTCAATAAAGTGACAAAAGTCTTTGTCTGTTTCTGTGAAGTCATTACTGACGTGGCAACAACACAACAATCTTCACTGTAGTTCTCTCTGTGACTGCAAGAGGTCAGTATTAAAGCATTTGATTTCTTTGTTACCTAGAGCAGTGGTCCCCAACCACTGGGCCAGGGACCGGTGCCGGTCCGTGGGTGAATTGGTGTCTGGCCACAGAGAAATAATTTTCTTTTGGTCCCATCTGTCTATTACTTTCACTTGATCCAAACCCATATCAACAAAAGAACTGACCAATAGAATGGCAACAATGAACAATAATCTCAAAATGATGCAGAGTCATTGATACAAGATTCTAACTTTTTATACCAGTCTGGTAGCAGAAAATTATAGGCTGTGAGCACATCCTGGTAGGAAGATTTTATAGGTAGCAAAATATTTCAGTTACACCGGAAATGTAATTTTATTAAGGGGTATTTTTCTGCCGCAACTTAACGACTGGTCTGTGAAAAAAGTACCACACAATTAACGGGTCCGTGGTGTAAAAAAGGTTGGGGAACACTGACCTAGAGCACAGTACTACAGGAGGCCTTATTTTTGTACAACTGATCATATACTTGGGTTGAGGCTTCACCCAGGTTCTCCAAACAAAGATCAAGATGACAGTACTGACTAAAACCTAACACCATAAAGTTTAAATTTGTATACTCAAAATTCCAATAGTAGTATTTTTATCCTTTGGATTAATTACAAGTAAGAGTAACATATTGATTAATAGCAGTTGATTTGAGAATTCCTGACACGTGTATTCATTCACAGTCATTCTGTAGTTAGTATAGTAGCATAATGGTTTTAAAATTATATATATATTGATAAATATATAGACAAAAGTTATACATAGTTATCGATTACATGTCATTTTGGTCACAGTACGTTTCAATTCACTATGACATGGATTTATGTTAAAGCAAAAGATAGTATTGATCGACCTATATATATATGTATACATATATATATTATATATATGTATGCATATATATACATAAACAGTATTGATCAACATTAAGACACTGAGGCAGCAGTTACACTGTTGTGCTTGTTAGTAGTAGCGGTTGTTGTATGGACCTGGAGGTTCACTGGCCAGCTGTGGGAGACAAGGTGGATGTTAGTGCATGCGTGGGTGGGGTTTGTGTGGGCGTGGATTGACAGGTACTCACTGCGATGCTCGACTTCACGGCCTGGAGGTGGAAGAAGACCTTGGCTCCTTCGTCTGGACACACCGTCCGTATCTCCTCTTTGGTCATACCCAGCAGCAGTTTTCCATTCAGCACTCCGAGGCTGGCCACCGTCCTGTTCCCACCAGAGCAGAGAGGACATGGAAGGTTATCACACACTAACTGATCTTGTCTCCTGCTTTAGTACAGAATATTTCCGGGTGAATTTACTGACATTTTGGAGAAACCTTTGAACTGCAGCCAGGCTTTCACCTCTGCAGGCGATGAGGACCTGTCCAGAGTCATTGAGCCACGATCGTCCTGCAACAATGTCAATAAAAATCATCATTAAGTTCATTAAAAGAAAAATGATATCATCAGACTGGTATTAACATAATTATGTAATATATGAAAAATATGTTGTTGTTTTTTTCCTACAATAATGAAAACCCATCAAAGCAAGGCCTAGATTTTGACAAACTAAAAATAGTTTTGGGGGTAAACAGCTGTATATTTAGGTAAAAGTCAGCAGATGGCAGTACTGCAACTCATGTTGTTCATGTTTGGACAATATGAACAATATCAGATATCGTCGTTAGTTAATACTGGACGTAATTTTAATAATCAGGTGATTGCATTCAGAATGCTGGTGTGAGGGACACATAACATTGGCCTAATCAGTATCTGTAGTGATCGGAATCACATGTTAGGTTAATTGGACAATATCACTATATCCGATATTGGAGAACAATATCTGATATCTGTAGAAAAAAGAATATATGTAATAAAATAACGAATGACTCAGCTCACCATCCCATCGTCCTCTTCTCTGCTGTTGTGAACCGGCTCTAGAACATTCTGAGGAACATTTCCTTCCTCACCGCGACTGTTTCGAACTAGCCACCATTGCTTGGATTTCTGTATCACCTGCAAAACAAATCCAAAGATAGAACTGAGACAAAGAACTGTCCAGATTATTAATATACAACTACAACATGAAGTAAATATGTAAACAAAATAAATGTTTAGTAATATGATTCGGCCAATATTCTCTTCACGACATCAAAATGTTTACGTAATGTTGACATTGTCGTTATTGTTTTTTTTTGTTGGTTTGGTCAAATTTGCAAAGTCACAATGACAAAGTTTGCCTTCTTTTCTTCCTTCTTTCCTTCAATTCTTGCTTCCTTCCTTCCTCTCTTCTTTCTTTCCTCTATTTCTTTCTTGCTTCATTTCTTCCTTCCTTCCTTGGTTTCCTGCTTCCTTGCTCCCTTACTTCCTTTCCTTATTAGTTCCTTCCTTCTTCCCTGAGTTATTGCTTCTGTCCTTCCTTCCTGCCATCTTTCATTGTTTTTTCCTTCCGTCCTTCCTTCCTACTTTCTTTCCCTCTTTCATTCATTCCTTCTTTGCCTCATTCCTCGTTTCCTTTCTTCCTTCTTAACTTCTTTTTTCATTCTTTCAATTTTTTCCTTCTTTCCTTCAATCCTTGCTTCCTTCCTTCCTGTCTTCTTTCTTTCCTCTATTTCTTTCTTGCTTCATTTTTTCCTTCCTTTATTCCTGTCTTCCTTTCTTGCTTCCCTGCTTCCTTGCTCCCTTCCTTCCTTTCTTTATTAGTTCCTTCCTTTTTCCTTGAGTTATTCTTTGCTTCATTCTTTTGCTTGCTGTCCTTCCTTCCTGCCATCTTTCATTGTTTTTTCATTCCTTCCGTCTTCCTTCCTTCTTTCTTTCCCTCTTCCCTTCATTCCTTCTTTGCCTCATTCCTCGTTTCCTTTCTTCCTTCTTAACTTCTTTTTTTATTCTTTCATTTTTTTCCTTCTTTCCTTCCATCCTTCCTCCTTTCTTCCTAACCCCAATCATCAGCGCTCCACTTTACCTGAACTATGTCGTCCCTCATGACACTGAGCTCCTGGTTGTTCCTGGCCACAACGTTGTACATGACCCTCATCATCAGGGGAGGTTCATTGGAGCTGAAACAGCAGCAGAAATACACACTTCACACTCTGACAGCAGTATTGATACTCTACTACATATATGTATATTGAGAAGGTATTGTTACTCTAGAATTAAGAAGACTCACGGTGCAGGTCTGGAGTTCCAGTCATTAAATACAGGCTGTAAAAGGTATAAAACAGTCTGGTCAGACTGGATGCATGAGACGATGGTGTTGTGTTCAATGACCGGCTCATCACAGACATTGCTTTAGTATTGGAGGTGAAATAAGCTGGAGTACCTTTCCTGGCCTGGAGATGGTGCTACAATTTAGATAAATACTAATATTGTACTTTATTATTACATCATATATCACAGCCATTACACAGACAATAGCCTCAGTTGGACTTTACACTTTCGTAGCACAGTTGTTCATTTATACGTGGTTACTATTTCCACTGAGGTGTTGATCTGTCACCTAGCAACAGAACAGAGGGAAGAATCCTTACTGATACAAACAACTGTACTTACAGTAATTCCATTTTTGAGGGGAACATTGGGTACTATATATTTGAAGTAATCATTCTATTGTGATAGACATGAATCAGTGGTTTTATCCTGTCACTACTACAGTAACTCTGATTCTCTTGTAGCTGAAACTGCTCTGAACTTCTAGTCGTAGTAGTAGCCCCGTCCGTCCACTGATACTCACTTCTCTGAAGGGTTCGGGTTCTGGGAAACGTTGGCTGTTGCTCCTGCTCAGCTGAGGTGAGTCTGGGAGTGTGGGCGGCTGCCAGCCGTTGTAGAACACCGGAGAGTAATGAGGGACATCACCGTACGGCCAATGAGAGCTGCTCAGAACACAGTCGGATAAATAAAAATATCAGACATCAATTCATCTTCATCCTATAATCATTTACCAGATCAGCAGTCTCCACGACTGCTACCTAAATCACACTGCACCATCTAGCCTTGTGTGGGTGGTGAACCCACCACTAGAAGAACCAAAAAAAAACAGCCTTCCTACCTGGGGGTTGCCCAGGGTTCTCCCAGGGCGGCCCAGAGCATCTGCTCCTCGGGGGTGAGGAGGTCTTGCAGCAGTTGGTGCGCAGCGTCCGTCAGCAGAGGGCAGACCACAGAAGGAGGAATATCTGGAGGATAGTGAGGCAGCACCTGTGGAGCAGGAGAAGGTTGAGGTGAAGATCACGTGAAAAGAACTGTCAACATGTCATGTGTTAGGAGTTTACCATGCTGAGACAAGTGAAGAGGATGTGGACAAAGTCTTGGACCGAGGGACTTTTCAGAACACCTTTCATTCCAGGCTGAAACACGCGATCAGATATTTCAATATCTTCTAAAGACCTGACTGGAGATGTGAATGGAAGAGAGGGGAGTAGAGGGGAGGAGAGGGGAGACGAGAGCTCACCAGCAGGTTGAATCCATATTTGACCTTCTGAAGACAGTCAAAGTATTCTTCCGGTGGTGGCAGACTGATAGCTGGTGCTGATGGAGAGGTCACATGATGGAAACCAGTTTAACATCTCTCCCCGTTTTTACAATAACAAAAAAAATAAATACAATTCACCTCTCTTTTTCTTCTTGCCAACCTGTGTTCTCGATTGTATTGAAGCAGAAACTTTGTCCATGAAAATCTCCAGATCACTTATAAAGTGGTTGAAAATGTCCTGCAGATGAGGATTTATCAATTAAAAAAACAACAACACAACTATCGTAAACCACATGGAACTTCCTGGTGTTGCAGGAAGTAGGAATGAGCAGCACTGACCGTTTTCTGTACTCCGAGTTGTATCACTGGAGGGAGATCTTCTATTTGACGATGATCCCTGTGATCTTCAGTGGCGTGGTATTCTGGTGGAGGAGGTTACATAATTACGCTAACATCGGCCAATATGATTTAACATTGCTATTGTAAATTCATAACAAATCTTGCTTTTCTTTTTTGATTCGTACTAGTGATGTCCAATACTATCGTCCTGATATTGGCACGATTGCGTAATATCAGTACCATCAACATCAGGTTTTTCTTCCAATAATGAAAATCTGGTTACATTCAGCCTGGGTTTTGCCAAATTTACTGGAACACTAAGATGTTTACCTCAGTTTTGGGCGCTATCTGCAGCACATATCGATATCGGACGATATTGGTTTTGCAAAAATAACTTGAGAATCGGTAGTTTGTACCTATTTCTCTGTGACGCCACGGAGACGATGGTGGCAATTCCTGTGGTGGCATGATCATCTCTGGAGGCACAGCTCGATGCCCATTCTGCTGAAAACCCCTGGGAGGTTGTTGGCCAATGATATTTTCAAGATTATTTCTAAAATCATCAAGACGGAGACGTAATCCATGTGGATTTCCACAGTGGATCGTTGTCACCAAAAGGCTTCTTACATGAGTGGGTTGAGGACTGAAGGGTACCTGATATTGTACTGCTCTCCACGAGGTTCAACATCAACATCCCTTCTCTGGGCAACTTTGTCCAGTTCAGTCTTGAGCTGATCGGCCTGGTACAGAGAGATGTAGAAGGTCAACAGAAAAAAGAAATCTTTCATGGTCGCAAACTCCCCCTAGTGGCCAGTCATTGCATGAATAATTTTTGGAATCGCTTCAAGGTCACTCAATTGAGCCACTTGTTTAATGCAGACTTAGCAAACTATTTCATAATAAAAGGTTCCGGGACAGACAATAGTGACCACTCTACTGACCATCATGATTCACCCATTAGAATATCATTGTACGTTTAACCTTTGCTCAAAGAGCACAAGACCAGTAGCGTTTTGACCCTTTTAGACTAGTTTTATTTTTTGGAACACACCCCACAGGCACCTTAAGGAGACCATGGGGGCTACGAGGTACCCCCTGGCACCAGGTTGGAGACCTCTGATTTACACCATGTCCTTGTTATTCTTGAGGCAACAGCAATAAACTAAATAGACGCAGGACAGCTTTCGTATTTCAGATCTCTCAGATGTTCTCAGACTCACCTTGACCTCCTCACTTTGGAAGATGAAGACCTGAGGGAAGCGTTTCCTTCGTTCCTGCACTGTTATTATCAACAGAGAGTTGTAGTCACAGCTGTCCAGCACAGCCTTGGTCTGTGTGATGTCGTTCAGAGAAAACGACTCCAGCTCGATCTACAAAAAGACACCGTCTGATGATTTACATTAATCCTGTAGAGCACGGTTTTCTTCTTCCAACTCTTGGACTTGGAGGGACTTTTAATGGAAAACTCTAATTTGTTTTTTTATAACTCCAAAGCAGAAGTCCTTCAACTGATTGGTATACAACTGGTCTACTGGAGAGAATGCAGAGACCGTTTTTTTGGTTCGTCCCCTCCTATCTGTCTTTCGGCTTTCGTTCCTTTTTTCAGGGGTTGCCACAGCGAGTTATCATTTTTCACCTCTGTATCTTCTACTCTAACTCCACCTACCTCCATGTCCTCCCTCACTGCATCAATCTTCTCTTTGTCTCCTACCTGGTAGCTCCATCTCTAGGATCATTCTTCTACCACTGTCCCTCCTCTTGTCAATAATTATCATTATTTGAAATGTATAGATTTGACACTTTTGATTGAAGGAAATTTGTCTTCCTCTCTACCTTGGACTCAATGTCGCTCAGCTGCAGATATCCTCCCATGACCTCCATGATCATATCCTGTGGCCACAGACGTCCTTTGGCGTCCAACCTCTTCAGCTTGTCCATGCAGTCTTCTATTTTCTTCAGCTCATGACCGTCCAGCTCACAGGTGAACAGATGCTGCAGGACGGATGTTGATGGTCATTGATGAGTCGTGGTCACGGGTTTGTCTCATCCCGTTGCCGACTCGTGACTTACCTCCACCCTGACCTGTAAGTTCTCCCCCTGTCTGGTCAGGTTGTCAGAGTAGTCTTTTCTCTGCACTGCAACGAAAGCAGATTTGAACTTTGACTGCGGTCTAATGTTACACTAGGCTGGTTTTATATTATCTTTTGACTCTTTTCTTGTCATACTGTATATGGATTTCCCACTGGGCCTTGAGAGGCCATTTTTCTGAGAAGATCTGTGATCGTCGTGCTGTATAGGTCGTCTCTGTTGGGGTAAGTCTTCAGGAAGTCTACACAAAGTGGATCAATAGGTTAAAAACTTTGACTCAGTCAAATACAGACCATATCGCGAGAAGGAAATATGTAACTAAATGGTATTTTACTTAAGTGCATTTTTTTCGGGTTCTTCTCATCATATTTCTAAAAAAACACTCTTGAGGCTCGGGTCTCAAATTCGTGGCCCGTGGGCCATTTGTGGTCCATGGAATGATATTTTAGGGCCCCCGCCCCGATGTGAAAGTTGAATGTTAGCATGGCCCACAAGATTTATTAACAGGGTGAATGTACTGGAATGGAGACTTTGCTTTATTGAACTGTTCACTTACATCCAATGCAGTGTTGATGAGATAATAATACAACTGATCTGAACTACAGTACATGTATTTTCACATATTCATGTACTGATCTGTACTATGGTATAGCATAGTGGGCTTAACCAGTAAATAAATGGTAACTTTAATATTTTATAGATTTTTTTCTCCACATTTTATGGTAAATCCTATAGTTCTCAAAACCCTGATCCACAGCCTCCTTCTGGTTCATTGTTGTATTACACAGAATTGATGGGAAACTGATTTTTTAATAAATATTTTCTTTTGTATTGAACACTGAATGAGACTGCCTTTTCAAATGGTCTTTTCACAGGATGAAATATATCAGTGTATAAATATATAAATGTATAAATCATCCTGTGTCTGTAATTAGAACAGTTTCCACACACCTGGTTGTTTTTTTATCAGTAGGTGTGCACAGGTTGTAAAATATCTAAATGAAGCATTCATATTGCATAATGTTCTAAAACACATGACATCAACTGACCTTGGGGAGTAGGTGAAGCGTTGGTTGGAGTTTCCAAACATTTTTAATCTAGAGCGTTGGTCTTTCTCCAGGCAGTAAAATCCTCAGATTGTCCACCAACACCAACAGCTGGAACAAAGAGCCTTTTACAACCTCAGCGTTCAGCAGAAAGGTGAGTGGTTTCATGTAAAAGCCACTCATAAAAGTGAATAGTGAAAGTCATGCCTCGTGTTAACCGGTGTATAATATTTAATAGATTACATTCACAACTTGTAAGGAGTTGCGACCCACTCTCATAGAATGAATTTTCCAAAAACAAAAACAACTTTTTTTAATATACTAATTTTGTTCAGCAGAGTGTGCCTTTCAAAATAAAACATTTTCTAAAATAAAACACATGCTCAACAGCCGATTCACATTATTTTGATTTTTGACCAGCTGTTTCACGAGCAATTTTGAAAGGGTCCGCGACCCACCAGTTGAGAACCACTGATTTACCTGATATGACTGTCAGGCCTTGGCCAATCTATTGGCAGTTACACCCAACTTTTCCGTGGTTTCATTGAACAACGGTATCATTAACTTAGCAACATCTGTGATTTGTTAATTTCTAGAGAATATATAGATAGTAGATATATATATATAAATATATATAAAGAGTCTCTGGGTTAGTTAACCTCATAAGCATTGAAACCGCGGAATTATACGAAACCAAACAAAGAAATGTGTATTTAAGACTCACCTTCCTCAAAACGGACAAAAAACGAAAGCAACAAGTCTACCGCTCAGCGCTAGCTCTGCTCTGGTGTCATAGTCCTCTCATTTACCCCAGTGTTTTACCAACTCCTCTCCTCTTTCCCTCAGAACAGAAATCATGGACTTCCTGCTCCAAAGGCAGGTGGTTCAAAGAGCGATGGCTTGTTGTGCTGTACAGGCGTAACAGATCAAGAGGGTTGGTCCGATTCGTCATCTGAAGGTGGGCATTCGAGCTCAGCGGTGCAGAGACAGCGCAGGACAGGGTTATTATGGGTCCAAAGGTTTAAAGAAAATGCTTCATAACACGTCTTTAACTGAGACCAAAGGTCTTCAGCCCTTGAGGCTGGATATCTGGTGGAAACCTCACTGGGATAAAAAAAAAAAACGCTGCTGATTTATTTAATGGTCAGGAAACACTTGAGGTTTTATATCAGCAAAGTTAAACACAGATTAGAATAAAATAAAAAAATAAATGGGTCAAAATTTGTAGGATCATTAATTTTATTTTATCAGCTGACGTGTAAATACTGTACACACCCACACTATTGACATAAACCATGTTGAAAAGAAAGAGTTTATTCTTTGAAGAAAAGTCAACGCCTTCTTCAGGAGACGGTAAGTCATGGGTCAGAGCAGCCTTCTCTGAAGGTTGGATGACTTAGACGGCGGCCTTGGCCTGAGACGTCTTAGCCAGAGCCTTCAGGTCTAAGATGCATTTAGCGATGCTCTCTTTCTCCTGGAGGAGACAGAGGGAAGTGAGACATGTCAGACGAAAAAGATTTTCGATTTCAATGTTGGATATGAGTGAGACTACATGGACACTTGAGACATTCATTACTAAAATAACAAACAACCAAAAAAAAAATTAACTACATGTAAAGGTCACCTGTAGGTGGCACTGTCGCCTAACTGTGGTTTACATCACACCACCAATAAAGTAAGTACATTTTGTGTGAAGTTTAGAACTTTATGTGAAAAATTATTTTTCAACTTTTTTTACAATTCCACATGAATAGATTGTTGATGTAGGTTGGCTAAAATGTCTTAAATTTTTCTACTTCTAATAATGATATTTTTTTTAATCAACTCAATTAAAAGGTATCAAAATGTCTTCATCAAGGTTGTTTAGTGATGCATAATACCAGGGGCTTCAAAGTTGTGGCCCGTGTACAATATTTTGTGGCCCCCACCTTGATGTGAAAGTGGTTTTGTTGGATGCACTCAGTTGTAGACACGGCTGAGGATGAATGCGAGTATTACAAGACTCGTCTGGAGTGTTGTATTACAGTGGGAAAGTGAATTTTTATTTCATTTTCACTTTTTTTCTTCTGTATTGAACGTTAACTACTAATGTGGCCCTTTGGCAAACGGCAGTGGGGGCTCTGACCCTCAACCTTTTTGAGTTTGAGGCCGCTGAACAATACACTACAATCAATGTCTAATGTCAAATCAGATGGAGTTTCTCCCAAAATTCAAGTCTTGATATAAAAACTACGACGTGACTTTTAGGTGCATGGAGTGAATCTCACCTGCTGTGGAGTAATGCTGCCGATGACGCTCTTCTCCACCCAGTTGATCATGTGTTCCTGCTCCATACGGCGCTTGAGGTTCTGAAGTGCCACCTGGTAGTCCAGACGCCTCTTCACCTCATTAGTCACCATGTGTAGGCGCTCTCTGTAGTTGGTCTCCAAAAGCATGGCCACGTTGTTCTGAAAAGTGTAGGTTCATTTATTGTTTTTTTTTGACGAACAGCACCACATGCTGGACAAACGTACAATTTTGCCAATGTAAAGCATTACGCTTGTTATATAAGAAGAGACCAGTGTTGCTCACCCTCTTGGCATCAAAGAGCATCGACCTTCCTTCTGTTCTCCACTGTTCTTTTTTCTCGCTCTCAATGGACTCGGTCAGTAGATTTATGTTATGGTCTTTAACACCCTGAGCCCTGGCCATTTTTTCCTGACAAAACAGATTTCAGGTGGTAAGGAAAGGACTAAAAAAAAACTTTTAAACGACCGTAAACCATGAGTCCCAATCGTCATTGGCAGACATACGTCGTTGAGTTGGTCAGCATAAGCTGCAACCTGTGGACCAAATTTCTTCACACCGTAGACGATGACGGACAACATTGCGAGTCCAGCAAAGGTCTCATGGTTGATGACATAGATTTCCTTAGAAAGCAGGTAGACCAGGAGTCCAGTCCCCAGCATGTAGGGTCCTGGAGGGGAAACAGAGAGTGTAGAGTTAGAGAAAACTCTACTGCAGTCACATATATGTTAATGCTAGATGGTGAGAATAATATTTAGCTACACAAAAACCCAACATTTAACTTTAACTAATTTTGTATGTGATGCATCATAAGAATTAATTTTTTAATGTTTTGCTGATCTAGACCAAAAGTTTAGGGTCACTATTTTTGAAAGCATGGATTTTATACTATTTGATCTAATCAGAAATACACTCTATACGTGGCTAATGTGGTAAATAACTATTCGACCAGCAAATGTGTAGTTTTGGTGCAATATCTACATAATGTAGGGGTCTCAAACTCAATTAGGTTGAGGGTCAATATCAACACTATCATTTCACTGAAGGGCCACGTCAGCTTTCATAGTTCAATACAAAAGAAAAAAAATTCATTAAAAAAAAAATCATAGATTGTGTGTAATACAACACTGAACCAGAAGGAGACTGTGGATCAGGGTTTAGAGAACTATAGGATTTACCATAAAATGTGAAGAATATATAAAATATTATTATAAATTCAACTTTCACGTCAAGGTGAGGGCCGCAAATTATCGTTCCATGGGTCTCAAATGGCCCATGGGCCGTGAGTTTGAGACCCAAACTTGTAACTGCTGGAAACGGATTATTCTTAAAGGAAAAATTACAAATGTAATGTTGTTAATGTATGGACTGCCCTTTCTATTCCTTTGACAACTCATGGTAGTAAATAAAAGTGTGACTTTTCATGG
>JAFBJS010003089.1:6218-34275 GCA_016785265.1 Paraplagusia blochii
TCTGTCTTTCTGTCTGTCTGTCTGTCTGTCTGTCTGTCTGTCTGTCTGTAGAAAAGCTGTAAAACAAACACTGTTGTGCTGTTAGTATCCCATTAAACCAATCATATAGTCAGATAAAACAAACGTGAAACGGAATCTAAGTTTCATCGTCAAGCACGTGGCTCCTCCAGGAATCAAACTCAGGACACTCTGCGCTTCACCTCCAAGGCAGCCACACTAACCGTCAATATATTGACGCTAACCACGTCAGTATGGACCCAAAACAGAACTCCAGATCCTAACTCTGTAGGTGAAGGATATCTCTGTGAGATGACTGCTCAGCTCCAGCATTGATGCTTGGCTGCTGTGCTGGTGATAGGCCTGGAGGGGGCTCCCACCTGATTAGCTGTATTCACACATCAGTGATACTCCACTCAAAGTGCAAGTTACGTGACGCGTGTACTGTTTCAGTGGAAATATAATCTCAAAATTACGCACTACTCATCTCGGGATGTGTGCCTGAGGCTGGGAACATTGGAGAAGGACTTGTGCAAAGAAATGTTGAGAAGAAAAAGCCCCCAGTAACAATATACTCTGGAGAGGAAGATAAAAATAGCTGAAGAAGAAAATCAAGACTTAATGGGTAAAGCAGTAGAAAAGATGAAATGAAAAGCTGAATTTTGAATAACCGATATAGAAAAGTGAACACCGGGAGGTCATGCATTGAATTGAGCCAATCGTGCTGCGAGGTGCTGCTCTACTCCACTTACCCCGACTTCAACATGATCCGAGCCCTTGTCGTCCTGTTTGTGAAGGAGCTCAAAGTAGTATCTTCTGGACGATATCAAGCTGCAGGGGAGACGAAGAAAAGTTATTTCGTGGGAAAAGAACATTACACACAAGAACGCCAAATACAGCATGAACTCTGATCATTTATCTTCATCCTCTGACCGGTTTCCAAGTCTCAGGTGCAGCAGTCTCCAGACCTGCCACCCAAATCACACTGCTCCATACTGTGAGTCTTCCTGGGTGGTGAGTCCACTGGAAGTTATATGGGTCAGATGCTATGATCAGAGCAGCTCAATGGAGTTAGCTGGTGGATTAGAACCTGAAGCATTGTGAATCCAAGTCCACCTCCTAGACCCGCTACACCAGGGGTTTTCAAAGTGTGGGGCGGGCCCCCCTGGGGGGGCGTGGTGCGATGCTGAGGTGGGTGCGTGAAACCCTGGGGAACATGCTTTTTGTTCAAGGAAGCACTGCACTACACCACCACAACTGCCTGTCACCAGGTTGGTTTGGGCAAAAACATTGACTTATGGGTAACAATAGGTAAAATTTGACACGGGAGCTACATCAGGAGCAGATTGATGGAGCATTTGTGTGAAGAAAAAAAATATTTCTATATATATTTACAGTATATATAATAATGAATAAATGATAATATAATATAACAATGTGATCTATTTTATTTTATTATTAATAATAAATTACATGGCATAAGGATATGGTATATATAATATATGTAATGTATAGACAGTATTACATAGCATAACATATTTACAATATAATATCAATATTTAGTATGGTGAAAATTCTTCCATCACATACGTATAATAATGGTTAAAATGTATATTGTTATTCTGGTCCTTCACTTTGGCTCAGAGGCAGATGTCGCTGTCATTGTTGTAATCCAAGGGGAAGATCCAATCCCAGCCCAGGGCGTCCAGTGGGCTCACCACCAGCAACAGGGTACACTGCGGTGCAGTGCAGTGTGATTTGGGTGGCAGTCTTGGAGATTGCTGACCCTGCATGGAAATTGATGAATTGATTATAAGTTGGAGGTTGGGTGGGCCGGGTTATTATGCCAAATGGACCACTTCCAGCCCTCCAACCTTAGTTTGCCCATGTCTGATTTAGGCAGTCTAAATATAGCATAGGAATTGGGTTAGGGTTCAAACATATTGGAGTTTTTCAAAGCTCAAAAATGTAAAAAGAATGGAAATTATATAAAAAAAAACTCCACTGAAAATATAAAAACCGAATAAAAATATACTTTTAGACAGAAGAAAAGTTCATGGAAAACCTGCACATGACTCATAGCCAGTTTTAACACACTGTCTTCACTGTGTTCTAGACAAAAAAAAAAAAGAAAAAAATCACCATTTTTACATGAACCACAGACCAAAACGTTAACCACATGATCGACCTTGAACCCGAACCAAACATACTGCATCGGGCAAGAAGGCAGGAAAGAAGAGTAAAGATCCAGAACACCATCAACCCCTGGTCCTAAATAAAACACTTCTCTTGAGTCAAGGAGGACGGGAATCATTGGTCCACATAAATCAACAGTTTACAGTTTTACAAGCTCCCACATTGGCCTGAATCTCCTGCTTCAGTTGAGTGAAGGTCTAACTTCATTGTTTTACTGCCCTAATGAAACACACGCCGAGCGAGCGCCATTGCTCTATTCTTATTAAAAACACATCTCCAGTAATAGGGGCAGCATCTGCTGCTAAATGAGAGACACCCGAGCCCTGCTCTACACACCATTAACTCAGAGAACACACACACACACACACACACACACACACACGGCATGTAATAACGAGAAAGAATGTGTAAACACCTTTAGTGCATAAAAAGGTATTTCATTGAATTGTTTCTGTGATAATACAGAACATCCACTCATTAAGAACAAAAGGCTTTTTGTATTTTGGAACATTACTAACATGATCATTACAGTGTTTAGCCCGTTTGCTACATCCAGGGAACTTACCATTTTAACTGCCATTGGGTAGTTTGGTGTAATTTGATTGGATGTGATTGAAAAAGACATGATGGCCCTGTCCTTTGTTTTCTCTCCTAGTCCCTGCCGTCTCGTTACACTGTGATTCTTCCTCATCTCACCCGTGACTTGAGTTTATCTTCCGTAAATAATGCAAGCTCCACTTTTTTTTTAAGTTTTTTTTTTTTTTAACACTTAAAGCAGGGATCGGAGAACGACCTCTGCTGCATGTTCATATATTTATTCATATTCAGCAGCTTATTTGTCGTCAAGTCTCAGGGACAGCGGTCTCCACAATTGCCACCCAAATCACGCTGCTCCATACTGTCAGCCTTACTATGGGTGGTGGGACCACTGGAAGTTATGTGGCTTGGGATGATGCTATGATCAGAGCACCTCAGGGGCAACTTGACAGCTGGTGGATCAGAAACCCTACAGAACCAAATCCACTTTCTGAGCATCAATATATTTATATAGTCAGAACTTTAATACTGTACAGTCGATAAGTACCCATGTCACATGCCTACACTAGCTCTGACAAAATGTGGAGCAGTGCAATTATATTTGTCCCACTAGACCATATCATATCATATCATATAGCACATACATTTTTGTAAAAAAAAGGTTTACATTTTAAAGTCTACTGGTAAGGGGAGAAAAAGGAAACAAAAACACTGATGTGTGTTCTATTTCAATCAAATTTGTTTGTCATTTGTTTGTAATTTTTTATTTTTCAGCTAAGGTGAAGGGAAAGGTTTACAGGACAGTTGTGAGACCAGCCATGATGGATGGATTAGAGACACTAGGAATAGGTAGAAGACAAGAGACAGAGCTGGAGGTGGAAGAGTTAAAGATGCTGAGGTTCTGTTTAGGAGAGACAAGGATGGACAGGATCAGGAACGAGGTGATTAGAGGGACAACACAGTCAGGAAAGTTTGGGGAAAAAGCTGGAGAAGCCAGATTGAGACGGTTTGGACATGTTCAGAGGAGGGACAGTGGACACATTGGTAGAAGAATGATCCTAGAGATGGAGCTACCAGGTAGGAGACAAAGAGGAGATTGATGGGAGTTAGAGTTAGAGTAGAAGATACAGAGGACAGGGTGAGATGGAAATTGTTGGTTCACAGTGACATCCGCTCACAAAGGGAAGTTGAAAGGAGAAAATATCTGTTTGTAATATTAATATTTGTCCAGATTTGATGTTGACATAATACGTCTGTTCCACATGAAAAAGAAGTGAAATTACAGAGTACGAGAGAAAAGAGGATATAAAAAATTGCCATGATTTTTTAAATTAATATCATGTTTGATCCTTATGGTCTCTGCTTCTGATTTTAGTCCTCTGGGAATTAAATAAATAAATAAATTAGAACTATATTAATCCCTAGGGAGTAGGCCTATGGGAAAATAATGCCTCTGCATTTAACTCATCACCGTAGTGAGCAGGGGGCTGCTGGCTGGGCCAGCGCTGGGGGACCAGTGTGTGGGGGACCATGCTCAGGGCACGTCAGCGGTAACTTGGCGGTAGGGGGATTCGAACCGGGGACCTTGCAAACCCATGTCCGCTTCCTTAATCATTGGGCCACCAACGGCCCCAAATTACTGTTTGACACCCAAACCTTGGACACACAAATCTTACAATATGTGACCTACTACTAAGATGATATAGTTCTCAGAAACAACACAAATGCAGCCCAAAGATGATACAATCCATCTGTCCATCTTTGTCTATTCATTAGTTACCATGTCCTGGAGGCAGCAATCTCCAACACCACCACCCAAATCCCACTGCACCATACCAGCCCCTCATAAACCTTCCTGTAGGTTAAGGGTTAGGGTTAGCTAACATGGTTTCAGTCTTGCCCAGAAGGTGAACCCTGGAGTTCCACAAAAAAAAAACAGATACATGACTCCAAACCTTATGATGCAATAGGATTAGCTAAACGTACCAACATCATTCCGTTATTTATTGTCGAAGCACCCGGAAACCACTTTAAACAACCAGGACAGGTCAGTGTGAGGGCCAATAATGGCACAATGTGGTAGCTGCTTACATCATCTGGGACGTCTGACTATTTTTTTTCAGTCAGCTGAAGAGAACAGAAGAGGACAAAGGCTGAAGGTGAACAGATACATGTTGCCCTGGGCAAAAACACTAGCACATCACGGAGCTGCCGGGCATTCTCCGACCGATAAATCACTGCAAGCACGGCAGTGCGGTGACAGTGTGCTAAGGTTGTTCTCTCATGAATAGGAATGACCGTTTTAGATTTTGCTGCTGAAATGGCACTCTGTGAACTCATGTGATACTTTGAGCTCCTGGCGGCCCACTTGTACTTTTCTGAATGATAAGTCTTATTCTGAAGGGAGTACGACGAGGGCTGAGAAAAGCAAAGGAGACGGAGAAGATTGATTCAAAGTCACATTAGGATTTCATTGTTGCAAACGAGGTAATGAGGCTCAGGTTCAATTGGTTTTCAATGGTCGTGAACATACACATAGTCTTTAACACTCTTAGAGGAATAGAAATAAAAAAAAAATGCAAAGAAGAAGAATCACATTATTATACACATTTGACCTCTTGGTGAAACTCTTGCATTAAACAGGACCAGTGGGCTGCACTTCATTGCACCTGCACTGCAGCGGGCGCTAATTTGTTTGCTCAACACCATCCTCCCAGTTCACACCTCCAAATCACAACCTCAATAATGTAGTCACTTAACAGGTCTGTCGGTAAATGTACATGTAAATGTAAGAGCAAATGTCAGTCTCTCATCTGCGCGCCTAAATTACTGAAGCCAAGTGTCAAATCTGAGGAGATTTTCAGCTGTAAATATTTCTACATCTGCCTTTACTTAGTCCAATGCCTTTGCTATATAAATAAATGAAATGATTTTTCATCTGCGGAATTATTGAACTGTACTGTATATATGACCTTCAGTGGGAGAAAACGCTAACGCATCTAAAACATTAAGCACAATGAAGCAGATGCTTAATCTGTGTCTCCATAGACAAATATAGATGAAAGAAAAAACACTTGGATGTAGAACAGATTGTAACAGTGAAGAAAGTTATTAAAGTCTGGAGGAGTCCAAAAAGGTCTCAGAGAAAGGGAGACGATGAGAGGAGGAGTCTGAACGATCACCATTAGATGCCATTAATTTTTACACACTGGACCTTTAAAATTTTTATGTCGGTGATTTAAGTTTTTAATGTTGTATTTTGTCCGAGAGAAGTTAATTGCACTATACAACAGTGGAATTTAAGAAGAATTTTAGAAGAAGATCCTGGACCAGACGTCACTGTGGATGGTGATTCAAGCTAATACCCAACGCTCAGTTGTGTTTTGTAGACAAGATGTTGGGACGTTCCAACATCTTGTCCTACTTGTGAAATTGTGACTGCAATAAACCCATCACTAAAGTTAACATTGGGAAGATTTGAGCGCATGGTATATGGATAGCCATGCTCAGCAGTAACTTGGTAGCTGGTGGTTTCGAACCTGAGACGCTCCGGACTCAAGTCTTGTTCCTTATCCATTAAGCCACTTCTGCTACATGCAAAAGTACAACTACATTGGAAAACCATTGACACTTTCACTTTCTACTGTCTACTGTCATTGCACAACTAGAGGGCACTCCAAGTGGCTAGTTTGACTCGCCACTCCAAGTGGCTAGTTTGGCTAATCCAAGTGGCTAGACAAACTAGACACTTGGAGTGCTAGTCAAAGTAGCTTGTCAAACTAGCCACTTAGACCCAGAGTGACATACACCATGTTTTTCTTCTTTTTACTGGTGTAACTTATACTCTGAAAATTACAGTACTTTAAACAAGGAATCCTCATCCACAAGGACAAGGACCATTACCAAGGTGTAGCTTATTTGGTGGAAGGGTATCCAAGAGTATTCCGAGAGTTTACTTCAACTATGGGTTTACTGCAAAAGGTGCACACGCTCTCCAAGCCTGGTCTTAGTAACATGAAGTAATGAACCACATAGATTAGATTAGATAAGATTAGCTACGGTGAGGTGAGATGATGTATGATAGCTAGCTAGCCAGCTAGGTAGGCAGGTAGGTAGGTGGGTAGATAGATAGATAGATAGATAGATAGATAGATAGATAGATAGATAGATAGATAGATAGATAGATAGATAGATAGATAGATAGATAGATAGATAGATAGATAGATTCTTTTTCCCACTAGGAGATTTTGGATATTTATAGGACATAACGGATGGGTTGGGACAACCTTATGGCATGTTTTATCTTTTGTTCCATTACTTTGATGGATGTTTGCTAGTCGATGTGAGCGTCATAATTCAGGTAGAGACGCGGACAGGATTTGAAGAGCTTTGTTGTTTATGACAGATAAGATATGAATAACTACTAAGACTGTGATATGTGCAGGGAAGTCGTACAGCCGAAAGTTACTACTGCATCATCATTCCTACTGTCAGCAAACACCATAAACATGGTTTTAAATGAAGGCTGAGATGTGGTGGCTGAGTCCAGAGACAGTCACTACATCTGTCCTATAATGATTGATGAAATGTTATATTTAGCTTAACAATAACCACTAGATTGTAGTTTTGCAATAAAATGACTCAATATCCGTGTGTAATATACAAAGGTTATACAATATTTTCCAGATTTTGAGCCGTACTTTTTCGATCCTTGCAACTCATACTCAGGTAATGCATTACTCTAGGCACCTGTATCTACTACTCCTGTTCCAGGGAAAATGTACAATTTTTTTGACTGACTGCCTCTAGTGGGCAATGGTGCTACGTATACTTTGGGGTGACCTATAGTCCAGAATGCTGGAATCGTTTCATCATCAGTCTATGTAGTAATCGAAAGAAGACAAGAACGTATGTTGGAGGGTCAGATGAAGGTACGGTTAGAGATGAACCAATGAAGAAAGACATATGGACAAAGTGTAACGGAAGGTAAGAAGTGTGGTCCATTCTCTTTGATGGACGACACAGTGATTCCTGGGTGGAGGAGATGGATACTTGGGAAGACAGTCACAAAGAGCGGGCGATGAAAAGAAGAATGATGGGCAGCAAATAAGCAGCAAAAGGCAATTATGTGGCGCGACGCTCTCTGCATTCTTAACAAGTCAAAGTTATCAGAGTAAATATCACTGAGACATGATTTCATACCAGACATTAAAGAGGCAGAAAGGTGAGGAGGAAGCAGCCAGAGAACAAGTGAAGGGCGAATGGAATATGGGAGCGGAGAATAATAATAATGTTACGTGACTCAGATGATGAGTGGAGGACACAAAACCAGCGTCTAATTGCCTGATTAATTGGAGTCTTTGTTTCCTTTTCTCTTGGTTGAGCAGAGAAGATAGAGACAGACAAAGACGCTTAACTGCACTGGATAACACACAAATGACTGTTTCAGCTCAATTTTACCATTTTACTGTAGTGCTGAAAGTGTAAAGATTATGTTGATGTTAACAGAGATGATGTTGTGTTGGTAGATGCCACAAATATACAATAGGTCTGCATTCTCTTCATTCATTTCTTATTACAGTCTCCTTATCGCAGCTGAGGCTACAGCAATTTCCTGATTCCACATTCCCAGTATCGTATCTCCAGCCCTCCAACTCTCCAATCTTCTCATTACCGCTATCTGACTTGTCACTCCTTCCCAGTATGTGTCCCTGACGTCTTCCTCGCTCTCAAACCCACAGGTGGCTTTTAAACAGAAGACTCTGCTCCCTGAGTGCTCTCCTCTAAATTATATTAATGATACCAGTGTTTAGGGCTGCCCTGAGGAGAAGCACAAACTTCACTTTCTTCCCCCCCGTCACACTCACCTCTCTCCTCTTCACTCCACTTCTCAAGCATTCCACTAATCCATCAAAAAGCTCCTCATGCCGCTCTTCCCTACAGCCTCAATAAATCCTCTTTCTTCCACCCCTTTCCCACTGCTCCATCTCCCACCTCCTCTCTTTATCCCCTGCTCTTTCTCTTCTCTCTTGTTTCTTTTTTTTATCATCCCCTGTCTCTGACTCTTCTCTAATATTCTTTTCAACGTCCACAATGTTAAATTCTTTATTCTATCATTTTTATCTTGCATGAAGATGAAAGATGACGATGCTTTTTTGTTGTGTGTTAATGGATCCCTGAAAAGTGTTCTCCTCCATCACAGCTAAATCTGTGTATATTTACTAGATTGTTTAAAGGTCAAACAGAGCTGAACAAAGATCATAGCTGTATATAAGCACAGAACTCTGTCAGAATCAGTTATGGTCAAATTCTCTACCCACTCAAAGGGTGAACAACAGCAAATGTACACATATTCATGGTGAGTATGAGGTAGATCGTCGTCTACGTACATGGCGAGGGCACCTGGACATGGTATGTTTCTTGAAGACTTTTCTATTATAAGAAAAGACTTATCTACAATTTCTGAGTTTAATGACATGGATGACTGAAGACCTACATAGCCATGTAGATCTTCAACCATTATCTACAACTTGGATTGTAGGTGAAGCTGGAGCTAAAACAGTCATCAAGTGAAAGTGGAGTACACCACAGTGCATTGCAACACCACACAAAGAGATTAATAACTCATATTCATCACTGTAGTCCAGCGGTTCTCAAAATGTGGGGCGGCCCCCCCTGGGGGTGGGGGGTGGGGCGCAGTGTGATGCTGAGGGGGGCGTGTTTTTTTTTTTTTCGCCGTACTACAATAAAGTGTAATTGCACATCCTTGTAAATTGAACTATATCTCTTTTTTTGTTTTCTTTATGTTAACAAGGATACGATGTTATGCAGAGGTGTACCTAGAACTATTTTATAGACAAATGCTGTTATTTATTGTTGCGACGGAGAGTGGGTGGTGGGGTGGGGGGCACGATTTGTTTTCTTCTTGCTGGGGGGGGGGGCGTAACAGAAAAAGATTGGGAAGCACTGCTCCAGTCCATTGCCCTCATTGTTATGCTTTTAGATCGGGTTTAGCCGGCTCGCCAAACTTGTCAAGATAATTTTAATAATTTATAATATCAATATACTTCTGCCTGGAAATGCCCACATTTCCCCAATAAATGGCGCAGAAAAAGCTTATTATACCCTGTGTCTCGGCTCCTGTTTTAGTGTGAATCTAAATAAATTAACAGCTAAAGTTTAATTCTATACATGAAGATAGATGTAGTGTTTGTGTAAACTAAGATAAATTACTTGTAACAATGTAAGTCATGCATTAAGGCTAAAATTCTTCCGCTTTCTCTATGCCCTCTACAGAGAAATGTGGGCATTGCGGGGAAAAGTCAGGAATACAATCACGACAAACTAAGATTTGTTTAGTGGGCCTAATTACACAGCTAAACTGTGCACACCTGGTCCCCGGGCCTTAGATTGCCCACGCTTGAACTGATGTAAATTCATTGTATTCTGATGCAGGATAAGGCCTGTCAACATACAACCTCACACTTCAACATAACAGCACATAAATTCACACAGATTTATGTTTCAGTCGCCAGTTGTCATCAGCCTTCACAGCAGATGGCAGAGTCAAGAAGATGGGAGGGAAAGTCACTAGTATTAACACCACAAATTCTGCAGTCATTTAGAATTATAAGGAAGAGAGGATTATCATTAAAAATAACAACAAATCCACAGGGCAAGTAAATGAAGAGTAAGTGCAGCGTTCAGCTCCTCCATGTCTCCAACCAATAGTCTGGTAATGTCACAAGTCCAAGTACTATACTTTTGCTTCCTCCAAATTTTAGGGCTTCCTAACCAGCTAAATACCCCGCCAGCAGTGCTTAAGTGATTCAATTATAGATACTGAGAAATCCCATGCCAAAAAAAACTGGTCATTCTTCACAAGGTTGCCCCCATTGTCACTGCGAGAGAAACCATCAGCTTTTCCCTCCAACCCTTGCTGCCATGTGGCAGTATTTCTGAAAAGTCATGTGGAGATAAATGGGTTTGTCTGGGTTGTGTGTGTGTGTGTGTGTGTGTGTGTGTGTGTGTGCATGTACAGCATCTAAGTAAAAAAACCAGAGGTTAAGAGTTTTTGGTCTGAAAGCTGTTTGTAACTCAGGTTAATATAACTATAAATAGATAAATAATAAAAAAAGACCATCTTTAATGAGCAGTTCTGTTATAGTTAAAAAGATATTTGATAAATTTGAAATCAGTTAACTTACACATATGAAAAAGTTAAACAAACAACTATTGAGTAAACTAATAACAACATTTAATGGTTGTAAATTGTTGTTAAATTAAACCAACAACAATTAATATTCATGTTGTCATTATAACGGTTTACAGTTTTGTTTTTATTGTAACTTGTTTACGGCCCCTTATTAAGTACACCGTTAATTCACTTTGTGTACGGTCCCTAATGAGTAGAGGTCACAGCCAATCAGTACACCTGTAGCAGGGAATGCTGGGAAGAAGGAAATTGAAGAAAAAAACTGACGAAGGACACGAATGTCAAGGGAATTGACTTTAGAATTGACGAATTTAATTAATTGTTTTTTCTTTCTTGGGGGAGGATTGAGTGGAGTTGAGATTTTTTTAATCCCCGCTGCTTGGAGTAAGTCTGGAGACTTTGTAACGTTCCACAACGTGATGATGACGTCTTTGCAACACCTTTAGCCGAGAACCAAGAGCTACTCATTGGAGAACTACGCCAGAGGGACGTCTGCTTTCCCAACAAATGACTAACGCTCTGGATTTGCGGTAGGACTGTGAAATGTATTTTTATTTTTTTATTTTAACTTTTTTGCAATAAGTAGAGGGTTTACTGGACACATGACCACTATTTTCTAAAATTAATCATGGATTAAAAAAAAAAAAAATTATGGAAAATTGTGGGAAGTTTGTTTGTTTTAGTTTGTGATGTTTAACGCCTTAATATCATTGGTCAAGTGAAATAAAATAGGAAAAATAGAATGAAAGATTAAATAGCAAAATTAGATTACATATTGATCAACATAAAGTAATGTAAACATAAGAACTAAAAATGAAACTCAAATCAAAGAATATAATAAGGTGATTTAAAACCTAATCCATTTAACAATTTATTTTCATACGTAACATTTTTCTTGTATATCAAGTGATTCAAGTCCTAAACTATCATACAGTGTTGTGATATAGGTTTTATTTTCTGTTTCATTTCCTTGATATAAATCTTAATTTTTTTAAATCAAATATAACACAAAATATGGTTCATATGGTTCAATAGCCTGCAATGATTTTATTTGTGTTGTCTTGCCCTATGCATACTCTAAGTTTAAATAAGTGAAAAAAAATAAGTAAAGTAAATGAGTAAATAATGAAAAGGCAAGTTTTGGCAAAGCACCTCCGTTCTCTGTTGTTTTACGTCTTGTGTTCCGCTTTACGTTACTCATCTCAGAAGAAAGATGGACGTGTAACAGGTTGAAGTTTCAAGCCCAGGGTTGCAACAGAGGGAGAGCTTCCCAGAAAGAAGCATTTTTACGGAAAAAGAGGCGGTACGTCTGTGATTTGGTTCAAGAGCTCCAACACGGAGCAGCAGGACGTTTTCCGCACCTGATGCCAACACAACAAACCTCTTTTATCACACAAAGAAGGTCCACGAAAAAAACACACAAAAATCCGAGTTAAACCATCGCTGAAGACACGCTGTATGGAACAATGTCCCAGCACCGTTAACAAATCACATATGCTATCTTACATTAAACTTTTTCCCGTATAGTACCATTTTATGTTTGCACTTTAATTTATGGTCAATGCTATTTTGTGTTCAATCCTGATGTTTACTTTTGACAGTTTATATTGGTCTGCAAACTTTTGTGAAAGAAAGCTATACTTTAATGATTTGAATTTGAGAAATGATTGTGTTAGCAGCAGCAGTTGAGTTGAACCCAGGACTCTCTGCTCTCTCTGTTTTGAAGGCATGCGTGCTAACTGATACACTGTGGTACCAACTGAAGGCAGGGAAACAACCAGGGAAACAACGTTTAATCGTTTGAAAACAGCCTTTAAAAGCTCAAATCTGTGCAAAAATGTGGCTGCAGTGTCAATTTCTGTCAGGTATCCACACTGTCATAATCTCCTGATGGCAGACACCAAAAAGCTTTCTCTCTTTCAAAGTGGTTGGTTTGTTAAGCTGCATAAGCCAGGCCTCCCGCATTGCTGCTGAAGTTGGATGCAGTTAGACAGTCTTTGCAAACAATCCTGAGGGTTAGGGGGAAAAAAAGTCAAGTGGTGGACCCAAAAAAAATTACGCTGGACACGAGCCAGAGGATCCAACCAGCTGTCCGTCAAGTCATGAGACGATTCTCGGCCAAATTACGCTTGTCAGTGGTGCCAACTGCAGTCTCAAAAAGAAAAGACTGCATATGTTTGGAGTTTGCACAAGAGCAGCAAACATGGGGCATCATAAGATGGAAGAAAGTTATATTCTAATTAATCTGGATGGTTTTGATGGCTTTCAGCGTTACGTGCATGACAAGGAGATCCCACCTTAGATGTTTTCTACAAAGTACAGTGTACGTAGCGGCGTCAAGACCTGGGCTTCCTTTCTTCAAAGAAAACGATGGAGCTTCAGAGGCGTCAAACGGTGACTGTCCCTGTGGAGATGTTGCAAGAGGGCATCCCTTATGACACAAGGACATCAACGGTGTGGTGTGGACTGGGTTTTTCAACAGGACAACGCTGCAGTTCAAAGTGGGCGCCTGATAAACGACTTCTTCCAGAGAAGTAACATATCTTTTTTGAACCCACATGTTCCCCTGATCTTTAATCGAATTGAAAACATATGGGAAGGAAGTTTACAAAAATGGACACCAGTTCCAGACAGTGGCTGAGCTCATGAAGCCATTCTGCATACTTGGTGCAGAATTCCCACTAGTCTCCTGGAAACACTAGCATGAAGCCTGCCGAAACACGTTTTTGAGGTTATTAACAAGGATGGAACATCTAGTCCTTTTTTGAAAATTATATTTCTATTTTAGGGGCTCTTGGGTATTTTTTTTTTGATCTGGTCTTAAACTTTTGAACAGCTGATGAACTGCCTATTTCATTTTGATGATTATTTCTTTTTATTTAAATTCTTTCAATTTCACAACTGGTCTTAAAATTTCATCAGTTTATCTGTTTTAGAAGAGACTGCTATTAGAACATCAGTGTAGTTGGTGTTTTGTTCATCACTGTCTAATTTACCTTATATTTGGACCTAATATAATTCAAGTCAAATGTTCAGCATGTCATTAATCAGCACTATGTCAATGTAGAGTAAAAATCAATGTATTTTTTTTATCTCTATACCTGTCTTCTCTGTATCCTCTGCTCCAGGAGTGTCCACACTTTTTTGTCCTGTGAGCTACTTTTCAAATGACCAGGCTGAAGTGATCTGCCTAGATTGAAAAAATCAAAATGTATGTAAACTGGATATCTTATTCTCTTCATTATTTCAAATACATCTTTTATACTGTCTGACTCAATAGCTCTATAATTCTCAATTTGGCCGAGTGATTAACATCATGAAATATACATAACAATATAACTACCAACTACCAGGATCTACCAACACTTTTGGACATCTACTGGTAGATCCCGATCTACCTATTGGACAACCCCTGCTTTACTGTGACTCCAACTACCTCCATGTCTTCCCTCCCTGCATCCATCAATCTCCTCATTGTCTCCTACCTGGATCATACCTCCATCTCTAGGATCATTCTTCTACCAATGTTTTCACTGTCTCTCATCCGAACATGTCCAAACCATCTTATTCTGGCTTCTCGAGCTTTTTCTCCATACGTTCCTGTCCAAGTTGTCCCTCTGACCTCATTCCTGATCCTGTCTAGCCTTGTCACTTCCAACTCTGCCTCATGTCTTCTGCCTATCTGTCCATCATGGCTATTCAAACAACAGTCCTGTAAATCCTTACCTTAACTTTAGCTAACAATCCTCCGTGACAGATCACTCCTGACACAGCACAAATGCTGCTCTAAAAAGTAAAGAAATTAAATTTTTTTTTCCATATTGATTGGCTTATCTTCACTCAAAATGCACTCTGGGATGAAGAGTGATTATTAGTTACAATAGTTTATTCCAAGTTATGTGGTCCAATCTCCACAGCCTGTGCCGCATCAGTTTAAAATACCCGAGGTTGTCGTACCTTTACATGTCTTAGTGTAAGTTGTTGTTCATTAAACCTTATCTCAGGATGCACCACATTATTGTCGTAGCTTGTAGTTAGGAAATGTAGGTTGGTGGTGTCTTTAGAGCCTGAGGCATTGGTATGTACTGTCAGACAGGAGGTACAGTGGTGTTGTCTTCTTCTGACTGTACCTAACAGTCACCTCAGCTGGTTTGACAGCTGCTCACAGGTGTTGTCAATCCACAGGTAAAAAAAAAACGTGGTGGGAAAAATAGGACAAACAAACAGGGACACCTTCACAGATGGAATCGGAACCTGAGGCATACAAATACAAACAAAAGGACAGAATATCACATTGCTATACAAAAGGTTCTAAACTATCGCCTATGATCTGCTGTAATACGATTTTGAATGTAAATACTCACACCTACGTTAACAGAGTAGAAATATCAAATTCTAGAACAGGTGTCAAACTCATGGTGTTCCGGCCAAATGCAATCCAAGTTTTAATTATAATAAAGTCATAGAGTGCTACTGAATTTATTAACATTATAAATTAATGGTTTCCTTGTGATTGGATGTGAACTCGGACTTCAACACCAAAGAAAGAGATATTGCCACTGGGCCAAAACCAAATTTAATAGCAGAAATATTTCTTTATACCTTTATACCAAACTTTATACCAAACATTACATTCCTAAAAACTTTCAAAAACGAAAAGGTTTTCACAACTACGACCTGTTTCATTTTTTTTTACGTCGGAATGTGGGAACAAAACTGCCATAATAAATTTATGGGTGATGGCTGAAACTATCGTGAACCAAACCGATTTGCTGTGTTTCAATAAATCGACTTGAATCAACAACAATAGCAACGAATTTACATGGAAGTAAAACACCAAAATCCAGTTTTGTCCTTTTGCATTACTATTCCACTTCTTCTACAAAAACACAAGCCCAGTACTGTGGATGTGAAATATGCAGAATTTGACAGCTTTTGGTGGATTCATAAATACATTCAAAATAAATCAGAAGCATAGAAATCATACATAGGAAGGGAAGAAATTGCTAATGGACCTGGAGATCAAGTGAGCCAAACAATTCCTCCCTAATGTCAACAGTGCTGCACATTTCAGAATAAGAGACAGAGGGGAGGCTTCTGCCCTAGTGTGTCCTCATACAGAGTAAATACCGTGAATCACTACTTCCATGTGGCTTTAGCCAAGGGGCTGAACACAAGATCTTCTCACCCAGTACTGTTCCAACATTCCCACTTTTTTGAACCCACTTCAATACATTATGGCAAGGCACAGAGTACACCCTCAGGCTGGAAATGCAGAGATTTGAAGAACAAAGTTTCTTCTTCCTGGTAAAAGGACTTAATAGCTCTCAAAACTCTGCTGGCCAGGATTAACAAGAGGCTTTATTTTACTAAATTGGAAAAAAAATGACTCTGACCTTGGTTGGTAAAATAGTGTTATTTAAAGACTTGGATTTAATTCCTGCCTTATGACAAGATTTTTAATTACTGCGAACTGAGTAGGCTGTACTAGTTCATGTGTGGGCTGAGATTGTTGGTTTGTTTATTTATTTATTTATTTAAACCCTCGATCATCATTATATATTTTAATCTTGAATATTTATTTTTAGTATATATATATTTGATTTAATTTTACCTATGCGATTCATTAATATTTCAGTACAATTTTATTTCTATCATCATCACTACATATTTATGCTAACCTATTATTGATGTAGAAGTCTGTCAATCATTATATACAGTATTTTTCTACTGTATTTTTTTCAATTACCTGTTAAATATAAATATTTGTTTATATATTTATTAGTTTGTTTATATTTTAAAGGAATTTCCATCACACATACGTATTTACTTATTTATCATCCAATTTTTTTATATCTTCAAATAATTTAAAAATAAATATAATTTAATTCTTTTAAATTAATTAAATTTTTTTAATTTAATTAAATATTTTCTTCTGTGCCAATTTTTCAGATATATGTGTTGGATACATTTGCTTACTTTTAAGCAAATAGTTGTTTTTTTTTTTTCCAGGCATTTTGTCCCCTTGTCATCATTTCCCATTGCTAACCCTGAGATTTTGGTAGAAATGTTGGATGTTTTTCCAAAACATGACTTTATTTACTTTTTTTTTGCTACTTTCTGTAGCATGTGATGCATGGGGACATAAAGCATATTGACAAGAGGACTCAGCCTTGCAGTGGCCATTAGTCACTGTTCACGCCATGCTCCAATGGACCGAGGCATATAAATAACTAGAGTCCAAAAAAACAATGGAATGGAGTTTCATAAGTTGTTTTTTTTTTTTTTTTTTTTGCAATTTTTAGTACATTTATGGAGGCTGCTTACTTTTACAGTGCTTTATTTTTTCTCTCCAATGTTAAGCCCAGTCATATAATCCCTTTTCCTTGTCCCAAAATCATTACCATTAGGCCCCAGTACAACAACAGTAATTATAGCTGTGTGTGGACATTAGAAGATCAGTAACTGGATGGCTAACTTCTGTCATGTACAATTTTTAATAAGTCACACAGTTCCTTCCGTTACAACAAAAATCACAGAAATTCTACTTGAAATATTTGACGGTGTTTTCATTCAGTGTTAAATGAACATTTGATAACATCTGCGTAATGACTGATTATTAACACTCAGCACGGGCGCCGATGATTTTCTTTTAATGATATATTTTCTGCAGCGTTGCACTGATTTACTTATTTCAATTCAGCTCCATCTAATTAGTGGAATATATTTTCAGGAACGCAGGCAGACAAATGCTGCTGCACGCCCAAGCACAACAGCTGAACCGCTACCAGGTCCACTGCAGCAGCGTGTGAGGAACGTCTGTGGCCTCTGCTTTAGTAATGTTATAATAAAGTCATGAGACACAGGAAGGGAGTCTGAAGAAGCACAACATTTATAACACGAGAACGCTGGTGCGGTGGCACATGGTTAATTGCATGCAAAACACAATGGTTGTACTCTGAATTCTCTTATGTACGCCCGCACACAGATACATCAAAACAGATTTTTCCTAATTATCCAGGGACACACGCTTACAGTCTTTGATGCATTTCCCCTTAAGCATGTGGTGAAGTTTTGCTACGGAGAAAAACCTTGATATGTGTAAAGGCCTGGTAGCGAACAAGTTTTAGTGCATACGCAGGGAAACTGTTTGGTGCCCATTTTTCATGGTGATCGTTACATTTCAATTAAACCTACTCAGGGAATTTGAGTCCATTAACTTTGCCCTAAATTTCATAACAATAAATGATGATTTGTCACTCTTCCATAAACCTGTACGAGGGTATTTATTGGTATTTTGATAGTAATGATATTGTTATCCTTTTTTTTTTAACACCGTGCTCTCGCCGTGCTCTTCCCATTTCCTTGGCTGCACTTACTTCAGAGTAATGGCTCTGCTCGCAGAAGCGGCGAAAACAAATGATAACCGTAATCATTTTGGGCTGAGCACAGGAGAAATGCTACTTTTATACCCATTTATTAATTAGCGGTAGATTACACTCAGCATGTCTAACCTCAAAGAAGTGGCCGGCCGAGCTGTTTCTCTGAGCCATAATGCCATGTGGAAATATATAAACTATTATTTGTTGCAACGTAACGTACGTTGTAAGTAGAGCTCAACCAGCCAGTTATCGGAATCTAGCAAACAACATGAGTTGCACCGTTCAGGTAGAACAAGTAAACGAGGCTCTCACTCACAAAGCTGCAGCTTACTTGTCTTTAGCTTGGAAGTACTTTACAGTCGGTCAAGAACCCTCAACGCCCTCTACTTGTAATATGTAGAACAGTAATGTTAGCCTAAGGAGGGAGCAGTCACTAAGTCGTCAAACACGGGATAAACAGCCCCCTCTATGGTGGATGAAACAGGTTTTCAGACCGCACACAAAATACAGTTAACTGATGTTTATTAGCTTGGTTTTATTTAACTTAAAATGAAAAGTGAGGTAATGTGTCGCGCCTGCTAAATATGAATTAAAAACAATAATATAATCTTTCATTTTCATTTAGGTTCTAATTCCAGGCGCTTTTTTTGAAAGACTGTGTGAATATGTGCACAAACAAAATTCTTTGGCTTCTCGTGAGTTTTAGTTCATCTTAATTCATTTAAATAACTTTTTTTTTCTCTTATCCACCTGTGACACTGCATTATTTTCCTCTTCATACGTAGACACCTATTTGTGGACGAGTAAAGTAAATGATGTAAATAACGACGTTGTCAGCTGTCATCCAGGAATATTTTAACTGTGGTTCTCAGTGTTCCTACTAAATTGTCATTCCTCCAAAGAGCTTCTGCGTTTTACCAGTCATGTTGTGTCACAGCTATAATGGCAGTTTTTTGGGAGAGGAAAAATCTAATTGGCTTTTAATGGAACCCTATGGCGTGCTTGTTGACAAAACCCTGCTCCTCAGCTTTGTCCCTGGTGCTGGGGGTGATGGTCTAGCACAGACTTGGACAAACTATTTGTTTCGCTGGTCAGAATCGGTTCTGAAGATGGACATGTGGCCCAGGTCAAGAGGACATAGGAGTCATGTATTCTGACTAAAATGATCCAATATTATTAGCCTTTTCTTTGCCATCTATCGGGAATACTGCACGTAAAAAAATAGTCATAAGACAAACCAGTTATATAATTTGGACGAGTTTAGCAGACTGGATTGCAAAGCTGAACAAGCGGCATCTGGTCCCCGGGCCTTAGTTTGCTAAACACACTAATATTCCAGTGATCAGGAAAATTGGTGTTCTGCATTGATAAAAAATGGGGAGCATCGCTCTTACATTCCAATGGATTAGAGACACCTCTCGCCGTGAGACATGAAACATTTTCTCTCATCAAAATGTCATTCATGTTTATGACATGGTTGTAGTTTGAATCCCGTGTCCACGTTAGCGTGGACATGTGTGAATTCAAACATCATTATGCCTATAAGGCATTTTCTTTACTGTACCCCTGTAATGTATCTCGATTATATCCACTTTAATACGTTTTTAATGTACACCATAATGTCTCCACACACAATCACGTCAGTGTCTTGTTTTGTGGAGAGAGTAAATGACGCTTGTCGGATAACTGAAACTGATGTTCCACCTGTGTCTTCTGCAATGGCATCATTCACCTTGTCATCGCTCTGGGCTCTCCTAAAGTCTGAATTGTCTTCTACTTTAGTAAAAACTCTTTTGAGCTGCAAACTTTTGTCAACTGTGAGGTGTTGACACAAATATTATCATTTGACTTCAACTTTATCTGGTTTTACCAAAAAACAAAAAAATGTAGAATTATTATTATTAATTTTTGCAAACATTTTGGTGGAGGCAGACCACTGTTGTCTTCTTTAAATAAGACATGAAATAGATATATACAGTGCAATCTTTATACATTATTAGCTAAGCAGGAAGCAAGGCAAGGAAGACAAATGAATCACTTAGGTCTAGAACAGATGCTATTTATGTACAGTAATGATGTTTAATGGTTTTACAGTGGCATTTATTTCAATATTCAGTGTTAACCTCAGCACTGAGAATGTCTTATGCATTTTAATCGTGTGTGTTAAGTGATGAAATAATTGCAGTTTGTGATGTAGTGCAGAGTGCTGACCTTACCGCAACCAAACAGGCATCAGGAACACGGTCGGTGGGACGTACAGTAGGTAGTCCACCTATTTTTAGCTTTTTAAACTACATGTCCTGCGTCCTCCAATATTTCTTGAACACTCATTTCGTTTCACACCTGCACACCTTGTTTAAAAACATTAGGGTCTATTTATATACGTCAACAACACATCAGCTGTTGATGCTGCCGCACACACATCTGCATCTCAGGATAATTTGGGATCAGTTGAAACGAGCCGTTGTAATCAGTTTTCCTATTTAAGGCATTGAACTAAATGCTGTATTTGTCTTCCCACTTAAATTCGCTACCACGTGTTTTTCTTCCACAGCCCGATCAGGTTACAGCTCACAAATGAAATCAACCCAATCCCAGAAAATGCTAGGCCAGTTGGACAACACAATAATTCCTGGTTTTATTTCCTTGCCGTAATGCTATTCCAGGGCTACATGTACTTTGGGGGAGGGCTGGAATTACTTTAAACCTGTGCCTTCTACAGGGGTCAATACCGCCTGCAATAAGTATAAATAGGTGTGTAGGTAGGTAGGTATATAGATAGATATATAGACAGAATAGTGTTTATTGGTAGAGATTTATCAGATAGAAATGTATGCATTTAAAACTGTGGCTCTCAAACATTATTTGCCCCATTTTAAGATTTTGTACTGGAGATTTCATAAATTCTCTTGAAGAGTTCCTGTTTGTCTGACAACCTGGATCCCTTTACAATGTGGATGTCAATTTCAGCAACAACACTATTCTTCACAGCTTTTCCTCTGAGCCAAATACATAACATTATTGATTCCCATTTCCTAAAATGTGTTACCCCTGCTGCCTGTCACTGTTCTGTCTGCAGTCTAAAGCTGCAAAAAAAGCTAAACATTTTGCAAGCCCAAAAAGTAGGGCTGCAAATACCTCCCTGTCTGCCTACATCGGCTTCTACCTTTGGATTGAGTATAAAAAAAATAACTCAAAGTTTGTCAGTGTATTTGGCTCATATTCTTACTTTTCAGAGGACTTCAGCTCATCTGATGCTTCCTATGATGAATAGCCTTTAAATTCAAATGTCAAACCAATGTGGACCACAAGAAGGCCAGCGAAGTCCATACACTTTGTTTAAATGGAAAAATATCTATCCATTCACTCTGTCATCCCATCCATTTATTTCTCCAACCAGCGATGCCTCCACCAATGTGTCATCCATCCATCTTTTTACCTGCCGGTTCATCCATTCAGCCATCACTTTCAATTCAATTTCAATTGATGTATTTATATAGTGCAAATTTCATGCACAAGGCAGGTGGTACCTGTAGCCCCCTACCCCATCTATAGAACCATCAACTCCATCCACCATTGACCTATCTCCTACTGCTAAATCATGCTCAAGGGCAAAAACAATATTCCTGGTGTCATTATTTGGGTCATAAGAGTTCTGGTACAGAGCTGTATACTATCATTAATATCTGACACATACTATGGATCCAAAAATACTTAGCTCCACATTACTCCACAATAGTTACTCAAACAATTTACACCCTTATAAAAAAAAGTCTCTTCCTTTTTACTGAAAAAATGATGATCACTGTGACACGTCTCTGTTGATGACTTTCGGCCAATAGCTGTGCTGTTAAGAACTATGAGAAGTTGCCACAAGTACTTACTGTACAGAGTTGGAGGATTGGGACCTGAACTTGCTGAACTCGCCTGGAGCTGTCCACTCTGTGCCCAGCTGCAATATGAAAGACGAGAGACACGGTTCAGAGATGGGGTGCGAGAGAGAGAGTGTGAGATACTGTGATGAGCAAAACAACATTAGAAATGCAGCGGCACAAATACATATGAATCATCCTGCTCGGTCATCTTCACCAGCCCGCTCAGCTGGTGTTTTCACTACTTCTGGACTGGAAATTGAGCAGTGAAATGACATCCCTGTCATTTTGCCATTTGTGAAATTGCAGGGTACATTTCAAAATAAGATTAGATTTTCAAAAGCAATAAGAGAACCAATCGGTAGGCGATTCCTGATGAGCAAAATGAGCAAAAGTGATGAAAGCTAATGGATATGAACAGACTGAGCCTCCGAGCCTCCGGTTTTTCCCTGCAGTCAAATCAGTGCCCATTCATTTCCTCAGCAAGCCAACAGAACTAATTAAGGCCCCCTGCTGCTGCTGATTCATAATGAAAGAATAAGGCTAAGATCACAGTGGGCATGTCTTCATTGTTTACGCGAGCCACACGTCTGGGTATAAAACCGTCAGAAAACATTGCTGGTGCTTGTTTGGGACAGATCACAAAAGCCTTTCAGCTTGTTAATTACTCCTGATCCACACGCCGGCTGCCACATTATTTTCACAGAGAGCAGCAGATACCTACAGAAAACCGACACATACGAGACGGTAATTATTTGACAGCACCTCAGCGCATATAACTGGCATGTGAATAGAGAGACGTAGAAAAAATATCAGATAAACACTGTGAAGCTGGTCCAAAACCAACCAGACGCTTGGCAGTTCTGAGGCCTGCGAGAGTCTCTGTGAAGTGGTTGGCTGGACAAACGCATGACACAATGTGTGCCACTGTGGTTTCACCGTGAACCGCAGAGCATGTTAACACTGCAGACTACACGAGCCTGTTTATCTAATCCTCACAGAGCACCAGCATAAAAAAAAACAGTAAACATACACATAGATGAATAAACAAATACTGGGGATATATGATGGAGCTAGTGTTCCAACGTTGCAAAACAATGGCATCAAAACATCTGTATATGTATATATATATATATATATATGGTCATGGTATATATATATATATATATATATGTATTTATATATACCATGATTTATATATACCATGATTTAACAGTAGATCATTAAGGCAGTGCTCGTAGATTATAAGTAATTACAATAAATAAAATAAATTACGCTTTTAATTACGATAGGAACTAGTGTGATCATGCATTATAACACCATCGGTAAGGCCATTATTTCCATCTGCATCCATAATTGAGGTTTATAGTGTGTTTTATTTTTGTATATTGTTTGCTTTATGGCATAGTTAACAAAGTCATATATAAACAGAAAACGTAAATATCAATACACACACACACACACACACACACACACACATATATATATTGTAATATTGTGTGTTGTATTATATAAATACTGTAATTTTTTTTTTTTAATATTTTTACCTGGTAAGATTTCAGTTTGTTTTCCAGTTGCCTATTGCATGTTTGGGTTACATTAACAGTGGAGAAAGTTTTGAAATTATTTACTCTCTGTGTCTTGTTATTACATCACAAAAACCTGGCTTTGCACAAGGTTGTGAGGACTTTTTATATTCACTGTATATGTGTGAATTCTTAAGTCCTGGTGTCACTGATTGTTATTATGAGGCGTATTAATTTGACGTCACAAAACTATGACATCACTGAATGCCTCCGATTGAAATGCACGGCCCGCCACTGACATATATAACAAAAATACATCCAGATCTTTTTCTTGCCACCATCGGATAAGCGGTAGAACATAAATGATCTTATTCACTTAGGATCTGAATATTGGTTTTAAATTAAAAACTCACGTGACGAAGTCCCCTTTAAAAGTGAACGGCTACTGTTGCAGTGTGGAGTCTGGCATTGATTAAGTGTCTCTCATCCAGGCCTTTGTGAAGATTACCTACCTCTGAGGGAGGAGCTGATTGATTGATTCTGCCTTTCTGCGAGAAGCAGACTTACTGGATCCCTGTGACTCTTCTACAGATATCTCCTTCTGTACATGAAGTCGAAGTTAACTAAAAAAATAAGATGGATTTTTCTAGAAGAATCAATTCCGTCCTGTCATTGTATCTTGTGGTCAGCAACAGTCTCGCCCCCAGTAAAATCCTTTCATAGTCAATGTAGTGAATACCCGATTCCAATATCAATATTACTCATCCTTTAGATTCCTAATAGATGCTCTCAATGATACTCATTGGAAATAAAATACCATTTAAACAATAGTCTGGCATTGACCCCTTGGGTAATGTAGTAAAATAAACATTTATTATGGACAATAAAAAACTGTGGAAAAAAAAAAACATTCTAAACACTTCTTATTATAAATTATCAATGTCTGAAAAGTATTCGTGTTCTGTAAGAAAGGAGTGTGAGGGGTTGACGGTGCACTTTTCAAATGTTGTGTGGACCTTTGACCATGAAATTCTAACTGGGTCATCCTTCAGTCACACTGGGTGAGAGAAGCAACGTCCAGAAATGTCCCCCAGGCATGCCCGGAGGATTGTTCTAGCCTCTGGACAGAAAGACTGACAAGAGGTCAGAGTCAGAATATTATTGGATCCCTGAGAGAAATTAGCAGATGAGTCACAGTGGCCTTGACCACAACTGACCAATTATGCTGAACACCAAGAAATTCCATGTTTCAGGCGTAAGCCTTTAGGAAAGGAAACGAAGGAAGGAAGGAAAGCAGACGCCATGACATTACGATACACACCACTGCACACAACGAAATGTGATCTCTGCATTAAAGTCATCGCCAAAGCTTGGAGTGCGGGGGAGCAGTGTGTGTGGATGGTACCACGGTCATTGGACCTCAGTGGTAACTCGGCAGCTGGTGGCCTCAAACCTGAAACCTTTTCAACAAGTCCGGTTAGTTGTCCACTAATCCACCACTGCCCCTTATTACATCGTAAGTATCACTTCCGTGAATCCTTGACATTCTTCATAGAAAGCAAATCCTGTTTTTCTCAGTTAGAACCCACTGTGGGAGAAAACAAATGAATGACCTAACTTCCATAAGCAGGAATAATCCATGCGCGGGTTGTGAGCAAAAAAATACAAACACAAAAAAAGGAAATTTTACATTTTTTATATCGCCCCTCAAATGAACAGAATGGAAGAGTTGTTGAAGAGCCAAGGGTTAGATTCTAATCTTTACAGCACAAGTGGAAATCCCAGACACAACAGTGTTCCTTTGCCGTTCCCTTGTAGATATCTCCCTGCTGGTAAATGTCACGTCAATATTCACTGGCAGCTAATTAATCTCGGCTCCCATAGAACCTGGTATCTTTACTTACTACTGGAATACAAATGGCCCAGTAGATGGACCTCTGCTCCTAACACATATATACATTTGTAAGCCCAGAAGTCCTTGACCGAAATGATACAGTTTATATGCTAAATGCATCTTATTTTTATACAAATTATAATTAGCGGAAGAAAAAGCAGCTCTGTGGGCGAAGGATAATTATATTAAGTTAGCATGAGTTTGAAAGATACATGAGAGAGGCTGATCAGTAAATTATCTTCAATATACAGAAACTACGTGTTCCCTTATTGTTTTGTAGGTTGTAAAACCTTATTAGAGTTATATATATATATAAATATATAGTTAGGGTTGTCATAGTTATGTTAACTGCATTCACTAATTTTGGCGATTTTCTGATCAATTTTTAAGGTATTTCAACAGAGAGCTGCATGACTTGCTCTGCACGTAAACCATGAATTCACTTATCGGTAGTTTACGAAAATCCATCTAATCCTGCAGAGGCTTCAGCTTCTTATCAGACCTGCCTCACTGAGTGCAGGGGAGTGAAAACGTCCATGACTGACAAGCTGACAAAGGCTTTACCAGAAGAAGAGGTGTAAAACACATACTGTTTATCTATTTACTGGCAATAAAGCGGATTAAAGAAGTGGACTTGGGTCAGCAAGGTTTCAAGTCTGAATCCACCAGTTGCCAGGTTGCCAAGGTGCTCTGGGCATAGCACCTTCTCGTCTTAGTGACTTTCCACAGTAGGTCCACAGTATGGGGGTAGTGTGATTTGGGTGGCAGTCCTAGAGACTACTGCCCCCTGCAACCCGCCAATGCAGGCATGAGCAAACCAAGGCCTGTGGGCCAGATGTTACTTCATCACTCCATCTTTGTCATCCTTGACTCGGCCCCCGTGCCCAATTCTGGCACCATTGTGGCCCATGAATCAAAAAGTTGGCTCAACTGCGCTAACGGATTAAGCAAGTGATGATGAATGACTGGCTGTAAGCACTTCAGCCCTAATGATATGGATATATTAGATATAGATTTATTATCTATTTTTTATTAACTCTCGTCTAAAACGGTATGTCCTTGCTGCTTGTGGTGGACTGTCTGAAGCTTAGTCCTCACCTGTCCCACGTAGACTAACAGCCTGGCATTGAGAGGATTTTCATCAGGACTTAGCCAGAGCTCAGAGTTGTCATCAGAAGACACAGAGAACTGGAAATCGCCTAAGGAGAAAACAGACAAGAATGAATTATCTGTTAGGATGATAAATCCAACACAGTGAATAATTTGAAATAACACTTGTCACCTAATATGAAGAGTATATATGCGCTGTAGATTTCTGTCTACTGTTTGTTCATCTATGTGACAAGCAGAACAAATAAATACTCGAGATCCTCAGATCTTTCTTCAATTCTTTTGTTCAAACCACACTGTGTTTAACCAAACAGGCTCAGGTTTCACACCAAGAAGGTTGTACATAAGGGATTTAGGTCTAATATGTGCTACTGTCACAGCACATCTTATCCCCAAAAATTGAGAATTGGATAAATTATTCCACTGGCAGAATGAAACACTTATTCAATCTACAGAGCACTTTAGGATTGTGTTTCACAGTGGGTTGGGTGAAGGGCATGTCAGAATCCTGAGGAGAGTTAGGCCTTTGAGCCGTCACATTAAATGAGCCTTACACTAATGAAAGCAAAGTAAGAGACAGAAATAAGCAGTAATCCAATTAATAAGTTCATATACTGCAATTTGTGTAAGGGCACACGGGTCTAACTGTGATTCTGTTCCCATGGAAACTGGGGAAATGGACACTGCGGTGAGACGTAATCCTCAGATCTTGGGTATTCACCGCCAAAAGAGACCAGGAGTTCCATTAAATCAGTATCTGATGTGTCTGGTAGGAGGTTTTCATGGGTGTCTCATCCAAAGGACAAAAAGACCTTGAAGCACCAAGGTCATCTGTCTAGAATAAGAGGTTTTGATATTAAGATGTGATGGTTACCGTCTCTGTAAGGGTGGAGGAAACCAAATATTCTCAGGCCGTAGTTCTTCCACTTTGGAGCCACTGCCAGTTTCTTCACAGTAGTTCTGGTCTGTGGTGGACAGAACCACAGAAACCATTCTCATGGGTTAAGTCAATATTATCAAGCAGCTGGGAACAGATTTGACGTCATTCCTAAACTTAAAAAAAAAAAGAACCGCACTGGAACATTACTTTAGCAACAACTTTAGCATTAACTTATTGAAATATCCAGATTTATTACTGAAATAGTACTTGGCAAAGGTTTTGGCAGATGAATTTATCATTGTACCTCACTTATTTTTTAGAAAGTAGAAACAAAAATAAATGCAATTGTAAAAACAATCATTTTTACATCAAAATCAGTGATGATTTTGTCGACATAAAATAAATTCCAAATTATATATAATGTAATAAGAGAATCAAAACGGAAAAG
>JAFBJS010003091.1:0-13602 GCA_016785265.1 Paraplagusia blochii
TTTGGATCGAACTGAACCAAATCGGATCGATCGTTTAATATTTTTTATAAATCGTTCCTGAATCGGATCGTACCCTCTGAATCAAGATATGAATCGGATCGTTATGTGAGTGAATCGTCACACCCGATTCTAAGTGACTAAATATCTAAAAATGACCCATTTGTGAAACTTGCAATGCTTAATTTTCAAGAGGGTGTGCATCTGTAATGACTTTCTCCAATGGGTCAAAAAATTAAAAAAAAAAAAAATCAATTGCTACGCTGCATATGAGAGGAAGAACCAACACATGAGTCTTGGCTGCATATATATAAATAATCCATCAATTGACTTGAATGAACCACCACCTTCCAGGTTGCCACTCAGGAGCTCGAAACACAGCACCATCCAAACCCACTAACTTCCAGTAGGCTCACCACCCACCGGACGGCTGATTCGGGTGGCTGTTGTGGAGACTGCTGTCCCTGAGGACAATCATTAATAAATGATTGAATAACTGAATGAATGAAATGCAATATAAACTGTTGACATTTTCAGAAGCACATCTGGTTTTCACCTTGGTGCCGTCTTTACCACAGTTACTGCATCATGATGTGTTATCCAGGTTTCTTTAGCTACGACTTTATTGTGAACTCATCACTGCAGCGGAACTCAACTACATCATTGCCTTTTTTCCACCCTGCCCCATGCAGAACACTGTTAAAGTAAAAACTGTCAGTGCAGACACCCACCTCCCCCTTCACCTCCCCCTCCACGTCCACCATAGAGAGAATGATTAGATTGAAGAAAATATGTGTTTTCAGCACACAGATTTGGTAAATTGGAATCAAAGCCACTGTTTGAATTGAACAAAATAATAGATTTCATTTTCTCACAGACAAATAACAATTCACAGAGACACTACTGCTGAGTCGTGGTATTGAGCTGTCGATGAGTCTGCCTTTCTTCTGAGGATTCTTCCTTCCTCAAAAGAAAGATTAAATTCACACCAAAGCCTTCTCTAAACAAGGGAATCAGTCTATTTACATTGTAAAAGACTTTTTCCTCTGAAAACAAACTAAACACAAAACAATTACTGTGACTTTACAACAAATATATTTAGTCCTATACTAAATTCTATTTTAAACTATAAAAAAATGGATGCTTTTATGGGTTTATGGACAGAGTACAACACTATTTAAAGGTTTCCAAATTATATTTGGTCTCTATGAGAACTTGAATTGCTTAAAAAAAGTATACAGTGAAAACTCAAGTTAAGAGCGTCATCCTCTCCAGTAACTTGTAACTTGTAACTAACTAGTAACTATATGCTTGTATCTCAAATAGTGTTTTCCCATAAGAAATACAATAAATCTGCTTGTTTCATTGAAAACTATTCATTAGTGCTAATTAAATGGTACAGACATGTTTTCAAGTGCTTAAGAGACATAGACACAAAGAAATATAGTATATTTAGATTTAATTATGAGTTCTTACCAAGACAGACAATACAGTAGTAGTTTATGGCGGCATGTACGAAGGAAGATTCCAAATCGGACGTGAAGTCTGATTAGGAACCTCAAGCAGAGCATATAATGGATGCTTTATATCAGACCTGGGCAAACTAAGGCCCGGGGTCCGGATGTGGCCCTTTTGGATTTTTAATCCGGACCACCAAACTTGTCCAATTTATACTGTTAAATTATATTATCATTACTTATCATTACCATTTCCCGAATGGATAGCGTAGAAGAGGATAAAGCACTAAGGAGTATAGCCTTCTTTCCAAACTTAACTCATTATTTATCTTAGTTAAAACAAATACTCAATCTCTCTGATCCTGACCTGGCCTGGGAATCAAATTTATTACCACCCGTGGCCCACAAGCCAAAATAATTACCCAGGCTTGCTTCTTTAAACACATAGTGAATATATATAAGACAACTTGCATTTGTAAGACAATAAGTGAAGCTAAAGAGGCCACTGAGAGTCTGTAAGCCTGCTTGTATCTCGAGTCACATTTTGATCTCGGGGCTCAAACTTTCTTGTATGAGGAGCTTCTTGTATCTTAAGGTTGCACTTTATTGCCATTATTTATAAAACAAAGCCAAAGCATCTCAATTTATGTTTTTTCATTTATATTAAAATGCTTGTTCTTCAAAATGTATATTTTTTATTTAAATAATTTTCATTTACTGGGTGACATACAGTATATACAGCGTGTATTAGAATATACATGACGTCAAAAATGCAACAAACCTACCTTGTTTGCACGACACAACCTCTGTTTACTAAGAAGTGTTGCACAAACTGATAGAGCCTTAGGACCTAATTACGCTCCATAAGCACTTGACTTCTGCACTTGACTGCGGTCCAAATCCCATTCAATTAACCTGCAGTCATTTGCATGTCAAATACAGAAGCAAGATTTTCTCGATCTGTGGCCCCTTACGCACGTACGAGACGAAGGTCAACGAGCCAATGAAGAGTCTTTAAGATAACGTTAAGTGCCTTAAATATTCCACCGCTGGAGAACTGTACACGACACACCCCCCAAACATCCTCCAATTAGATACAAATTATCAGCGCATTAAGCATGAGGCACATGCGTGAAGCAGCATGTTTACTGAATGGGAACAAAGTGGGTCATGTTTGGTTTTCTTAGAAGCTCGTGCCGACATGGAGAATTCATTGAACCGGCGCCAGCCCCTGGCTACTGTTTGACTCCATCAGCGTCCCCAGATACAGTCGTAACCTGCAGGACTGCTGCAGCGTGAACACACCAACACGTACACACAAACACGTGCACTTCGAAACGATCCGTCCATTAAAAATAAGGGGGGAGCCAACACATGATTATAAATAAAAGCAGGAGTGCGTGTGAGGCTGGCAAACAGAGAGGTAGGTGGGTGTACTGGCTGTTACCGTGTGCAGACTCGCACTAATTACCTGTCAATAACAAGAAAAAGTGGGACTGTAATTAGTAAATATTGTCCCACACTGTTTCTCTCAGTGAACCATATGTGCAGTTCAATTCAAGGATAAATCCCACTGATACGGTGAGCGAAAAAAAAAAAAAAAAAGAAAACAAGCCATATGTTTAATTTTGAGATAATTAATCCAGGATCCGTTCCAGAGAAAAATAAAAAATTAGACTTTGTGAAATGTCTTTTACCAGCTTAAGGTCAGACAATGCGTCAGGAAAAATGTGAGAAAATGCTAAGGACTATAAAAAAAGACTAATCCTTATTTGACATGTAAAATGTATTCCACAAGCTATTTACAGTTGTCAACCTAATCTCATATACAACAGCGTGTGCATTGCTGACAGGAATCTAAACATTTTTGTTTTATCGGACGCTGGTATCTAAAGAAAAACAACTCCTTGTCTTGGTGACATTGTGATGGACATTGTGATCCACACCATGTCACACGACAAAATGTGATCCTGCATGTAACCCACAACCAAAGTGAATACTGTGGGGACTGTACCATGCTCAGTGGTAACCTGGCAGCTGCTGGATTTAAACCTGGAACCCTGCAGACCCAAGTTCAGCACCTTAACCACTAGGCAACCACAGCACCATGGTATGTAACAGTTGTATCATTGCCATGATACAAGACTATGTATCATTTCACACAATTTTTGTTCACCTGACAAGACTGTGCTTTGGCGCCCCCATCAACTTATATTCTTATATTTTACTTATATGATTTATTTTACCTTTATTTTATCAAAAAACTTGCAGCATCACCCCCACCAGCAGATGGCACCCCAGTTGAGGTGACTGCCTACTGCATGTAGCCTTTCTCAAGAGGCTGAATACCGAAGGCTACTTGTCCAAAACTTCCCCAACTAACACCTGTACCAGGGGCGTAGCAAGACCCCTTAAAATGGGTGGGCCCTGAAAAAATTAGGGTGGGCCAACCCCAAAGTATTATAGCCAAGTTTGATCAGCCCTCTTATTGGATTGGGTGGGCCTGACAGACAAGTGGGTGGGCCCAGGCCCAGCCTGGCCCACCCGTGGCTACGCCTACGACCTGTACCTGCCTATCAGTGCAGATTGCACCCCATTCGTGGCCCCAGAGATGATGTTTAATGTGTATATAAAGCATAGACGTTATCTTTGCTCTGTTCCAGGTCTTCAGTCATACAACCTCATTCACTCATACTCTGCTACTTTAATTGTTAAGGCCATGTACACAGAAATCCAATCCCCAAATCTTCTTCTTCTCCAGGCTGCCTGGAGGCACTGCCTCAGAGAATGATCTGCCTGAATCTCACCCCTTATTTTGCCTCCTCTTCTATGACACCAGCCATTTTCCTGACCCTCACCATTACCTCCTGGGCTCACAATGGCCATGTTAGAATACTTAAAGCCTTTTGTATAAATGGACATGTCAAAATATTTTGACAAAAACAAAGCAAAGAAGGAAAAATTATCCGATCTTTACACTTCTATTTTTACCTTCCTTCAAAGTTGATGTGATCTGACAAGAAAATTGTCAACTACAGATTTGGTGGAAGAGTCTACCTGCAACCAGACTAAGTGAACGTAAAAACGTCCTTTAAAATGTTCATCATTTAGGACTGCAGCTTTGCTTTTTTAAAGAGCAGTTCATCTTAGGTACTACAGCCATTTACACTTTTAGTAACATCCTGAGTATGGAAATGATGTACTTAGATTAAAATACTGTCAGGAAAAGACAGAATTCAACTATTATTAACTAGCTACCAACTCTAAATAAGGAGTGTCCAAATTTTTTTTGTTTCGTGAGCTACTTCTCAAATGACCAGGCTGAAATGATCTACCTAAATTGAAAACTTTAAATATATTGATATATGTATATAAACTGGATCTTATTCTACACGTTAACATATGTATTGTATTATATTATATTATACTTTCTGACTCAATACCTTTATTATTCTCACTTAAGCCCAGTGATTAGAATCTGTAGTAACCTAGCTGATGCACAAAAAGAAAGGAAAACACTATATTCCGTATTGTACTGCATGACAATGTGATGACTAGGAGCAAGGATGAAGAAATGAATGAAATGTTGAATATACAATAAATGCAAGCTATAAGAGCTGGTAGCATTTAACAGTACATATATATATAAATATATACATACAGTATACTGTATATTTATGTATATATATGTACATATATATGTACATATATTAGGGGTGTGCATCTTTCACTCACATAACGATATGTGCATACGATAAAAGTATTTAACAATCAATACAGTTGCTAATCATTTTTTTTTTAGTTTTAGTTTAATTTACTATAGTTGATTGACAGTTTGTATTTTGTCTCCAGTAAGAAAAAAAAAATTAGTATATCAGGATCAGGTGACATTCTAATTATTTTAGTGAAATCCATGCCTACAGTTTTGGAAAGGTTTAGCTGTAGACAGCACTCCTGTAACCAGATTGTCTCACAGGACAATGTTTTGTAATATAATGAGCGATAGATTCCGTTATTGCCTTGAACTTTGCCAAGTTATTGCCGAACTGCGGTTGGAAAAACTTTTGTATTTTATTACTACTTACTACTGGCCCTTCGTGCCGTGTCAGCGTCATTGCATCATCACCCAGTCATCAGTCCCACTCTGCCCTCTCTCCGAGTGACTGCTAAGGTTTGTTGGACCTCCAGTGTATTGGATTGTCGCTCTATAGAGTCAGCAAATCATATTGCTTTTATCTATCTTTCCATCCTTCTCGAATAAAAAAAACAAATAATGTCCAAACCTGTGATTTTAAATGAGAAACTCTGTAAATGTCGTCTGTGTTTTCTGCCATGCTGCTCAGAACAGAGCAATACCCACTGCCTGCCCTCCAATCAAATCAATGATTGGAGGGCAGGCCAATGTTGCGTCTATGTCTAAACGAGAGTTTAGAGGCCGGGGTCCTGGAGCTGGGAACCAATCTATGGACAAAAATCCGAATCCATCGGACCATTTTACTGCATTTTAACCGTTCAGAGCTTTATAAAGTATATATATATATATATATATATATATATACTGTATATATATATATATATATACCCAGTCAAAGTGTCAGTATTGGTGTATAAAGTATCCCAAGAAGGGTGCATCACTCTACCAAACAGGCCTCCATTCAGTTTCCACTCCCTCTCTCCTGCTGTCATTTTATTTGCCATTTCATATCAGTATTCCTGTCCGTTATTCCGCTCTATCCTCACCTTAGCACCCAACTGGAGGCTCTGGGGAGTTTAAGATATTTTCCCACTGCTCCTCATATCTCCACTGTGTTACCTGGGGGTGTGATGAAATTGTAGCCGAGACACCAACCTCAATATGTTCTACTGTCAGTAACCAGGCTACAATTGCATTTCAAAAATCTAGTCCACCATGGAGAAAAAAATGCATCTAAACTTGATCCCTGGCTTCTTTTCATGACATGGATATATATTTGTACTTGTCAGAAAAAATAAACACACAATATACAGTTGTATGAATCAGTAGCTAAACAAGGAAGAAGGATGTTTTCAGAGTATTGCTGCTGCAGGTTGTGTTATGGCTTGGCGTAGGCACAGCAGGGACATAAGCTGTGTGCTTCAGTCAAGTCGGAACCAAATTTGCTCTAAATGGTCAAGAGTTGGACTGAGAACATCACTCAGAGACAGTATAAAAGGAGGGAAGGAAAGTGAAAGGTTTATGGAGACTTCCTAAAGAGATATCCCATTAATCACTTTAAAAGAGCTTCATTAGAAAGGTCCTTGTGCCTCGGTTCTGTTTAATGTAAAAGTTGTATCTGGATCAAGATGGACAATGCCAATGTTACGGAAAAAGTTCTGACTCCATCGTACGCACCGTGGACCAGTCTTAAATGTGTAGGTGGTGAATATCTCTGATAAAATTAAGCTGCTGGCATAAAAGAGGATTTTTTACAGGTATTGCACTGTGTTTTTGTAGATTTAAAAGGCCTGTAACAGGGTGCCAAGGAAGGAAGTGTGGTTTTGTATAATGAAAACAGGAGTGGCAGAGAAGTATGTTAGATTGGTGCAGGATATGTACAAGAACAGTGGTTAGGTGTGCTGTTGAAAAGACAGAAGACTTTAAGGTGGAGGAGGATCGTCCCTGAGACCCTTCATATTTGCTTTAGTGATGCACTGATTGACAGATGAGGTTGGACAGGAGTCTCCATGGACGATGATGTTTGCAGATGTGATCTGCAGTGAGAGCAGGCAACAACTAGAAAATAACCTAGAGAGGTGGAGGTTTGGAGCAGAGAGAAGAAGTATGAAGGTCAGTCATAGATACATATGTGTAAATGAAAGGGAGAATGGTGAGGTTACAAGGAGCAGAGGAGGTGAAGGTGGAGGAGTTTGGAAACTTTGAATCAACTGTTCAGAGCAGGAAACTGTGAATGACAGGTGAAGAATAGAGAACAGACAGGATGGAACAACTGGAGAAAAGAGTCAGGAGTGATTTGTGATAGAAGAGAGTCAGCTAAGGTGAAGGGAAAGGTTTACAGGACAGTTGTGAGACCAGCAATGATGTATGGATTGGAGACACTAGGAATAGGTAGAAGACAAGAGGCAGAGCTGGAGGTGGAGGATAAAGATGCTGAGGTTCTCTTTAGGAGAGACAAGGATGGACAGGATCAGGAATGAGGTGATTAGAGGGACAACGCAGACAGGAAGGTCTTAAAAGCTAGAGAAGACAGATTGAGATGGTTCGGACATGTTCAGAGGAGGGACAGTGGATACATTGGTAGAAGAATGATCCTAGAGATGGAGAAGGAGGAGGAGAAGAAGAAGAAAATTAAGAAAAAGAAGAAGAAGAAGAAGAAGAAGAAGAAAAAGAAGGCAAATGGGCGTCCAACTTCCTGCTGTTTACTTCTCATAATCAAAATATCTCGCTGCAGAACAAGCCACAGAGCTGTGTGCATTCTACATTCCCTTCAATCCGGGTTAAAGTGAGCAGTGATACAAAGGCTAACTGATGACTCACACAGAGCGATGGTGAGAGGAGGAGAGGGTGTGTGCATGCATATTTATCAAGTGTGTACTTCGTGCTTGTGACAGACACCTTAATATTGATGTAGCACAGTTCCACCTCTAGGTGTGAAGAAAATTATAGACACCTTCAGCACTTTCCCAGCCCTATCACATCCATTTTTTATTAAAATTTTCCTATACTATAATACGCAATTTTAAGCACAACTTCATTTTTTTTTGCCACAGTTTTTTATTGCCAGTTATGGTCCCTCAACACAGCCTAGGGCAGCCTGCAGTGAGGCTCAGGATTATGAGATTGGGCAGCTCCATATACTGTATTTATTTAGTTGACTTATCATGAAGTTGATACTGACATTTGACTACACCCATATCCAACCATGAATCCATTTTCATTGGCTTTTCCGTTACCGGGTCACGCACTGTACCAGCCCCTCATGAACCTTTCAGCAGATGGTAAAACCACTGGAGGGCGCCACCCTGGATTTGAACTTGGCCAGAAATTGAACCTCGGAGTTCAACACCATTGACAGAGACAACGCCAAAACGACAAAAAAAAAAAAATCATGGCAGGGTTTGAGTTCTAGGTTATTTTCCCAGTTAGCATAGCTCAACCGTAACTTATTCAACACACTGCCCTACAGCAACACCACATTAACTTGTAACTGAGTTGCAATAGCTCTTTAGAGTTGTCCTCAATTCAAGTCAGTCGTATTAGAAAGTGCATTAATTAAAGGTTTCTACTTTCTCCTCGTTTGAAGAAGTTTAACCCCAGCATGAACTTGGCAGCTACACACATTTGCAATAATGAAAAAAAAAAAAAAAAAAAAAAAAACATCCTAAAAAGTGTTGATGGTGTTCCTCAGAGTTTATGTTAAACATATTATTTAATAGCACGTGATCAGTAAATGGTAAAACTACTACTATATAACCATGAAAGGAGGTCGGAGTAGAGGTTTAGATGCAGTACCCCGGGGTGATAAGCTCTAGAATAGATTACAGCAATTTTATGGGCTGTTGAAGTCACATTGTTCCCCCTCAACAATTACCATTAAAGTGCTCTCGAGCAAGGCGCCGCTCCTCGCCCCACATCTGCTCCGGAGCAGCAGGAGCGGAGGAAACTGTGAGGCTCGTAGGTGTGTGAGCATGAATCATCCAGCAGGAAATTAAATGAGTTGGAAACAGCGTTACAATTCTTTATCTTACATTTACAGAAATGGATGTTTTACTTCTCAAGCCTATAAATTCCCTTTTTCTTTCACCTAGAAACTGACTGCACATTCTGATCTTTTGCAGACAAGAGGTAAGAAAAAGTTTAGATCCTGTTGACCCCTTTATTGTAAAACTTAGAGAAGAAAACATTTTTTTTTTACCATGAACTAAGGTGAATATATTAAGAGTTGAAGCCATGTAAAGATGAAGGCACCTATTTGTTGAAATGACGCATCCACGACCTTCTCTCTCCACTGCAGCCACTTGCCCAGAGTACAGCTGGTAATTGGACACTTCATTTAAGTGATTTTCTTAGTTAAGGTACCTTGTTAGATCAAGATTGAACTAATGGGGTACAATCACTAATGAGCTGCAGCCCCCATCATTATTATAACTCTCCATAACAGCTGCAGTAATGCCATCATGGTCTTCAGCATGTAATACACACATGATGGCTCATCTGTGGCCGAGCACTGAAGATATCCTCAACTATTAAGGCTTGTTGGAAGTCTTTTAAAAGCAATAAAGAAAAACAAGTTATAAAGAATAAATCCGCTATTTAAAAATGTATGAAATATAAAACGTTTTGTTTTGTTTCCAAAACAAAGCCAACAAAATCACACTTTTTTCTAAAGATGCATTTACATTCATCAGATTTCATCCCACCCTGTGCGACTGGATTCTGGACGTTCTGGGTGGCAGGGTAAGAAACAGGACCTGCATGCCTCAGGGAAGTGTCCGCAGTCCCATCCCAACAACCTGTTCACTAACAACTGCGTGGTTACTCATAACAGGAGCAGTGGCGGCCTAGAGGTTAAGGAACCAGACTGGGTTCCAAGTTCAAATCCACCAACTGGCAGGTTACCACTGAGGTCATCTGAGCATGGCACCATCCCCACTCACAGCTCCCCGGGCGCTCAAAGCTGCCCACTGTTCACTTTTTGGGCAGTTGGTGGCCTAGTGGTTAAGAAAGCAAACCTGAGGCCCTTGGTTCGAATCCCCCTACCGCCAAGTTACCGCTGAGGTGCCCTGAGCATGGTAACGTCCCCAAACACTGCTCCTCAGAGATGGGTTAAATGCAAAGGCATAATTGGTCACAAGGACAACAATCTCAGTCCTGACATGTATAAAGCCAAAGAGATGATGGTGGACATGAGGAGGGAGAGTCACCCTCACCAGCCACTGTGTATGAGAGGCCAGCTTCAGATTTTTGAGGGTCCACATCAGTGAGGACCTCACCTGCACACCTCAACACACACAACTTGTGAAGAAGGCTCAGCAATGCCTGCACTTTCTATGGAGGTCGAGGGGGTATGGGATGTCCCCAAAAAATCTTCAGCAACTTCTTTAGGTTAATTATACTATTATATACAGTATATATATATATATATATTTTTTTTTTTATTTATATATATTTGATAGCCTCAGTTTATCACACTCGCAGATGTTTGACCTGGCTGGATTTTCAGAGTTAGGTTCTAATGACGTCCAGACCCTAATTTAGTTTAATTTGATTTGATGAAATAATGATTTTCAACCGCCTTGACAAGTGGTCATTATTGGTCAAGCTTTAGTTCACACTTGTCATTAATTTCATTTTAGGACATTATTATGACGATTCCACTTCATTAATCTGCCTGACTGAGACCAAATGTGATTCCAACATTCATGATGAATATAGGCTTGAAGGTAAGAGTTTGAGGATAGAAAGATACATTGACAAGCTGATTCCTTGACTCCATCTTGTGAAAATCTGTGCAACACAACTTTGACTGTCTGATCTGACAGTGTATATCAGTTGATGTTGGCCATTTAAAAGATAAGGTGGTACAAACCATGATGAACCAAGTCTATTAACATTACTGGTAAATCATTGAGCTGAACAATAATAAGAGTAATTTAATGTTGACAGAGCAATATCTAAACAAATGTTATCAGTCAAGGCCTAAAGACTAAAAAAACAGTAAGAGCACCAGCAACAATTACCATAAACTCCTAGGAAACCAGATGACATGTGACGACCCAAAACAAAAATATTGCCACCCACTTGAGCAGACCTGTGCAAACTAAGGCCCCGGAACCGGATGCGGCCCATTTGGTGTTTTAATCTGGCCCGCCAAACCTGTCCAAATTGTACTGTTAATTTATATTATTGGTATTCTTCTACCTTTTCCCTGCAATGCCAACATTTCCCCAATAGATGGTTCAAATCTAGGTCCCCAGATAAAAAAAAAAAAAGTTTCAGAAACAGAACATGTTTCCGCCAGATATATTGAGGTCCGATCACTCAAATAAGGCTCACTGATAAGCACTTTTATACACAGAGGTAAAAACAGAAAATGATGATATATAATTTTGTTATCTTTCTCCCTTTTCCTTGCAATGCAAGCATTTCCTCAATAGATGGTCTCAAAGAGGCTTAAAGCATTTTGCCTTTATTCAATACGTTACTCATTATTTATTAGGGGTGTGCAAATTAATCGTTTTGGATCGAACTGAACCGCATCAGATCGAACTGGATCGATCGTTTATTTATTATTATTTTTTTTTCTGAATCCTTCCTGAATCGGATTGTAGCCTGTGAATTGAGATATGAATCGGATTGTTATATGAGTGAATCGTCACACCCGTAATATACATTATATATATATTAGGGGTGTGCAAATTAATCAGTTTGGATCGAACTGAACCGCATCAGATCGAACTGGATCGATCGTTTAATATTTTTTTCATGAATCGTTCCTGAATTGGATCGTAGCCAGTGAATCAAGATATGAATCGGATCGTTATGTGAGTGAATACGCAAATACTCAATCTTTCTGATCCTGAACTGGCCCGTGACTCAGATTTTAGTACCACCTGTGGCCTGCAAGTCAAAATAAACCTGGACTAAATGGCAACCAAATAAAACCAAAGCTGAGTCCCCTGAACTTTTAGCATCACCACATATCACCAAACGATCAATGGTTTGACAGCTACTGGAAAAATCATATAGTCATGCAGCAACTAACCAACTTTTAACCAACTGCATCACCAGGTTTTATTTCATTCCACAAAGCTGCTGTCGCTCATAGTACAAAAATGTGCCATTCAGAGAAGTAAAAAATCCTTCTGTGGCCTCAGGGTGGAACAGGTGGACTTTGCCAACAAAGTTGAACAGCAGGACAGGATAGAATATTTAAGAAGGTTTGACAGCATTTACCAACCTGCAGCTTACCTTGCTAAACTGACTGACAGGCGAGTGGCTGCTGTTCATCGTGTGACACTTGAAGTTCAGCAGGGATCCTCTCACAGCGCCATCATCTCGATCTGTGGATTTATCGTTGCGAGAGTGGACGTTGGGGCTCGGAAAGGAGGCGAGCGGGGGAGGTCTCTGGTTTGCCGTGCAGGACAGACCGATGAAGTTGGACGGTTGGATCAAGAAGGCCTTCAGAGCTATGTTAGGAGACACCTAGGAGAGAGATGTTCGGAAGATGTTTTTTTTTTTTTATTGAACTGGGCCTCAGGGAAATAAAGAAAACATGCTTATTTTTATTCTCTTCTGCTCTGGAAGTATAAAAATCTAGGATTCTAACCAAAGAAGTTAATTTCTCCACAGGTTCGACTTTGGCAGATGCGGTTTTACCTTAGATATAACCTGATTGTCCACAGTCAGAGCCAGGTCAGCGATACGCTCCACGCACTGGACGATCCGCGTGCAAGCCCGAGCTTCGTTCTGGGCCATCCACAGAATGTGCTCCTCGACCAGCATCATGTTGCTGGCGATGTCCGAGATAAAGTCGCCCAGCTGCGGAGAGCACAATCAGGCACGGCATGTTCGCCAAGGATTTCTCCAGAACAGAATCAGTGTCTCACACAGACACACGGAGAGACATCATTAGGCACATCAATCATACCCAAAACAACAGGCACATTTATAATCTCCAGTCAAAATTGTGAGGGAGGCAATGGCAGCTTCATTCATTAAAGGGAGATTTAATTTAGATTAGCGGCTCCGATGAGACGTAATTGCTTCTTTGACATGGCAGTTAGCTATTTACATTCTCTTCTTTTTATTGTTTGGCTCATTTGGCTGTGCTCGATTGGACAAATGAGAGAGGTCCCCTCAGGATTATGGCAGCCATGTCGAAAAAATAAAGGTACAAAATACATCTTCCTGACGGGCTGACTACAGAGTGGAACAATCAGGTGGGTTAAATATAGGCCAGATATGTGAAGCAGTGCAGTAATGAATTGGAGTGGCCCTGCTTAAGCCTGTCCTAATGAAGGATTTAGAGAAGGGAACTTTATTTTGTCATTTAATAAATCAATAAGATGGGGTACCACAAGCTTAAGTGTTGAAAAATGATGAAATAATAAAGTGTTCTAGTAATAATAGTGAGACGAAATGTTCTGCAGGACAATGGGGGACAACGTT
>JAFBJS010003091.1:13698-27180 GCA_016785265.1 Paraplagusia blochii
TGGTTTGTGTGGCCACAACGTGCACACTGTCTCTTATACACATCTAGATGTGTATAAGAGACAGGCTCTGATCATAGCACAGCCCACACCCACAGGAAGGCTGATAGTAGGGAGCAGTGCAATTTGGGTGGCAGTGGTGGAGACTGCTGCCACTTAGACCAGGTAAAAAATAAGTGGATGAAGTATACATACAATACATACAAAATACATCACAATACTGAAAATATAGTCCCAAATGAGAGCATTTTTCTCACATCTCGTCTTTTCTCCATCAGCCTTGTCAGTCTCTCCACCAGATGTGTGACAAATATGACATCCATGACGTCTGTAAAGTGCGCCGCCCTGCTGGTGAAGGTGACTAACTGTCGGCCCAGTGGCTGAGCATTGGTGGCGTTAATCGTCATCTGCAAATTAAAGAAAAGGAAACATGGACCACGATGACCACAAGGAATATAATACTCTAACCTTGACTACTTTTCACAAAAATGTCTTTATAGAAATATCTATGGGTGAAAATACATTCTAAAGATAAAAGTGTCTAATCTCACCATGTCCATGTTAACAAAAAAAGTTTCCATGAGTTACACTTATCTTCTCCTTTCTGCTTGTCCCTTTTTCAGGCGTTGCTACAGCAAGTCAACATGTTTCATCTCCCCTGTCCTCTGTATCTTCTACTCTAACTCCTACTACCTCCATGTCCTCCCTCACTGCATCCACCAATCTCCTCTTTGTCTCCTACCTGGTAGCTCCATCTCTAGGATCATTCTTCTACCAATGTATCCACTGTCCCTCCTCTGAACATGTCCAAAACATCTCAATCTGGCTTCTCGAGCTTTTTCTCCAAACCTTCCTGTCTGTGTTGTCCCTCTAATCACCTCATTCCTGATCCTGTCCATCCTCGTCTCTCCTCAAGAGAATCTCAGTTACACTAATACATCAGAAAAAAAAAAAAAAAATCACATCCAAACCTACTATTTTTACTCAAAATATAATGACAAGTACACCGTAACAAAATATCTTAAATTTAGGACATGGAGGTACATGTCCATTTGTATACAGAAGTGTTTTAGCCAGGGTTGTGATCCCAACAGCATTAAAACTAAATGGTTGGAACTAAAAACAGTTGTTTATTTTGAGCAACTTCCTCGTGTAATTCATACCTGGTTGAGCTCATGCAGCACTCGTGTTAGCTCACTGGCATATGGGCACTGTGTGTAATCCTCTTCCGCCCACCGCCCGGTACGATCACACCGCCGCCAGGCCTTCTTTTCCCTCCGACTAGAGGGGTTGGAAGTTCTGCCCGAGGGGTGTGGAGCTGAGCCAAAGGCGGCAGGAGCACAGGGCAGGAAGGACAGGATTCCAGCTAGTGTCTTGGGCCACCTACCACATAAGATTATCATAATTATCAGGAGTAATGTGAACAGCAAATGTGCACTCACCAGATGGCACTCACCAACTCCCAGTGCTTGAGGAATTAGAAAATGTGCATATTTGAGTTACAGCTCACTATAATGATTCCTGCAGAAGATTGCCAAAATCTGACGTCCATTTGTTGGACTTCAGATTTTGTTGGCTTTATTATGTCTTGCAAAAGCAAAACAAATGGCCCGTACTCAGACTCAGCACAAGTTAATGTGATCTGAATAAATATTATCTTTTTCCCCGACGCTGAACGTGAATGCTTTCCGTCATTGTTATTTTTGGCCCAAGTATTCGGCTTCAACTGTGATGCTTAAATATCTGTAACATTGACACCTGCTGTTTTGATGTTGATCATTTTCTTTTTAATCACCCAGTCCCACAGCTCTGTCAACATGTTGTCTTTATTCCGAAAGTCCATATGTCTTATTGTGCATTAAAAACAAAACAAAACAAAAAAAAAGAAAACAATTAAAGGAACATTCTAATTAGAAATCTGTGTATCTCACTCTAGACAACACAAATAATTAGCAATGACAAACAAAGCTGACTGTTCAAGTGACCACGGTGTTGTCAAATTAGATTTAATTTTGATATATTTTGCAGCTAACAGGTAAACAGGTAAAAATAGTTTCTCGCCGTAAAAAAAAAAAAGAAACCTCCTACTGCACAGAAATGGTCTCAAATGACAAATCCTCCCCTTTTCTCACTTCACACACCTTTCCTTGGGATCCCTACCAGGTAATTAATTTGATTAAATTCACCCGTACTAAAATGATGCCTCGTGCCAACAATTACTTTGGCACTAAAGGAAAAACAAAGCCTCTGCACTTGACGTTCTGAGTGTGGGCTGTAAAGTACAGCTGTTAGGAAGGAGGCAACTTGACAACAGCACACCCGCAGGGCAGGAGGAGTAGACACTGAGATGGCGTGTACATCTGCTCTGTCTTTCAGGGGGTAAACACACACACACACACCAAAATACACAAGAATACACACACACACACACACACACTATTTTATATATATATATACATATATATATATATATATATACATGCAGAAAAATACATAAACATAAATCTATCTGCAGTATCTAAATATCAATCACACAGTGTAAATCATTTATTTTGTAATCTATTTTAAATACAAAAATATTATGACATTATTCTGTTCAGCTCTGTCTTTCCAATTGTCAACATCCATAAAAAAGTTAATAATTTGCTTTAATTATAGCAATAGTTGTTTGAGTTTTCAGCTTGACACAAACAGTGTGTTCAGTGTTTATTATTTTGAGTCATTATTTAAATGTTAGATGAAAAACAACGTTTAAAATAGACAGTATTTACCATTAGCACCTGCCTTCAACCAGAATAAGCTGTAAATACTAAGTGGTCTCTTCCTTGGAGGCTGCCGTAGCTCTAGTTTGATAAGAACTTGTTACAACTGATGCCCTTTCTGACATAAATGTCCCAATACAGATCAAGATCATTAAGCATATATGTTTTCTAGCAGATAACATCATGCTGGAACCTGGTAGGAGCTGGACAGAGACCCTGCAGTCACCAGCTGATGGTGTGGTACTGCATATTGAGAAGTGAACAGGTACATAACATTTAGTATGTGCATTTCACCTGATTTGCCTGTTAGGAAGGGTGAGTACAGAAAATGTGCAAACACTGGGAGAGCACACAGGAGGACTGGTAATTCAACTAGTAATATGGGAAAAGTCATTGACTGAGGAAGTAGATCTTTGTCAAACTCAAATTCACACAGGACATGTATGAAGTCACAGTACAAACTAAATATTAAATGAATCTTGCTGCAACCGTCAATGTTTTCCCTCGTCTCTAGATATGAAATGCTGACTTTTTTCAACATTCTATCTGGAACAACTAAAGCCTAATATTAAAAACACACAAGAAATGTGTTCCTGTATCTTTATCCATTTTCACAGGCAAAAAAAAACAATCAAACAAAAACAATCAAAAAAAAAAAAACTAAATGTATGAAAAAAGTCCAAAAAGGGTCAAAATGATTCTGTTAATGTGCTTTTTAAGCAGATGTTACATTTACAGTGATATTCTAATGGGTGCAATCATGATGGTCGGGAGAGTGGTCTCTAATGTATGTCCCAGAACTTTTCATTATTACATTGTTTGGTGTTTTACTGAGTGTTCTTGAAGTGGCTTTTAGATTCAAAAAGATTTAGGGACTTTACAATATAGAACTTTTTTATATGGTCTTGCAGGCCAAATAAAATTACAGTTAGTAAGTTTGACATGTGGAAATGCTGCAAGAACCTAGTTAATACCAAGAGTCAATGCAATTGAGCATCAGCAAAATGTAGATACTAATAAACAATGAACGATGGAACAATCTTGCTAATAATCTTATATAAAAACTAATTTCAACAAAGGAATTATTCACCACTTAAGTCGTTATACACGTCGTCTCCATGGTAGGATTCATGAGAAACTTTACTGCCTTTCATAAAAGGTAGTAAAACTGAACATAGTTGCTCTGAGGTGACTCACCTGAAGTCCCCCTTGTTATTGGTGACTCTGTCAGTTGGGCAGTACAGTGCTGACGTCTCCAGAACAACTATCTCCATTTGCTGCGAAGCGTTGCCACGGTAACTGGTAACCAGGCACTCCCAGATGCCAGTTACGGTCACGTCTATGTTTGAAAGAATGACCTCGCTGGAAGAGAAGAAGAAGGCAGATTTGAGGAAGATGTGACCAAAAAAAAAAATAAAAATAACGCCACTGTGTCTTCAAGGTCGATGTGGCCTTGTTTCTGTGACTATCAAAGAATTGTTCATACAAGGTTTGTACAAGGAAAATCATGTGTATTTAAGGAGAATTTGTATTTTTCAATTATTGAGAAAAAATTCCACTGCACAGGAGTGAAGATCAAAGTCACATCTGCAATTGTTAAAAGAAGAAAGGTGTAAAATACATGAATACATAATAAAAAAGTATGAAAATACTTTTTTATTTCTTTAAGAAAAGAACAAAGTATTTTGATGATACGATACTGTGGCTTTTAATCTCAACAGTGATTTAGGATGATCCCCATTCATGCATGTCCGTCGTCATAGTGATTACGCTCTGGGTGAGAAACGACAGATTTAACAAAGGATAGTGAATCAGTGGTGTAGAGCCACTGCAGGCCATTTTCTATGGTGACTAATCTGGAGAGCAGCACTCATTAAAAAGAAGAAGCCAAAACTGATTGCCGGGCAATGGTCATTATCACCACACAGTGGTTAACTTTTAAGGGCTTCCCCTTCTTTAATTTCCAATTCTGCGTCTATTCTTAAGACTGATGTCCTTGTTGGACTTCTTTAATTACAGCGTCTTTACAAGTCAAGGTACGTCACTGTGATAAATAATGGTCTTTACCTGTATGGTTGTTCTCAGGCCTGTTGATCACTTAAAGCTCTGTATACTAAGGGTTTTGCCATCCAAACTGGAATTAAACTTACAACCCTCTGAGTGCTGTAGAACTGCCGTTTCAAAATTGCCCACAGCATACCACCAAATAACAGTCACTATAAAAATCCATCCATTCATTCATTCACTTCCATCTGCTTATCCTCTGCCTGCCTGCGGGGACAGCAGTATCCACTAACGCCACCCAAATTACATCACACTGTACTGTACCATCCTGCAGGTGGTGCACCAACTGGAACATTACTACTTTCTACTTTCAGTTTTTGTCTATGTTATTACACAGTAAGAAATCTGACAACATCATGATCACAAGAACAACTCCCAGGAATTGAAGAAAGAAACGCAAAGATTTATTTTTTCATTTCTCTATTGTTCATTTTAACAGCCATCTGCTGCCATTAGAGGAGGTGATTAGAGGGACAACACAGACAGGAAGGTTTGGTAAAAAAAAAAAGCTAGAGAAGACAGATTGAGATGGTTTGGACATGTTCAGAGAAGGGACAATGGACACATTGGTAGAAGAATGATCCTAGAGATGGAGTTACCAGGTAGGAGACAAAGAGCAGATTGATGGATGAAGTGAGGGAGGACATGAAGGTAGTTGGAGTTAGAGTTAAGGATACAGAGGACAGGGTGAGTCAGATATTGTTGACTCCCTGAAAGGAGGAACAAGCTGAAAGGAGTAGGAAGAGGATGGATGCAGTGAGAGAGGACATGGTGGTAGTTGGAGTCAGATACAGAGGACAGGGTAAGATGGAAAACGTTTATTTGCTCTGTCAACCCCTGAAAAGGGGACAAGCAGAAAGCCAATTAATGTGCTTCTCATAGCTAAACATTCAAACAATTCATTGGTGTACGTTTATATATATGAAGATTTTAGATATTCTGTCAACTTTTATATGGCAAAAAAAAAAAAAACTTGCAAAACAAAAACAGACAAAACACAATCTGATTTTCTGTCTCAGGGCACATTGACATTCTGGTCACACGATATCGTGGAGGTCACAATATTCAGCACAAATGCACTTTTGCTGCTGCAGGATGGATGCAGTGATTGTACCTCTGCCTTTTTATCTAGTTTTACAACAAATCCAGGCCAGAAGGGAGATGTCAGTACTGACAACTCAGACATTTGCATTTAAAAGAAACAAGGATGTTTCCATAAATGGGCTGCTGTGCAGCCTCAGCAGAACTGCTGCTGCTCCGGTCGGGACTAAACTGCTGCACGTTGACAGCGTTCAAAGATACCTTCCAATATTGGAGATTGGATTTTTATACAAGACTTCAAGACTGGCAACCAATTCTGTCTCCTTTGTTCTGGGTGCATCTGGGTTTGCATGATAATGCAGATAAGGGCAAAAAAATGAGATAAACTGGATGGTTCAACCCCTGCTGGTTAGTGCTGGTATTTCAGCTTGAAATTGGAATTTTACCTTTTCACCTTTTAACATGATTTGCCTTTCGCATTTACCCATCAACCCTTACTGGAGCAGTGCTCACCTTTGGGATAAAGACAGGGTTGCTGGTTCAACTGGTGCATGAAGGTTTAGATGCCTTTAGGCCCGCTCCAAGCCATCTACAGGGAAAATGTGGGCATTGCAGGAAGAAGGGCGGCGCTGGGAGAAAGGGCAATATCTGGTCCCCGGGCCTTAGTTTGCCCATGTCTGCACTATCTTCGGGGAACATACAATGATCTAGGTAATGAGCTTAGGTGATGATTATTAACAAAGTATATAAACTTTGACAAAAATCTGATGCAGGTCTTATTTTTTTATAAATATTGACTGACTGAAATGTTGGTTTCTGCTGAAAAGGCCATTTTCTAAAGAAGATACAGATGATCAAATAATGCTTTGTTTCTTCGTCTATTCTTTCTCCCAGTCTTTTTTTTTTTGTCAAAAAGCCTTAAATCACATTTTTATGGGTGACCGAGGTGATGATGATGTGCGTTTGTGTGTCATTCTCTCAGGGACGAGACACTGAAATGACTGTACGTCATATTTACTCTAACATTTAGTTCGTAGAAAGAGTTTAAACTTCAAACTGTAACTTCTTCATCTTCGCTCGCTCAGTCTGAGCCACACACGGCATCAGACACGCTTCATGCTCTCCATCACCAAACCTGCCCAGCCACCAGCTTATGACGGCAGCTTAGTGACAAAGAACTTCAAAATGAAACTCAGTGGGATGAGAAAAAGAAATTAAAAGCTTCACTATACTGTTACTCTGAAAAGAAAAAAAAAACAAAAAAAAAACGTATTTGACACTGTGAGAATATCCAGCTAAGATTTCAATTTATGTCTATTGATAAAGCAGGGCTACATGATGAAATAGTGTGTCATAAACTCCCTCTTCCCAGACTCTATTAAACAGGTAAAAGAGCAAAAAAAAATCAAAAAAAAAATCACCACTTCAAGTGTGTTTTCCACTGTAGCATCAATGAGCTGAACATTTGTTAAATTCACCGCATTTCACTCTAAATGTTCTCACCATCTGCTGCCAATGCAGCCCCAGGAATCACTTTACACCTAATGCTACTCACATCTGAGGTAATGCTTATACCTTTATAGCCTTTCAGGGCTTTTTAATGCGCTAAAGTTGGTTAAGAGAGGATATTTTGGAGTATTTTTAGGAGTAGAAGACAGGAAGCAGGAAAAGATCTTTGGTTTACTTGTTTGTTAGAAGCAGGAAATGAAAAGTCAAATGTTTTTCACTCATGACAATGAGAATTCTTCAACCGGGGACACTAGAACAACATGATAAGGCATCCTTCCCCCATTAATAAATATTGAATTTTAAAATATTCTGCATTTTATGCAACAATAGATATTTTAATTCAAACACGTAGTTTGTTAGTTTCCAATTCTAACCGCCATTTGTGCAAATTAATTGATTCATATGATCATGTTTAAATGAGGAAAGGATATAATCTTTATCAGATTTTATAATTAAGTCAAATAGTCAAAGTATTTCTGAAATTGTTTCAGGACGCAAAATAAACCGTTTTAATGATCAACACAGTATTGTTTATATTATAAAATATTAATAAGAAATGTGTCAAATATATGTTATTAATATTAAAATCTATATAGATAATAGTCTCTAAATAATAACATAATGTGAAATTATTCTTTTAATTTAACTATCAAACTACAAATCTGTTTAATAGTTAAATTAAAAGCCCAAATCTGGTCAACGATGTACCGTAATTTCCTGACTATAAGCCGCACGTGGAGCATTCTGTTTGCATTTTCCATGATGAGGGTCAGTTTATGCTAATTTTATTCATGTACAAAGCGCCCTACCGTACGTTAAACTTCTTGTTCTTCTATGGTGTTTATTGGCCGTTGTGACTTGCGTCTTCCTGGACACCACCTGTCTCACTCTTACCTTTTCTGCTCGAGTAGTTAGAAAAAAATGCATACATTAGCCACATCTCTGCATAAGCTAAAGAGTTAAAGATGCTGAGATTCTCTTTAGGAGAGACAAGGATGGACAGGATCAGGGACGAGGGGATTAGAGGGACAACACAGACATGAAGGTTTGGGGAAAAAGCTAGAGAAGACAGATTGAGATGGTTTGGACATGTTCAGAGGAGGGACAGTGGATATATTGGTAGAAGAATGATCCTAGAGATGGAGCTACCAGGTAGGAGACAAAGAGGAAGGTCAAAGAGGAAGGAGACATGCACATTCATTTTTCAATAAATATTATATTTTATCCTGCGACTTCATCACAGTATTTCATTTTGGCCAATTGTGTTTGCCAGTTTAAGCCTGTTTCCTTAATTGATGTGTGCAGCCGACCAACATAGTGTGTGAGAAGAATCACTGAAGGATCTCAGCAACTCTGAATAGTCTACAGTTACATCATAGCTGAAGCAGGGCCAACTGTCTGAAAGCTGGGAAACACACAGTGAAATACCTCTGTCCTCTCGGTAGCATTGTTACACACCCAAACACTTCTCTCCCTCTGTCTCTAACTCTGTCTCTGACTCTGTCTGCGCCACTAGAAAGAAAAAAAAAGTTCAATACTTCAGTTTTTTTTTTTCCCTGCTTCCAAATTACATGTGTCCCCAGCAACCAGCTGCACCCAGACAAAACAAGGAAACAGAGGGATGTGACCAGAAGTTGGTCTCGTTTCCAAGGAAAAGACCGAGAGTCGCGGAGTAAACCAACAAAGAGAATGTGAGAGGCAGTGGGACTGCACACAAAGCACTGACCTACATCCACTGTAACACTGCGCCATTGTACAAGGCTGCACACAAAGGACTCATTAGGAACATTTATATTCACACACTGATATTTACAAGTACAATCACATCTGGTCATGTGACTGAACCCCAGTGTGCAGGAGAGAAATGTCTTGTGTGTGCATACAGGTACATGGAATTAACAGACACAGTGTTTTTAATCATAACTTAAAAAAAAAAAGTGCTGTGATGAGCAGGAAAAATATTTTTAGAAGCAACCCCAGGTGATCAATCATTGAACAAGTTTTTTTTGAGGTGTCCACTATTAACTTTCTTTTTTAATTTGTTATAAAGGCAATATAAATTAATGAACATTTAATAGAAAAATGTAAAAGCACCCAAGTGTAGTCATTTGGACTAATTTACATTAATTGTCCCTCTTTTTAAGAAAGAACACAGTGTTTCAAGGTAGCCACACAGATATGGAGAGAAAAGATGAGGACACACAATAGTTATATATATATGTAGAGGACATTCAGAAATTACGTGACAATTGCAGACCATAATACAATTTCTAATTCCGATACCAACCAATACTGATTTACACAGCTGTTTGCTCCAAAACTCGATTTTAAGTTTGATTGGCCGGTTTAAATGATTGATTGGTCGGTCGGTCGCTCGGTTGATTGATTGATCGATCGATCGATTGAAATGTCTCAATTTCATTGAATATAAATCCTAATGTCTGCTGTGATATCATCAAACTTCCCTAGTTCTGAACATGCAGTCTGTCAGACAACAGATCTTTCTCCTAGTTTTAAAGTACATTCAAATGAGTAAAGTAAGTTCTGAGGCTGAACCTACCTTTTTTCCAAATCCTGCCACCAATCAATAAAATCAGAAATCAACACGCATATGGTATCCGTGAGGCGCACTTTGTCGTAAAATCTCTATTGTGCAGCGTTATCTAAGGAATTTGGCAATATGCCAAAAAAAAATACTGAAATCACAGCTGGTTCAAGAGGTTTCATAATCTCTCAAGTCATTAACTTCTGCCCAAGGAGAGGGTGTGAAAAATATCAGATAATATAGAAAGGGGTTTCTGAAGAACTTATTTAAAAATTCCATCTGTGTTGGTAAAAAAAGGGGAAAAGATCTTCAAAGGTAAAGGCTTCAAGTGAGACACAATCTGTTCCCTCCCTTTAATAATGCCACAAAGTTGCAAATTTTCTGCAAGATCACTCTTTACAATTAAAAATGGAACCAATTAATAAAAGTGCCATGAACATCTGTATCTGTACCTTACAGTCGAACTCTGGATGGACTATACGTACTCCAATCTCTTGGTCTGACACCGCTGCTCATGGAGAAGACCATGTTACATGGAACTTCTTGCTGGGTTAACAATGCACAAACAGAACAATATTCACAGACTCACGTCATGATGTGCATTTTCACACAGTCCTGCCAAAAGCAGGAAGACACTTTCAAAAGCAAAAGGTCGTAAAAGCTTAATATTTATTCCATATTTGCCCAAATTATGAGACTGCACCACGGTGCAGAGATAAGAACTTCAGAACACATGAGATGCATCCTGTGTATTTAGTCGTTCCCCTCTGATGGGGCGTAAAGAAAGAGTGTGCACATAACAAGGGTCATTGATCCAAGGTGAACCTCGCTAAAGGCCAACCGTTTTGACTCGCATAATGCACACTGAGTATTCTCAGCGTCACAGAACAGCTAACAATTTCTCTTCTTTCTTCCCACAATAATGGCGCAAAATCAGCAAAGTCGCAGAACTTCGGCTCCTCCCTCGCATGTCTCTCAACACTCTAATTTACCAGCACAAGGCCAAGGGTGAAGTTCAGACCAGACTCAGCCGAGTGTTTTCTCTGGACTTATTTCTGCTGCGCAGTCGTCAGCTATGAAAATTATGTCGGCTACTTTCTCATTTTCTCTCACAGGGAGGGATTTGTAGACGCCAAGAGAAACATGACCCCGGCTGCTGCACTTAGGGAAGAAAATTGTTTTATTTGTGTATACGGCGGACAGCAATAGGCTAGCGGGGGCCCCTAATCTGAAATAGAAGCGTTGAGATGTCCATTATGTTCTGTTTCACGAGTGTCAAATGCACGGCCCGCGGACAGAACGTGGCCTGAAATAACTATTGACCATAATTTACAACTACTTACAACGATGCATTCCGTGTAAAGGAGTTATCTATATCTACTTGTTGTGTTTAAAAACAACCAATGGTACTCTATTAACGTCACTCATAAAATGAAAAATAAAAGCAAAACCAATCAAGGTCTCAATTATTTTGATTCACGGGCCACAGCTCGTACTTAAATTTGAGTCGAGGGCCAGGTTTAGGATCAAAAAGATTGAGTGTTTCTGTGAACTAAGATAAATAATTAGTAAAGTATTGAATAAAAGCAAAATGTTTTAAGCTTCTTTAGACCATATATTGGGGAATTCCTGAAGGATAAAGATAATATAAATTAAAAGTATAAATGGGACAAGTCTGGCGGCCTGGATTGTAACACCAAACGGGCCGCATCCGGCCCCCGGGCCTTAGTTTGTACAGGTCTGTTTCATAGTGAAGCAGTTAAAAAGCCAGAGAGTTCAGCAGCTGGTAATCAGTATATAGTTGACTTCCTTCAATGGCTGCACAATGTAAACTCAGCAGCAGATTATGATAACAATCAATGCTGGATGTTGTTTTTACACCATAGTTAGAACAATCACCTAAAGAGGTTGTGAATTGGAGAGAGATTGTTCCCCTGCAGCACTGCTGTAATTACACAGCAAGGCAATGTTACACTAAAAACAGGTACTCCAGTTTAAATGGTATTTGAGTCTAATTATCACTTCTTTTTTTTTTTTAATCAAAAATAATGCTTTGCATAATCAAGTTTTAGCACCTTATACGTCATGGCTTAATTATTTTACAAGACGCCCAGTTACTGTTATTTATAAACAGTGTTAATGGAACATAATGGCCAGAAGAAAGTGATTAGAACTACAGCGAAATGACACAAAGGCAGAAAATCACTGATAATATCCAGCAAAGACTCCATAAAAGCAGCCTGTCATAGAGGAAAAAAAGAGCAAAGTCCTTGTCATTAGTGATTCACACCACTGCACACAAGGAAATGTGACCTTAGCATTTAACCCAAAGGTTAACCAAAGTGAACCTTTGGGTGAAGCTTTGGGTGGGGTCTCAGTAGACCTCGTCAGTATCCTGGCAGCTGATGGATTCAAACTCTGAACCCCCTGGATCCAAGTCTGATTTCTCAACCATTAAGGCGCTGCATAAAGTAGATGGTTGACTTTATTATAAAAAAGAAACATGTTTATTCCAAATAGGCTGTAAGAGATGGGGCTACCAAGTACGAGACAAAGAGGAGATTTATGGATGCAGTGAGAGGAGGAAGGTGGAGGTAGTTGGAGTTAGAGTTGAGGATTCAGAGGACAGGAGGAGATGGAAATTGTTGACTCGCTGTGGCAACACCTGAAACAAAGGGACAAGCTGAAAGGAAAGAAGAAGAGGCTGTAGAACAATGATATGTCATCTTTGGTCAAATAAATTCTATGTTCTCCTCCATTTATGTGGAAGAAAGTGTGATAAAGGTGAAGACAGATAACTACGATCAATCAGTGATCATGAGATATGGATTTTCTTTGTTTAAGACGATGACTGATGCAATAAAAGGTGACTTATTTTTCCCAATTATTTTCTCAAAGGCTACAGCAGGTATGTTTGACTGGTCTGCTTGCAACCCTGACCTGTCTTCAGTCTAAATGTGTCTTTAACATCCATCGTCTGATACCTTTGTCCAAAACAATAGCATCTTCAAGGTTTTACTTCAGATGAAGAATTTCACAGAGAAAGTTTCCAACAAAAATGAAACAGTTTTTGTCTTTTGTACAACACATCTGGACAGACATGAATAAACTACAGACTGGGGGGTGAAATACAGCCCATTAGCCTTGGTCATCTGGCCTGGATTATTAAGACGACCGCAGGTTCTGTATTTTTAATGAGTAGAGGATGAAAAAACTGGGTTTCAATGCCCCCAATGAGTAGTAGTAAAGGTAGTGAGGGCTAAAACCTTTATAAATGGGCTTTTACGTATCATTTATCTTGTTTTATACCAACACTTCATCTATCTCTGGCAAAATTTGCTTTCAATGTTTACAATGCTATAAAAATTCACGACTGCAGTCACAGGCAGTTACATAGTACAAACTGAGAATAAACATTGACATAATAACATACTATGCATTAGGCATACTATGCATTAAGTATTTATGGAGACACACACACACATAAATATATATATATATATATATATATATATATATATACACTGTATATACACATATATAGTGTATATCTGTACAGTCTTC
>JAFBJS010003091.1:27322-59102 GCA_016785265.1 Paraplagusia blochii
ACATATACATAATATATATATAAATATATATACAGTATATATACATATATATATATAAACATTTATATGATTGCTATACATTTTTGGTCATTTACTGTTTGTGCTCGGAGCTATAAAGAGATACATTTCTGTTCTGGTTTGATGGTGATGGTTATAAGAGCAGCCATTGCCTTCAACATTATATGACCTCCCGATAAACACCTGTAAAACAATAAACTGCAGCCAGCGGCTCCTCTGCAGCGAGAAGAAACGGAGACGCCGCTGAAAAATCTGTTTTCTACTTCACAATCCTTTAACCCCAGGCAGTGAATCCAGCAAACGAATCACAGAGAAAGGCAAACACTGAGCCGGGACATAATGAATACAAATAGTATTGACTGATAGTTGAGGTGGCGAAAAAATAGAATGGTATACCTTCCCTTAGAAATAGAGCAGAATTTCTCGCTGCCAAATAAAACCCACCAGGAGCTGTTGACACGGGCAAACATATTTCTGTCAGCATCTTATCAATATTTATGTCAGACAGGCTGGTCCAGAGCAGGCGGCATTTAAACTAATCAACTGCAGTGTGCTTTTGCATCAGGACACTGCTACGCCTGTCGCAATATTACAAATGTATTTACTACCAACCATCACGGACGCGTGCACACACACCCACCCACAGAATATGCATCAAAGGCCACCCGGAAGAATGAGACAGAAATTGCAAAGGGGTTTGTTGCCGCGTTCAGGAAACGTATTCACAAAAGACTGAATTAGAACCGTGCTTTATCAACATAATCTGTTCCTCTTTAACGCGTGGTCGTCCCGGTGCTACGGCCGCACGGAGGGAGTGGCTCGGCCGGGCCGACCTCCAGAGTCAACGGCGGATTGCTCCAGGGTGTTGGCACGCCGCCAAACCAATTGTGTCACGTCCTCTTAGATCCTTATCAAGGGCAGTAGTCACAAAGGCGAATCGCAGCTCCGTGGGCGAGCTGGAGACTGTGTTATGGTAAATAAATGCATCGCGGGTGTACGCAGCCAAAGCCTGCAAAAGCCTTCTTCTTCTCCTCCTCATTTCCTTCTCCTTCTCCTTCTTCTTCTCCTTCTCCTTTAGGCTTGTCCCTTTTTCAGGGGTTGCTACAGTGAGTCAACAACTTCCATCTCCCTCTGTCCTCTGTTTCCTCAACTCTAACTCCAACTACCTCCATGTCCTCCCTCCCTGCATCCATATATCTCCTCTCTGGCCTTCCTGGTACCTTCATCTCTAGGATCTTCCTTCTACCAATATATTACTGTCCCTCCTCTGAACATGTCCAAACCATCTCAATCTGTCTTCTCCAGCTTTTTCTCCAAACCTTCATGTCTGTGTTGTCCCTCTAATCACCTCATTCCTGATCCTGTCCATCCTTGTCTCTCCTGAAGAGAACCTCAGCATCTTCAACTCCTCCACCTCCAGCTCTGTCTCCTGTCCTCTACCTATTCCTAGTGTCTCTAATCCATCCATCATGGCTGGTCTCACCACCATCCTGTAAACCTTTCCCTTCACCTCAGCAGATTCCCTTCCATCACAAAGAAATCCTGATACCTTTCTCCAGTTGTTCCATGCAAAAGCCTTCTCTGCTGGCCCTAAAGTGTATATAAATTGAAGCCTTATTTTGCAATATATATTTATCATAAACATCCATCCATTCGGCCATCTTGGTTCATTTATCTTAAGTGGACCAGTCTCCACTCTCCCCTCAAGACCCTTCCCTACAGGTGCTGAGCCCACTGGAGGGCACCAACCACCCTAAACCTGGATTGCTTCTTGCAAAGGATGTGAATCCGTGAGTTCCACACCAATGACAGAGACATTGAGTCTATGTGCCAAATGCCATTATTTTTACATATTTATAAAATATATTTGGCATGAAAAAGAAGCTGAGCTGAGCTGGGAAGTACTGACGCGTATGGCTGCCACACTTAGAAAAAATAATTGGCTCAGTATCACGTTATTTCGTGATAGTATCACGCTATAACGTGATACGTACCACATTATTACGTGATGGTATCACGTTATAACGTGATACTATCGTGATACGTTATAACGTGATACTATCACGAAATAATGTGATACTGAGCCAATTTTCTTTTTTAAGTGTGGCAGCCATACGCTTCCGTAGGGAAGGATGTGCAGCAGGTGAGGTTGATTAAAGGCACAGATGGGGATGTAGACACTAGTGAGGAAAGTGTACTGAGAAGATTGAAGCAGTGCTTTGAGGAGTTGTTGAATGAGGAAAATTAAAGGAAATGTAGCAACGAGGAGCCAGAAACTATAAGGAAGAAGGTAGATCAGATTAGAGAGATTTAAGTTAGAACACCCTGGAGAGGATTAAGAGTGGAAAGTCAGTTAGGTGAAGTGACGCTGGATTTTCTGACAAGGCTGTCCAACGACGTTTTAGAGATGCCTGATGAGTGGAAGATGCCTGAAGTGTTCTGATGGCAATTTGTCAGAAGGCTGATGTGCAGAGTTGTAATAAATACAGAGGAATAGGTTGATGTGCCGTACGATGAAGAATTGGGAAAGAATATTTGAGGCCAGGTTGAGGAAAGAGGTAGAAATTTGTGAACAACAATTCATGCCTAGAAAAAAATATCACCAATGCAATATTTGCCTGAAGGACGCTTACAGGGAAATACAGAAAAGGTCAGAAGGAGTTGCATTGTGTACCAAGGGACGAATTGTGGTTCTGTATGAGGAAGTCAGGAGTAACAAGGTTGGACAGGATCAGGAATGAGATCATTAGTGGGACGAGACAGACAGGTTTGGAGAAAAAGCTGGAGAAGCCAGATTGAGATGGTTTGGACATGTTCAGAGAAGGGACAGTGATTATATTGGTAGGAGAAGATGGAGATGGAGCTACCAGGTAGGAGATGAAGAGGAGATTGATGGATGTAGTGTGTAAGGACATTGATGTAGTTGGAGTCAGAGTAGAAGATAGAGAGAGCAGTGGATGGAAAATGGAAAATGGAAAATGTTGATTTGCTCTGGCAACCCCTGAAAAAGGAACCAAAAAAAAGGTAAAAAGATAAAATAATTATTGTGTGTGTACATTCTCACCCTAAAGCGAATCATCCTATAATTGTAATTTTTTATTATAAATTATTTTTGATGTAAGTAAAATTTCAGCTGAAGCTGAATTGTGCTTTATGGTTATGATGCTTTATTAATGCTGTTATTACTCGTACTACATTACTGAATAATATCGATGTCCTCTTTAGATATGCTGTAATGATGTCATTGGGATCTGGCTTTTTTCAGGCAGGACCCTACTGAAGGCTTGGTTGAGAAATGCACTGTACGACAATGAGAAGATCAATAGATGACCCCACCCCCACCAGCCCACCTTCCGATCCCTACATTTACTCCCAACATGTACCTCGTCAGCAGGCAGCAGTCGTGCAGAAGGGTTTCTTCCACAAAGATGCCACGGTCTTCCTGTGTGGTCACCGTGTGACCATTGTGTCGCCAATGAAGCTTTAGGGATTGATCCACGTAGGAGGCAGTGCACTGAAGAGGGAGCCGGTCGCCACGGAAAACCAGCTGCCGTTGAGAGGGAATCAGCTGCAGGAGTGGCAACTCCAGGGGTCCATCTGCAAGATGAACGGACAATAAAATGAAAAAGGTCAAAAACCTTTTTTTTTCCAGCCAATCTGCGATGCTAGATAAATGGCATAAAAGTCATGCATGCACGGCTAAAATTCTTTTAGCTTTATGGGATACTATGAACGTTGCATGGAAAGCCATGGAAAGTTGAATCTAGCCTCCGGGCCTTAGTTTGACCATATCTGGCATAATGAATACCTTGAGTTTGGAAAAAAAAAAAAAATCTCCAGTGATGCCATATTTTGCATGGAATTCCCAAACTAGTAGAGTCAACTCCAAAACTTGACCAGCACACTGTCCATGGAAGGTTTACTTCTTCAACCATAAACAACAATTAAAGCTTTCTAAGGTTGTCTTCCAGTGTCAATCTGATCTGTACAAACTTAGTAGTTAATACCATATACTAGACACAAAACAAAACATGGAGGGCTTATGGTCAAGGTCATCAACTTCTCCTCGATCGTTCTCACATGTTGTTACTGTTGCTAAGTGAGATGAACAGCAGCTATTAAACAGGAACAGCAATAAATGCTTCCTTGAACTCACCTTGACCACTTACATGATGAAATTGTGTGGAGGAACCAGTGATTGGTTGGTTCCAAAAATTGTTATGCCTTAAAACTTATGCCAACACTGATATATATACTATTAGGGGATTGAGAAAATCCAATAGATTTGGATTATGTCCATCAATGCCTAGTCCGATTTCCATATCAGATATTGTACATTATAAGAACATAGCTGCCATCTTTTTGACATTAATCAAAAGTCATTCTTTTAATAGGGAAGAACAGGAAAAAAAACCCAATCACCAGATCATTCCTGCCGTCCTTTCCTAGATATGCTCCAAAGAGCAGCAAAGGCAAATGCCATGTGTCTCTTGTATTCCAATCAATGGTGGATGCTGTTGCCGTCTGACAGGCAATCCGATACAAGGGTCATAAAGTCTTTTTATTGCCTCATTCATTTGTTTGCAAGGAAAAATCTACTGAAAGCTCCATGATGGGATATGTGGCAGCATGTCGGCAGCGATTAACATGTGCACAGCGTTGACCTCAATTTCCTGCGCAAGTAATTCATGAATGTAGGTGCTTGATCAAAAGTTCCATGCCTTCAAATCTGCCATTAGTATTGGATTTTACATGAAGAGATATGTGTGTAATTATTGTAACCCTGCCTGATCTGTTAATCCTGCGATAGCCTCAACAGCAGCAGCTAAGGCTTTGTCATGTCCTGCCTGCGACACAAACACAGCAGCATGGGGCCATCGACTGTGGACTTGGCTGATGCTGATACTGTTGAAATAACACTTTGAGCCGAGGATCAGAGCGCTGCTGCTCGGCTGTGACTGGAGCACACAGCCAGAGCAGAGATGCCTATTCCGTCTAAGTGTGTGTGTGTGTGTGTGTGTGTGTGTGTGTGTGTGTGTGTGTTTGTGTGTGAGGAATTCTAAAATTACTTTTCCTGTCCATAACTGTAGGTGAGCATGGAGCCCTGAGTTCAGAAGATGGTGGATTAGAAAAATGTGTGTGTGTGTGTGTGTGTGTGTGTTTGCGGGTTTTGGAGGAAGCCATTAGTCTACCATACTAATGAATAAATAAAGTCCTGTGCTGTTTCAAAGGGAGATTTCTGAGATACCATTATCTAACAAACAGAATGCCCACATTAATTTATTTTCTTTAATTAAAGCAAAATACATGGCACAACAGGTGGAGTTATTTTTATAAATTTAAAAACTACTCAATTCTTGTTTTTTTGTTTTGTTTTTTTTTTTCTCAGGGTAAAACAGAAAATCTTAATACATAAAAAAGATCCAAAGTAGATTGTTTTTTACTTTTTTTTTTTAAAAGCAACTCCTTGTCATTGTGACATTGTGATCTACACCACTGCACAAAACGAAAATGTCATCTCTGCATTTAACCCATCACCAAAGTGAACAGTGAGCAGCATTGAGAGCCCAGGGGTGGGGACGGTGCTATACTCAATAGACCTCAGTGATCACTTGGCAGTTGGTGGATTTGAACCAGGACCTTAGTCCGGTTCTTTAACCAGTGGGCCAACCACGAACACGGTGGTTCATCTCAACCTCTTGCAGCAAAAGTGCTTTAGCGTTCCAATTAAAAACACAATATTGGGTTCAGATGCCTCGGAGGATTCTTTGTTAAGACCCACAGTTGTGAAGAAAATGTCAGGGAGGGCTGTACTGTATGCAGTCAAGGCTTGCGTTCTTTATCTCATACTTAGCATAGTGATCGGAATATTTAGATCTAAGTCCGATGTATGGGAATGCTTTGCGAAAACACCACCTCTTGTAATTCTAGCATTACCTCACTGAGAAGTAAAACACATTTTTAAAACTTGGTCAAACACAAGTTCTCTATAGATGAAATGTGTGAATGACAAGCAGGAAATACAGGGGCGGGATAAGCAGCCTAGAGGTTAAGGAAGCGGACTTGGGTTCGCAAGGCCCTCGGTTCGAATCCACCTACTGCCAAGTTACCGCTGAGGTGCACTGAGCATGGTCCCCCACACTGCTCCCTGGACGCCAGCTCAGTCAGCAGCCCCCTGCTCCCGCTATACCAATGATGATGATAGTTGTGATCTTCTTACGTTTAGAAGTGGTTTTCTCCAACTAGCCTGATCTTTTTTTTTTTTTTTAATTCCCTTTAACTAGAAACCATATTGTACAAAAATAGAATTTAAAACCATCTCTGCTTTTTAATGCGACTGCAGTGACACTATCCTTCATTTCAAATTTTCCGTGCCCCCCTTCTTACGCACTCCACTTCCACTAACATGCAGCTTGAGTGTGAACCCTCTCTAACAATCCCTCTCCTGTATGTGTTTTCTGGAGCCAGTTCATTATCCCTTCCTCGAGGGCCAATGCGGAGTGCTAATGCAGAGAGCTGAAATATCATATGACGGACGACATTGAGTCACACGCTATTTGGTGATATTTCATATCATTTAATTATTAGAGGTGCACCAATTTCAGGAAAGCTCAGGCTACACACAATCTAATTTACTGGCATCAGGTGTAACTGCAGTGCTGCGTCATCATGTAATAAAACAGCCATATAAAGCAAAGGCTTTAGCAAAACTCCCATAGTATTTGACATTCTATGTTCTATTCCCCTACTCTGGTGTCATTTGTAGCTTGTGTCTTTACCAGTGGTTCCAGTGCAATATAAAACACAACATTTTATTGTTTACCCATGATGCCCCTGTAGATGCAGGTCTCCTTATGTGCACTGTATGTGCAACTAACAGGGTTGTTAGTTGAAAAAAAGGCCAATAGGTACTAGGAACCTGCCATTAGACAGCTGAGAATCCTCCTACACAACCTTATCCAGCAGTGTAAAAAAAAAAACCACACACACACAGCTGAGATATGATGAATAAAAGAGAATTTTGTCCTGAACTCAGCTAAAAGATGGTAGAGTTTCCTCCCATCAGCAGGTTCTTCTAGTACTGGACCTGCAGCGGTGAAGCAGGGGGGTGACATCTGCTACTGATCAAGCTGAAGCTGACACAGGGTGACAAAAATGCATCTTTTGTGATGCATTCTAATAAAACAAATCGAGACAATTTGAAACAGAGTTTAAATTGTGTCATACTGTAGTGCTGTGCAGCCAGAGTGCTATAATTAATAACTATTTGACGGGGCAGGTTGTAATTGATTCTCTTGACATCCCACATTTGTTTTATACCTTTTACAATTACAATAGTCATAATGGGAATGCACACAAGCTAATAATTTGTCTTTCAGAGGTAACAATACAAGTAATGAGACGAAAGACAAAAAATACAAGGGTTTTTAATTGTACTGTATTGTATTGATGAAGTTCTGGGGAATGGTTGACCATTTTTAAGGATTGAGTTATATTACATTGTACCTTTAACCTTTAAATCCATACATGTTGTTATAAATAATTTATACTGTTAATTTTTCCAGCTTGTTTGTTGATGATGGCTGTTGCTGATGCAGGGGCCTAGTGTTTAAGGAAGCAGATTTGGGTCTGCAAGGTCCCCGGTTCGAATCCCACTACCGCCAAGTAACCACTGAGATGCCCTGAGCATGGTATCAGGCCTACACACTGCTCCCGGGGCGCTCATTAGCTGCCCACTGCTCACTTTGATGATGGGTTAAATGACGAGGCCAAATTTCGGTGTGCGCTGTGGTGTGAATCACAATGACAAAAAATTAAATTTCTTTTTCTATGATGAATAATTAGACGACTGGATTTCCTGATGGAACACTTTCAGGGTTCAGAAGGGATTCAAACCTGTAACCTATATAGAGGCTCCAATATATTGTAATAATGGACCGGTTCCTCAAATTGATTCACACCACAGCACACAACCAAATGTGACCTCTGTATTTGACCCATCACCAACGGGCAGCAGTGGGCAGCATTGAGCGCCAGGGAAGCTGTGAGTGGGGACGATGCCATGCTCAGTGGACCTCAGTGGTAACTTGGCGGTAGGGGGATTCCATCCAGGGGCTTTGCAGATCCAAGTATATTCATTTTTTTCAAGATTCACTTCTTAGGATACAAATGAACAATTTCCATAAATTAATATATATGTTTGCATTAAAAGATCCAGCTATTTTTATGGTTTCTTCCATAGGCAGAAAACCTGCACCTGCTGCAGGCAGGGACACATTTCTCCTCATTAATTTTCAGCAAATGTCCCGCATGCAGTGCCTCTTCATATAACACCTCTTCCCATCTCACGCAAGCATCATGCACCAACACCCAAGCACAGTCTGCCTCTAACCAATGATTTTCTCATTCCAGAGTAATATCCTGCAAGAACCAGATGTAGGAGGAAGAGCGGGACGATTCTATCACGTATGAGGTACGATTCCCCTATGGACTGCAGCAGCAAACACAGAGAAGGATGCAGAGGAGGCCAGCTCACAACCAGCAAAGATGGGGATTATTTTATCTTTACAGCAACTACAGTCAGAGAATCTTAACGTAAAACACAAAACATATTACAACCTATGATGCCTTTCCTTCTGTTTGTCTGTCTCTTAAACCATCTATTTGTCTTTGTAGGTCCTCAGTCACTCAGGTAATTTAATCCAAAACCATTTATTTGAAGGCAACTGGACATAGGTTTCTTGAAGGCGTTTCACCTCTTCATCCAGGAGGCGTCTTCACTTCTAACCGACTACAGGGGAGTCCTGATATTTAACCTCAAATGGGCTGCAAAACTGTTAAAGGAGGTTGTTGCAGAAACTAATGAAGGAGGTGGGGTTAGATGTGTGATAGACCACACCCTATTCCAGGTGAGCTGAATATACAGTCACAAGGTGTGAATGGGGGGTGGGTATTGGTATCACCTGAGTGATACTTATTTCTTAACCCGCCCCTTTGTCAAGAGATGGTCTCTCCAGGTTGACGTAGATGGGTTCCTCCACTCCTCTGTCAACCTGTCTGTCTTCTCTGGCCAAAGTAAGGACATTCTCGTTCACAAAACTGTGTCCTGCCCTGTTGAGCTGGCTCTTCTGTGTTGTCAGTCCTGTTGGCCCTATACTATCAGTACCAACAGAAACGTTGCTCTGTGTGTGGTGAGCTTTTTTGTCCTTTGTATAGAGGTTTTGTCACAAGAGTGTTGGTGGGTTTCAAAATAGACAGGGATTTGACGATGGTTAAAGAGTCTTCTAAGATTTTCTGAGGTCCACGATCCACATAGTGAATGACAATTTTATTTTTTTTACAGTTTGTTTCTGTTCTCCTCTGGTGTGTTTGGTGGCTTTGGATAAAGCCCAGTTAGGTTTTTAAAGCCCCTCTAAAGTGGACCTGTTCCTTAGACTTGTCAACCTTTTGGAAGGACGTGTGTCTGGGAATTTCTCTGTCTAACACCTTTACTGCAGAAAACCTACTCGGTGAAGTGATAAACATAAAAAAAAAAAAAAAAAACAGATAAACTTAAAAAAGATGTGACTGGTACAGTAACGGTACAGTAATAACAGACAACATGAACATTTGTAACTGATTTCACAGTATAATTCAACAGCAAACACAGACAGGGACATGTTTAAACAGAGTCAAGCATAAAAAGACAAATTCGCCTGAAGGATTCGCGCTGAAACCTCCTCTGCCTTATATTAGTTTTGTCAAACAGTTCACAGCAGGTGCTGAAATAACGGCAGAAATGAAAACCTATTATCAGTGTGGATCTACATAATCATGGTCTCACCAAGCCAACCAATCGAGAATATGACGTTAGTGAAATGAAACTGTGTTTTTGCTAATGAGAACTCTCCACAGGTAGCCTTCAAGTTTAAAGACACAGTATCTTTTATCTCATGGTGTTTTGCATCAGAGTATAGGAATGTGACTAAAACCTCAACTTATCTTATACGCTCCAATCACATTGCACAGTCAAAATGTCTTTTTACTAAGAAAAAAATACATAATGAAGGCAAAATCCCTCAATGATGTCTTCTGTGGATGTCACTGAATTCAGTATTGGGATGGGAAGAATCACTGAACACCCCTGAAGGCCCCGACCACCCTTTTGGTTTTGATGCCTTCAAAAGAGACTGCCTTCTGGTCAACCAATCAAAACTGCATCAAAACACCTCTGCAGATTCAAACTTGCAAGTGTGCCAGAAAAACCCAGGGACTGCTGGGCTCTGCTGGACGCCGGGACAAGTTCACATAAGTGAAGAAGTCATATTAGGTACAGTAGGTGTCAATTAAAATCCTATGGGTATAAGGTTGTACTGACGACAGACAAGTATAAGAAAGGGGGTATTTAACAATTTTGGATGAATTTTGGAAATTGATTTATATGCTAGAAAATCCACTGATATTGATATATGTACATTCAGCGTGTGACTTGTTAATTGGGCCCATCAAACTTGTCTGTTAGCAATTTGTACAAAGCCAAATGAAAAAAAAAAAAGTGTTTTTCCAGTACCGGACCAGCTTTTAAGATAACTGACGTAAAGTTGTTATTATAAATTTCAATTTATATTTCAATCAGCGATGGTAGATTGACTTCATTCCTTGTTTTGCATTCAAGGATATGCATTAAACACGGTTTAGACTCCATTTGGCCCACGGTAGAAGACATCAGGGAAAATTCCTTTTTATCAGTGGAACCAGAGACACAGACTTGGTGCCAGACTTTTTTCAACAATCAGCTACTCGGTTAGTCTAGAACAGACATGGGCAAACTTTTTTTTTTTTTTTTTACGGGCAACAATTGCTCATAAAATTGGACACAGGGGCCACGTTAGGACCAGAAAAATGCTGACTATGCGTGGACTAAGATATATAGCATGACTGATAAAATGCCTTTTGTATTCTTTACACCATACATAGGGGATATGCAAATACTGCAGCTGGGAAAAAAGAAATATTACCACAATACAAATAAATAATTTGAAAATATTTGCCAGGCCGAATTGCTGAGCCCAAAGGGCCACATCCAGCCCCCCGGGCCTTAGTTTGCCCATGCCTTGTCTAGAACGTGTCGAACCATGCAACTGCTTTTAAACCAAAATATTATTAGGCCAAGAAGAAGCTTGTTCTGCATGAAATGGCTGACCAGAAAGAATGGGCAGGATTTTTTGTGCAAAACCTTTTGCCGTGAGATGAATGAAACTTGTTCTTTATGATGAATATAAAGATCATTCAGATAGTTCCACGATGTCAGAGCGTGATACAATTATTATAGGGTTCCCCTTATGGCCAACTCTGCTTAAACATAGGTGCAGATATCTTGTTAATAGAACTTTCACATTCTTCAAGTGTAATTTAAGAAATTAAAAAAAAATTACATCTTACATTAGTTTATGTTTCCAGAAACACACACATTATTATTCTTTTTGGGTGTAGCCATTATACTTCTGCAATACCTGCACTTTCCCAATAGCTGGCGCAAAAAAGGTTAGAAGCATGTTATCATTTTAGCCATTACTGTTTTTACGTGTTATTACTTTTTTTTAGTTTCATACAAAACAATCTTTTTTTTTTTGCTACTCCTGACCAGGTTTCCCCTCCAAAATATCAGGACCCATCATGGCCCACAAGTCCAAAGATATTACCACAACAGTTCTGGGAATACCTTTTGGGAAAATTGTGTAAAAATTCCTTTGAAAGTTTATCTATACATTTTGTGTCCATATTATGTCCTACCACACTGAAGTTGTTGTTCACGGAGGTGACGAAACTGCAGGCCATGAAGCCGCGTCGGGAAAATGCACACTGTTCCGTTCCTGTCTCTTATACACATCTACAGACAGGACTCCCACTGATGAGGAGCTCACCTCTCCTCTTCCTCACCTCCTTTGAGAGAGCTGAGGAAGAGGAAGATGTGCTCCAGTGATCCCAGACCACCTCAACCACACCGACCTTTGACCCCAGGCCACATTACCAAGGTGACCCTGATAGACAAACATGCAGCCATTGTCCCGTACTCACGTGGGCGTGGTCAGCAGCAGCCGAGTGTCCGCTCCTGGTGAGCGTGTCAAGGATTTCATTTAACAGCTGACAGTCCTAACAACGGCCGCCGCGTTAGTTCAACGTCAGAGAGGAAGAAAAAACAACAAGACGGTGAGAGATGAGCGACACCTGATGGCTTCATCTGTAACTAATCATGTTACTGTTGATTTCAATCCATTTAAGTGTGTCAGTGGCAGAAACAGTGGACAATGACTCACAGGTCCATTTATACACACACACACCCACACACCCACACACACACTCTCTCTAGTAATGTTATCAGTTACAGTTTTGCTCCTCCGGCTTTGTTCAGTCATAAAACTGAGCAAAAATTGACCATAAGGTTTAAATGTTTTAGTTCCATTACCATCAAATGAACCATACGTGCAGACTGTGTTGGACTTACAGCACTCTCAGAGCCACAAGGTGTGTGAAAAGTCCTGCGGTCAGGGTGGAGAATATGTTCCCAGAAAGATTTCTGTTGGTTGAAAAGCACAGTTAAAAACAAAGTAAAAATAAATAAATAAATGTCATTTATTCTGCACCAACATCTGGCCAGTTTAGCACTCTCACTCTTTTATTAATCGTAAAGCAGTGTGCGTTTGTAGCAATTACGTACAACTTTGAAAGGTTGTCCAAACCGAGAAACATGTCTGGGGATAGACAGCCAATCCTGTTGTTGGACAAGTCCCTGTAAGGACAAAAATACATTTCAATGGAAAGAACAGCAAGACTTGGGTTTAGACCAGTGTTTCCCGAACTTTTTTTCTAGGGACGCAGAATTTTTATGTAACAAACCTTTGTCACCCAAGTCAATAGACATTAATGAGGACATTTAATTGTTGACCAAGGTATCTGAGCAATTAGTATCAACTGCATCATAATTTTTCGAACTGTCAGTGAACAGACTTTGGGCTCACCAGTCTAGAACGTGTATTAAGCGACATGAAATGGTAAGTTAAGTCTAACTTAGTCAAAATAACTCTCAATGCTGTTCAGTTGTAACTGAAAAAATACACAAACAATACACTTACTTTCTCAGTTCACTCTTCATCCACAAATCCATCAAATTCTTCATCTTCAGTGTCTAAGATTAACAGAACCTCAATGACTTTTGGCGTCATTTAGGTTCATCATTATCTGACAAATCTGGCCTAGAAATCCAGTTTATATGGATGTCTCTAAACTGCTGACATTATAAGACACACCATCAATTAATGAGAAAATAATAGGTTTTTAGGAGGGAAAGCAAACTTCTTGTCATCGTGATAGAAATCACTGCACAAAATATAATTTGATCTCTCCATAAAGCTCTTAAGCAAAGGGCACAGTGGGCAGCTTTGAGCGCCCGGGGATAGTGCCTTGCTCAGTGCACCTCAGAGGAAAGCTGGCAGCTGGTGGATTTAAACCCAAAACCCTTTTGGCACAAATCTAGTTCCTTATCCACTAGGCCACCACTGTGCCAACAGTAACTGATCCTTATGCTCCAAAAAGTACAGTAATTTATCCTCCATCAAATCCTAGATAATGTGATGAAGGACGACTCCAAACAACCCACCCAGTCTGTGGGAAACAATGTGTTAGAGGACTTAGCGTTGTTTCCTTTCTTTATTCTTTCTTTTTCCCTTTTTTTTTTGGTCAAACAGTCGGACGTTTTACAGTTTGAAATATTTTGTGAGAAAATGTTCTGTCATTATTTTATTTCCTGGAGTACCACTCCTGACCTACTGCAGATTTTTTTACTCCTCGCATAACTGTCGCACTTGAACAACACTATGTTCATCGCCGCAGTAAAGCTGCAGGCTTCCATACGGGTAACTGAGCGCTGTCATGTCCGTGGCCGTGTGCCCTCACACTCTGTAATTAAAGAGCTGCTTTGGTGGAGCAGCTGTGGGAAAATAAGCAGAGCACAGAGTAATTACCAGTTGGGGAGCACTTAAATTAGAACTCTGCTGCTCCTGGAGCCTGGTGCACACGCGTACCAACCAGCTTGGTTTCTACTCCACCAGGCGTACCCGCCTGGTTCACAATAAAACAGTCACAAAAAAAAAAAAAAATCGAGATGCTCACTCTGGAGCATGGACTGGATGTAATAACAACAATGTTTTCATTTTATTGGTTCAATAAAGCAGCTGGTAACAGGATTTTATTATCAGAAAAATCTTTGTAAAACACCATGGTCAACTGTTTACATTAGTTAAGCGGAGAATTATGACAGGCAGGCTGCATGGATATTACTGAAACAGCGTTCAACCTGACAGTTGTGGAATACTTGCCATCAGAAGAGTCTGTTTGCGTGTCAACATTGTCTGCTCCAAAGTAGGCAAGAATTTGTTTGGCACGGCAATAATTTCATGCTGTTTTTGGCAGATTTGGGTCTCACTTTTTACAATGTCTGCGGCTGTGATTTCCTCAATGGGCTGCAGCCTGCAACTAAAACAAAGCTGTGAGACACTGAGACACCGCTGATTTGCTGTTGCTTCTCAACATTTGCACTGATCTTGCTGCTTTTGATATGCAAAAGACATGGTGGCGATCGTGAAACCTAAATATAGGCATTGGGTTGGGATTCAGAAACTCCTGGAAGTGTAGTTTCAGCACATTTGTCTTGAGTTTGAAGTTGTTTCAGTACTTTCTCCATTCTTCGGCTAAGACACTCACTTTCTTTTGCCTCTGAAGCTGGGGGAACATAAACCTAAGAAGGCTACTCTAAAGATTCATCATACTCACAGTCGTCTCAGAGCCGCCAAACCACGGAAAGCCCCAGGCTCCACAGTGCTTATTAAATTATTCTTCAGATCCCTAGGAAGGAGACAGAGAAGAACAGACAGTGATCATGATTTTGTCTCTATTTATCCAGCCACCTCTCTAGCTGAAGATCTGTCCATCTATAGATCCGGCTAGACGTCAATCCATCCATTCAACCATCATCGGATCCTTGAATATCTGTGGTTTTCAGTAATGGAAGCAAATGCTGCAGGGCTTCAACACTAAGATCTGTTAACTATGTTACCTCACGATACAGCAGAAGACAAACTGAGATATTTCCAACCAGAGATTGCCTGCAGAGAGGCTGAAGGGTCTAGAACAGAGACCTCCTACTGGACTAGAGTAAGATGGTTTAATCTTAAGAGTCTAAAATGAACTATTTAGCATTAGTATTGTTTGCAGACACACTGTAAAATGTCTAGGAACATAACTGCGCGTTCCCTAAGTGCAAGGGCCTGTGTCCTGCTCCATGACCCAGAACCCAGACTATGCAGAGAAAAATGATTAAATTACTGTTTACCGTGGTGTCTAAGGTTATAAGTTTAATTCCTTTGAGGACCACGCTCTCAACCTGAATCACTTGTATCTTGGAATTGTCCTATTGAAATGAATGGTGTTTCAATTATTCTGTTTGAGGCCCCCTAGAATATTATAAAAATGTAAAATAATTCATTTTTCTTTTCTTTTACTGTTTGATATACTTATAAATTTATAAGGTACTTATTAGTTAACATTAGAAGTACTGACCAAGTTGCACAAGAAGTACTGCCCTTTATAAAGAATTGTGGCTCATTTGGGGATGGTGATGGTTGGTGGGAGAAGAAGAGGAGTTGATGTGAAGAAGGAGAGTCCTCAGATTCAGGGGACCTCTCTCCTTTTCTGAATTGTACTCCCATTTCCTTTCGGTAGCTTTATGACCTGCTGTTCTCTGTGTTTTAGGATGGCACTAAAATGGGACGGCGCACTGTCGTGTTTCAGTTTATTTACTTGTCCAGTCTATGTCTTATTGCGGTAACAACTGTATGTTGCACATTATCCTGTTATTATGACATTTTAGACATGTAATATTGGTAGGACACTTGACTGGAAGACACGATGTGTACCCTGAACACTCATCTCGGCCTTGTCCCCATGTGGTTGTAACACAAAACAAAACTTTGTAACCTGATACTTTTTTTTTTTTTTCATTTTCTATACTTGTATCCTGGAACACTTGTAACCTAAGACCTAAGAATTTTAATATTTGTGTTGTTTTAATAAGAACAAATCTAGCATTTTTAACAATTGTTTCATTGCCAACATAGAACAAGTGTAATTATGCTCTTTGCTAAGAATAGAGGAATGAGTCAGTGAAGCATCTGGTAGAAAACAATTCTATTTTTGCAAATGACAGCCTGAAACAACGCAACACTTAGAAATATCCATAAGTACCAGAAATTGAGCTGTTTTCTTCAAAGTCCTTGTGCTCATAACTACATCAAAATCACCCTGCCAAAGTCAAATGTCACTGACTGTGTGATCTTGTATTTTTTCAGCTCTATACAGAAGCGGTGCCTAATGAGTAGACCTTAATCTGTCAACATATCACAATGAGAGTGGTAGATTATAAGCAATTTAAATATGAACATCAAAAATATATTTAATGTTTTCAACGTAGGGAGATCACTTCAGTCGTCCAGTCATTTTAATGGTGGCTGCACAGCACTGACATTATTTTCAATCTGTACTAAGAATAGGCATTGGACATAAAAATAAACTGAAAGAGCCAAAGAAAAATCACTGTCCCATGATTTTTTTTTTTATCTCTGCACACAACCCTAACCTTGTTAGAGGACCAGACCAACAAGGCAAGCCTGAGTGAATCAGAGTAGAGAGGAGGACGAGGATATTTAGTGTAAAAGGCGGACACACTCTTTACATCAACAAGAAAAACACACTGTTGATTTACTGCCATTTATCTTAGTTAGTACTAACTATAATACGTCAGGGGAGGAGACCAGTATGAACCACTTAGAAACACTACTGAAAATGTATTCATAAAACAACATCCTGCCAACGGTTGTACATAAATTTGGGGATAAATAAAACACAAAGGGAGGAATAAAGAGTGTAACGAGTGAGTCCTCGACACTGGTAGCCGTTTTTATTGCATCTTTGTTTGATGCACTCCTAGCACAGCGCTCCTTTGCCGCTTAGCTCGCTCACACCTAGTGTATCCCTGGTGTCCACACACCGTCTGTAGTCTGTCTCTTGTCTGTGTTATCCACTTCAGACCCCCGTCTCTCTATAGTCCCGCCTCCTACTAATGCAAGGAGAGGCATCATGAGCTCACCTTCATCAAATGCTGCACCTGCGGCACCACTCCTGTGGTCTCACCCCAGCAGCTAACCGCTAACCTTAGCCCCGCCCCAACATACATTAAAGAAAGAATGATTGGCCATTCAAGTCAGAAAACTCGAATATGGCATCAGAGTAGCACTCAACTATAAATGCAGTTCAACAGTTAGTTAGTCCCTCACACTCACATTAAACTAGTTAAAGCAGCTGAACTTGAGCCACAGGTAAATCAATCTCTGCTAGTGTTGATTCTAATAAGTTGCACTTGAGGCAGTTGGTCATAGTGTTGCCTCCACTAAGGAGCTCAGTGGATAATTGGCCGGTGTGTGAGCACAGACTGATTAAGATGCAAGTGTAGTCCGTTATTGACCGGCCAAGACATGGCTGGTTAAACTCACTAGAAAGGTTTAAAAACTTTCACAAGTTTGAAGAAATGTCTGCCTGGAAATAAGTCTCATGTTACACAAGCAACAATGTGACTGGCAGCAGGAAATACTAGAGATGATATCATTTTGTTCAATGAAGGATTCTTAAATCACATCAAGATTGCACGGGCAGGGCACTGACACGCACTACTATCCGGACATTCAAAGCTGCCCAGTGTCCACTTTGGCGATGCAGAGGTCACATTTCGTTGTGTGCGGTGGTGTGGATCACAATGTCAAAAGTAGGCTAGGCCTTCTTGAGACGGGTTAGTTTTACCCTAGTGATGAAGTGTCATTGCAATAGCAATTTTAATGTGTTGTCGCAAAATAAATGTATATGTATTTAATTATTTTTATATGTACATGGTATGTAGACAATAATGTAGAAAAAAATGGATGTTGTTTTTACCCATCACCGTAATGAGCAGGGGGCAGAAAGCCGAGCCAACGCCCAAGGAGCAGTGTGTGGGAACGACACCTCAGACAGAAATTTGCCTGTATGGGGATTTGAACTGAGGGGGCTTGCGGACCCAAGTGCGTTTCCTTAACCACTAGTCTACCATCTGCCCAGGTATGGGTGAAAAAAATAAGTCTTTTCAGTCAAGTCATCAAACTGCTGGTGGTGCACATCCTACTGTACATTGTCTTTGATCTGAAGCTAACTGCTACATAGGACTAGGTATTACAGGGTCAACCAATTTGCCTGTAACTCGACGTTTGGTCCGAGAACGTTTTGTAGCTCAACACTCATCAGTCCTCTGATCGATCTGCTGAATTTATGAACTTTCCACCTCATCATATCATGGGCTTAATAACGGGCAGAGGTCTGTAACCAGGGAGTACTGGAAATGTGGAAGATTTATTTAAGTAAGCAATATACTTACTAAACACAGTAGCCAATAGATTACATTAACCAACCTCAATTAAACACAATTTACTGTCTACCGAGTAATAAAATCCAATCTCTAGAATTCAACATCATATTATCAGCTAAACCACATGTACCTGTGTATCAGACCAAAACTAGTGCTATGTGGGAGTTGCTGCATAATGTTGCAGAATATCAGCCAGAAAGTTCCAACAATCACAGGAAATCAGGGAGAATATTCACAGCATCCTTTGCTAAAAATAGCTGTCTGCCTTCATCTGCAGTGTCTTTTGTCTGCAAACTCCTCACATCTTGCGTTCCGAAAAAGTTTTCACTTTCATACTGTAAAATTTGCATTAGAATCTAAAATCTGGTGTAAAGTAGCAGCACTGACTTTTAAAGAGGTCACCTTCTTGTGTTTATCTTTTGGGAACAGACTTCAAAATCCTTGCTGCAAAGCTGAAGCTCCTGCTGCACGCGCTGTTACTTAATTTCTTCCCTGATTTCCTTCTGGTCTTGCTTTGGGTTGTCCAGATTCTTCTCAGCCATTACAGGCAAACTCCACAGAGTCATTACTAAACTAATACTGAGCTTTATTTTCACCTAGTCATTATAAAGGAATGAAACTGTCTTCGGCTGTCTCGTTTGTGTCACAGATTGTCTAGGGAAAACAGGACGAGATATACTGAACTGAGATTTATAGGTCTGGGCCATCATTTAAGGAATATGCCAGTCCCTAGAGGTACAAGAAGACATTGCAGGGGTAATATTTCTTGGTTTTTCAGAGTAAAGGACAGAAATTAAACTCGGCAAACACTGCGCAATATGACGCGCACAGTTCAGTAGGTACAAGATACCGCCCATGTTCACGAACCACATGATTCCTGTTTTCTTTTAGATAAGACACAAGAGAAGTTTCTCCGGAGAAAGCCTGCTGACTGCATATTTCTGTAACATGAGTTACACTGCAGGGAGTTACATCACAGTGAATTCAATCACAGCAGTCATGGGGTGATGGTGAAGTGGACCCTGGACGGTTTTCTGCTTCGTCACAGAGCTACAAACAACCACCAACACCTACACACTCATACCTACGGTCAGCTGAGATTGTCAGATCAACCTTATCCTGCTCGTTTCTGATCTGCGGAAGTGACTGTGGGAAATCAACGCATTCACTGGAGAGCATACCAACTCCTCACAAAATTATTATCAATTCCCACAAGTTTGATGGTGGCTTTATTGTTGTAAAGTATAGGCACTACCCACACTTTTTGGGATTTTTTTTTTTCTTCCTTTTTTTTCCCCTAGTGAGGTGGATGTAACATTCAATTCAATGCAATTAGGCAAACTTGCTGCAAAACTTAACATCATCATGGTGGTTGAAAGTGGTATAGGCCAGTGTTCCCCAAACTTTTTTTTTTGTGCCATGGACCGGTTAAATGTCTGATACTTCTTCACCCGTCATTAAGTTGTGGCAGATAAATATCCCTTAATAAAATTAAATCTCCGGTGTTCTGAAATATTTTCCTACCTATAAAATCTTCCTACCCAAATTAACTGTGCATGCACACAGCTAGGAAGGGCACACAGCCTATAATTATCTGCTACCAGACCTCATCGATGCAAAAATATGTCCTAATCATATATAGTTGCATTAATGATGATGGAATAATATATATATATACTTTTTTTTTTTTTTCTTCAATTCCTTGTTCATCTTAATGCCTTGTTCCACTAAAGGTTTATCACCTGGGGAAACAATGAACACAAAACCATGCAATGACTAAAAGCACTGTATTTGTCAGTACAATGTTATTGCTAGTGATGTAGGAACGGAAGTGATTTATGTCACTGTCAACAAAACCATGCAAAATGGCCAGAAATCAGCTCTGAAATTAAACTTGATCATGAGCTTTTTTTGTTGTTATTATATTTGTCCAGATTAATGTAGATTAAGTGGAACCAGACTTTTAAATGGACAAGAAATTAAAGAAAGAGTGGTCTAATCATTTTTACCATGACTGTATATACATACATACAGATATAGATATATATGTAAATATATTTTTTCCAATATATATATATATAATCAATAAATATCAAACATTTACCCCCTGTGTATAGAACACACATACAGAGATCAGATATGAAATAACTAATTACCTAAACTATAAATAATGTACATTTATTGTCTAACTGACCAGACAAGTGACTAGTCTAATCTTAACAAGTCATTTGATTACACAGGTCAAAAGTGTATGGTTACTCAGGGTGGAAGAGTTAGTAAACCAAACCAAACATACTTTTGTGACCCCCACATTAGCTAATCTAAATGGAAAGTGATTCTGCATGATGTATCACCCACTAAGTCCACTTAATAAAATGAAATAATGACATGCAGTCATTGTTTTAACTCTTATTTCTTGGTGCAAGTGCACACAGGAAAGGACTGGACAAACCCTGCTTCCTTATCCACCATATAAACATCCATCCTTTATCTACTGCCTTGCTTTTTGAAGGGTTTGCAAGGGGTAGGAGAGCACAGAGGCGACCCCCATCTTTTAATAGGTTAGTGTAGGGTATAACCTGGACGACTCGCCAATCCATCACTGGAAAAAAAATGTGGCCACCCTTGATTTCTACCAAGAATACGTTAAACATGAAATGCCCTGAAAGCACTGTTTTAATTAGGACAATGCCATAGCATTTGATGTAAGAACTGCAAAGATTTGTGTTACTATCCACACAACCATGGGAAATGTCTGGATATCTAAAATTAAACCTGATGAGCCATTGTTGATGTTATCATTGTATTTGTCCAAACCAATGTACCTGCCTAGTGGAACAAGGCATTAAAATGAACAAGATATTGAAAAAAAACAGCAGGGTGGTCTGATATTTTTCTTCGGTTGTCTCATCTAAATCATTTTTATATTTTAAGTTTATACTAGAATGTTTTTTTTTTCTTAGTTTGACGTGATATTACGGCAAGCTTCCTTCTTCTTATATTGGTATGTTGCACTAACACGACCAAAAAGTATTGCTTCAACACTTTTTTCTTTCTTCATCTGAGAGCCCTGGACGTCAATGTGTTGCCTGAGAGTCTGAAATATCTACCATTTACTAATGTTTATGTGGAAAGTGTTTATTAAAACCATTCATCCAACTGTTTAATATTCATGGGTTGTGTTTTCCAATGCTTGAGAGCAAGTGTGTGTAAAAAGGTTTTTTAAAGAGGGCGTAATTTAACACAGTAATGTGCCCAGGGCACCAACTGCCCCTTCTGTGTTACTTGCGTTCTTTAAGTACTTGACATACAAATGTTTTCCCATCCAAGGTACCGATCATTGTGATAATTACTGCAGTACATCCCTTTGGTTCCAACAACATATAGATGTACAATACTGGCTGCTGGTTGTTATTAGAAACCAGAAATATTTCAATGGTTCTTTTTTTAAAGTTTTAAGTGAAGATTTGATTACATTACAAATATCTTGAGCAACATTAAAAATAATCACTTAATTGCTGAATGTCAGTGATCCCAGTGGTACAAATTATACTGTACTGAAATATCAGACTATTTTTTACTACCGGTTGGTATTAAAAAAGGTGGAAAAAATGACTATAAAGTATAAGGGAAAGTAGAAGAATGAGGAAAAGAGAACGAAACACCACTGAGCAAAGAGGCATTTTCAATAGGAAAACCAAAGTGAAAGCCTCTCTCCCAGGGTGTTAAAACATGCAGAGCCTGCTGATTTGCAGAGTTCTGATTCTCCAGGAACCCTGACAGAACTTTTTTTTTTTTTTTTTCCCACTGCATCTTTAAAGATAAACTGGGACTGTGTTTCAACGGCGGTAGGATCGGCCAAACCATTATGGGGACCACTTCCCTGTGGAGGATTAATAAAGTTTAATGTGTCTAAGTCAGTGCTTCTCAATTATTTTCTGTTACGCCCCCCCAGCAAAAAGAAAAAAAAAATGCGTCCTCTCTCCTCACCACCCACTCTCTGCCGCAACTATAAATAATAGCATTTGTCTATAAAATAGTTCTAGCTACACCTCTGCATGACATCGTATCCTTGTTAACATCAAGAAAACAAAAAGAAAGAGATATAGTTCAACTTACAAGGATGTGCAATTACACTTTATTGTAGTACAGCAGAAAAAAAAAGCATGTTCCCCAGGGTCACACGCTTTGCACAGCGCCCCCCGAGGGTGGCCGGCCCCACTATTTGAGAAGCAGTGGTCTAAGTGTACTCCTCTAGTGAAAAAATTAAACATACTTAGGTCAATTATGAATATAATTGAATAAGTATTGATTTATTTTTTAAAGGCACCTTTTGTTCTTTACCAAGGAGACGATGAATGAATAAAAATTGCAAAAGAGACAAAACATTAAATCAATAAAGCACCAAAGCATTGGTTCAAAAAATCATATTTTACCATATAATCAAATCCCAGAGCTGTGTGTTTGACATATAAATATGTTCTGCAAACACTGTGTGTGCCACTGAATGACATGTGTTGGTCTTAAAGAGGAGACAGTCATGGCCAGAAATAAATATAATAATTAATTTCACTTCTATTAGTGAAAAAATGGAATACACATGGAGGATGGAACAGCTGGAGAATGGTGTCCTGAGTGATCTGTGATGAGTGTCAGCTAAGGTGAAGGTGAAGGGAAAGGTTTACAGGTTTACCGTAGTGAGACCAGCCATGATGGATGGGTTATAGACACTAGGAATAGGTAGAAGACAGGAGGCAGAGCTGGAGGTGGAGGAGTTAAAGATGCTGAGGTTCTCTTGAGGAGAGACAAGGATGGACAGGATCAGGAATGAGGTCATTAGAGGGACAACACAGACAAGAGGTTTTGGACGACTCTGTTTTGGATGGTTTGGACATTTTCAGAGGAGGGACAGTAGAAACGAATGATTCTAGTGATGGAGTGATATGTTGATTTGCGGTGGTAGCTCCAAAATAAGTGACAATCTAAAAGGAAAAAGCAGACGACTTTCACACTTATTATACCAACAAGTCTTATTTATTCATAGATTCAATACCATCATAATGTTCATATTTTCTTGAAGTTTTAACCTGTGCAGGTGTGAATATTTGCTAATACACTAAAGATTAAACTGAAAAAAAATAAAAAAACAACACCCAAGCATTATTCTTAAATAATTCACACTCATTATGACTCTATTCACATTCCATAAGACAATTTTTTTTTTTTTCTATTTTATTTGACTGTCTAGCCCCAAGGTGTCAGACAAATGCAAGCCCTCCAATAAATATAGTTGGTGTTAAAGTAATATAGTACAGTAGGTGATCTCTGCTGAGGCCACTTGAACATCAGCAATATAGCAGCAATTATGATGGGAATGAGGACTGGAGCAGAAAGACACTGAAAGACAATTGCTGTTGGATGTCTCAGGAGGAAATAATAGGATTAAAGTAATAATACAAATAAAGGATTTTAATTACATTTATTAATGTGCATTCTTGCTTTCTTTAGGGTGTATTGTAATCTCTGTTAATTCATCTCATCATCATTATCATCATCATCATCATCACATCACAGTCTGTGTTTAAATGAAACTAATGAAGCCAAATAGAAAGTAAATATAATTTTAAAATTCCCATCTATGGCCTTGGGATAAAGAAAGCTAGAAGGAAATGCTACATTATGATTAGGTTAAATATACTTACGATCGGAAATTTCTACTTTGCTGCTTTGGATTTTATTTTTGCCATAAGAGTCATGTTGGTAAAAGTGGAGTGATTCCAAATCATCAGTAAGGATGACGCAAATGCAAGCAAGCATTATTAAGCCCGTCAGTCAGTGCAGACGGACAGTCAGTGGGCTGGGCCAGATGATAGAACAGCTGGCCGCGACTTTCAACTCACCGGGATTGGCATCAGTTGATAACGACGGACACATCGCTGCCAAGTGCTGCAAGTAGAGGGCGGATGGACAGGTTGTACCCAGAGAGTGAGGTCAAATAATAAATAACACAGGGCAGGCAAACTGCAGCTCTAAGATGTCGTCCAGTTCAACCTCTGGCTGAGCAACCTTAAAAAAAAAAACCTAGCAATCCTCTTCCAATCACCCCAGCGATGCCAAACAGAGGAGGCTAAAACATTTAGTGGCATTAATAGGTCCCAGGGAGACAGGTGACATCATCGGTACCTTTGACTCGTGGCAGCCGACCAAAGAGTAGGGAACAAGGAGAAGGAATTTCAATGCTGACATTGTTCTAAACCTGAATGTAGCTGTCGAGCAGTGGAGAAGATGGGGAGAATTCTGACTGTGATAACATTCAGGCCAGTCACTGATGAAGGTCCTGTGTGTAAGGCACCGCTTAATATGTGTGTGAAAGAAAAGTGTGTACCTGCATACGTTAGAGGATGATTGACTGAAGAGGAGAGCGTTATACTGTGATGCTCTCTCTGATTCCTTCATCATCAGCCATTGTCTCTGTCACCCTCCTCTAGAAACGCAGCCATCACGATGTCACGGAATCAAAGCGATGGCAGTCAATACTCTCCTGATGGAGGTAATTTGGAAGAGCCTAGCCATCATGAAGCTCCTCATTAACCTACGGTTGTGATCAAAAGTTGGGGCACTCTGGGTGAAAAATTGAGTATGCATGGAATACATAAAATAACAAGGTGGTCTCCATTCAGGGTTAACACCTCGTGCAGTACTGCCCCCTTTGGAAAGTATCACAGCTTGTTAACACTTCACATTGTCATTGTGACATTGTGATTCACACCACTGCACACAACAAAACGTCATCTCTGTATCTAACCCATCACCAGAGTGGACAGTGGACAGCTTTGAGGGCCCAGGGAGCATGGAGTTGGGACGGTGCAGTGCTCAATGGTAACGTGGCACCACCGCCGCCCCAAGTGGTGTAGCCAGCCTACAGTCTTTTAATTCTTGGTTGAGGTTTCATCACCCATTCCTCTCTACCAATGTCTTCTAGCTCTTTGAGATTTCTGGGTTGTCTGTTACACACAGGTCATTTATGGTCTATTCATAGATTTTCAATTATTTTGAGGTCAGGTGAATGTTGAAAGCCAAGACAAAACCTTCAGTTAACACATTTTGAGGTTATCCAGCCTCTCTTTCACCTTACCTCTGAGGCACCTCACGTCCAAAAATTTGAAATTTCATTTAATCCATTTTTGCCTTGTACTTGTTCCTTTTAAATGTTACCTGTGCCACCAGCTGCTACGCCTGGTCTAAGATAGTTGGTTTCTAAGTTAGCTAGTTTCTAAGCGAGGCTCACCAGCTGATGCTAGAATGCCCTTAAAAAAATCAGACAGAAATGTTAAGTTTCAGTGCTTTATAACCACTTGTCCTAAACCCTTCAAGAAACTGCTGAATTTGTCAGGTTCTCAAGCGTCCAATGGTACCTGAACACACCTTGCGAGACAGATTCACCTTGTAATCGATGTAGACCTGGTGGGTTTTTTTTAAATAGGATTATTTTTCAGGGAAATATGCGGAGCTAAAAACCTTGTTAGTTCTAAATTTTATAAGGCTAAACATATATGAAAATAACTGAATAGAGAAACAACATAAGAAAATACATAGAAAAAAAGACTTATGTGTCTAATTAGTCGTATTGTAGCGTGGACTCTGATTGGAGGAGGAGGTCCCCAGCCACACTCTTCGGAGAGGCCTTGGCATGGAAAAGTTCAGCATCCCCTGGTCTAAAGCAGTCACTCTGCTTAACTTTTGGTCCCTTTCTGCTATCAGCCTTTTTAAATGACGCCCCCTAGTTGGTCTTAAAGGGCAGTTACTGTGACAACTCATGTAAAACTCTGGGTCAAAGGGCTGAAGCACCGCTGGATTTCCTGCAGGGACCGCCTGACCTTGTAGCTCCAACCGTGGCCCCGTGTGCTTGTTTGCTATACGGCCAACAGCCGCTGTGTTGACAGCTATTAAAACTCAGCAGAGGACGAAGCGCTTAACAGATCCTGATTTACTCACAGCTTTTCCAGAGCAGTCAAGCCATAGAAGGAGCCATTCCTCAGAAGTGAGATCTTGTTGTTACCCAGGATTCTGGAGCAAAACATGGGAGAACGTGCAGATGGAATTAGCACATGGATTGAAGGTTCTTTACACCACAGAAAGGCAGTAGATTCAGCAAACAACATCATCGACTGGATAAATGGTCTGCCCTCTGTTCTAGTCAAATGATTTTCTATCATTTATACAAACAACTTTCATTTGGTTTGTGGCCATTTGCTGCAAAAGTGGGCAGTGATTCAACGCTGTATTTCCCAGACCCAGGAAATATAGGTCATGACAGTTTAACCATTAAATGCCTATTTATGAGAAAACAAATTAATTATAAACACTACGGGGAATTTAGGTCGTTAAATAAACATTCAAATGTAATGAAACAGGAAACAGTTAGCAGGAAACTGTGCTTAATAATACTAATAATAAAATGGTACAACTGCAATCATTTAGATGTCTTTAATAAACTGGGACTCAAAATGAGGTTGTGGTCATTCTGACCAGGAGACAGACATATCTCTTTTAGTTATGCTTTTACGGAACAAACATGATGAAAATGAGAGACCATTTTAAGGAGTGGACAGCTCTCTCGGGGAAAATATTGATATGTAGATGCTAGTGTGAAAGCAACAGAATTGGCGGTATGGATATTTTGCAGCAGTATGTGGGTCTGAGTAAGGATGTAAAATCTAAAAAGGGAATAAGGGTTTACAGAGTGAAGACTTTAATCTGAAAACAGCAGACATTGGGATTTTTTAAGCAGGTTCTTAATTAGCAACAGCATTCCTTATAAGAAAATAAAACCAATAGATTGTCAGAAAATAATAAAAATGATAAAATAATATAAAAAAAAAAAGCTCAGCTCCAGCATCCTTTTTCTTCTTCCTCTCCCTTCGGCTTGTCCCCTTTTTCAGGGCTTGCCACAACGAGTCAATTTTCATCTCGCCCTGTCCTCTGTACCCTCAACCCTAACTCCTACTACCTTCATGTCCTCTCTCACTGCATCCATAAATTTTTCTTTGTCTCCTACTTGGTAGCTCCATCGCTAGTATTCTTCTATCAACATAACTACTGTTTCCTCTGATCATGTCCACACCAAATTGATCAAGCTTGTTTGCACACAACAGCAAACTGGAAGTGTCACACAACATAACACCTTTATAGACTTTAAGATGAAGGTCTCCAAACTTCCACATATTAAGTCAATAATATTGGCATAACTTTGGGAAAAAAAACCCTCCCTATTCTTATGGCAAGGCATTCGATGCAAAACAAGTGTGTAATACAATTTTGGTTCACGAGTGGTGGCATGGTTTGAGTCGTGATCATGTCAGACCAATCAAGTAGCTGATAAATGACAACAGTCCCACCCCCCTGGTACAGATGAATTCTCCCTGCTCCTCATACATATGCTGGAATGAGTTGAGGCAAAGAATTATGAGAAACAAACACTACTTACAGAAAAATATATATTGCAACATGGAAATTCATTGATGATCAACTTACCACAAAAAAATTAAAGTTTTTTTTTTCTCATAGAGACCAGACTTTATTGCTCCTTAATGCAGCTTCCTGTACCCAGATGTAACTCGCTACCTTCTAGAGCTGCTCTGTCTTGATGCTGTGGATTTATTCATATCGCAGTGAGGTGACTGTGACAGGGGCCTCCCTGCATGTGTGGCTGTGCTCATCCTCTGACAACATATTAGCGCATACACCTGCACAAGGTCAGTCCCTTCCATCTCCTTTTAACAAGCCATGTTCCTGGAGTGACTGGCCAGGTTCAGAGGGAGAAGGGTAATTGGGACATGCCAACGGTTTCCTCTGTGACGACAGAGTGCTTATTACAGCTGCAGGAGGCATATATTCAATTTTAGCTCTAGGATTAGGAAGTGCCTTCCCACAATGCAATGTGCTTAACAGGCAAAAATTTGCTGGGGAAATTGAAAGGAAGCTATCAAACTGAAAATGTCATGGTGAAAATGAAAAAGGTTTACTGCCAGTCTGTACATTAGAATATGTCATAATAAATTGCAAAAATTTCTTCCATCCAAACAATAGATCTATACTGACCACTAGTGTTAAGAAGTTGGAAAAAATGACTTGAAGCTAGAAAAAAAAGACAAAACATTTCTTGCATTGTTTCTTTTTTTTCTTGTATTGTCAACACATTATTAAAAAAGATAAACTCTAAAAATTAAAACACAAAAGATCTGTCACAAGATGTTAGTTTCCTGTTTTAGGCGTTAGTAGACATTGCCACCAAGTAAAAAATGTTAACTGACCATCTGGGTAGGATCTTAACAAATTTAATATATTTTGATTGCAAACCTCTGTATGTGACAAGTCTGTAGAGATTCTCATTCATCTAAGTCATGATATCCAAGGGGTTGAGTTGCAAGCAACCGGTCTGATGAAGTTCCTTAGTTGAGAAACAAAACTTTTAAAAATCCAAGAAGGGTTTCGTTTGCTTATGACTAAACTCACCCTTCCTGTATTTGTTCAAAAGCAGAGACAGCAGAACCATTGTTACATTTGGACATTGTAAAAAATAACATATTATGGTGCCACTTAATGTGAGCATTATCCTGCAAAGAAGTAGTATTCATCCTTTCTTCAGTAATACAATCTGGAGGAAGAGAATGAGGACAAGCATTTCCATTTCAACAAAAGGATAGGACATTTGCTCTGCAATTTGGTTTCAACCTCTGAGATTTTTTAGATTTAGGAATATTCCAGGTACTTTCTCGGATAAAATGTAGTCTGTAGTCGACTGGCGAAGTTTAACAACATTTTCCACAGATCAATAGAAAGACTATTGTACTTTTACAGGTGCAGAATTTATTTTTTTCTTTCCTGGGGGATTTTTTTTTTACACTTTGAGGATGTGAAAAAAAAAGACAGCCACAGCAGCAGCTCCTTTTAGAGCTATATACACAAAGATGAAGAGACAAAGAAAGATGAAGTCAGGCTCGTCAGTGGTGAGATCATGGGATACCAATACTGTCACTGTGTTTTGTCCTATGGCTTCTGTGTTTTCCCCAGACCACTGCACCTCCCTCTGTGGACAGGAGCCCCACTCAGGGACAGGCAGCCCCTGTTTGTGCAAACTCGAGCGTGTCCTGTGTTTTGCTATACTGCCAGTGTGTGTGTGTGAGTGAGTGTGTGTGTTCGCTGACCCCTGCATGCCTTTCTCAGGCCTCTGCGAAACATCCAGGAAATAACAGGGAAAACAGAATTGAACATTATGTAAACAGACTATGAAAAACTTGTGGAGAGAGAGCATCCAACTCTCTATTTATTATCAATCACGTTGCTGCAGATGGGTCGAGTTCACTGACAGCTGGGAGGAAGTAGCTCCTTCAAAAGTGGAAGGCTACAGTGAGATGTCTGAGTCATTTTTTTCTACTCTGTCTGACCAGGTGTGTACAAGATACTAAGACATTGTGTCTTAAACATTCTACCATATTGTATTTCAGAAAAAAAGCCGTAAGAAAGTTCTACAAAAATTTGCTGAATACAGATATGTTAACACCTTTTTGTTCTACAAAGCAAATTAAACAGGGTGAACAGTAATTGTTTCTAATCAGACAATTCTCTTATAAAAATGGAAAGAGACCAATTTCTGACCGTGATATTTCCTTTCCGAGTTTTGTTCGATTGTACATAAAATGCATTCACAATAGTAATAGCGAGTGGGTTTAAAAATCCCTCATGACATCCCATCATAGGACTTAATGTTGATATTTCTATTTCTTTGAACAATGAATCCTTGTTCTTTGAAATAATGATGTTGTTTTTATTGTTTTGGTCTTTTTGTACTTATTGTATTCATCTCTTCTTCAGTGCTGTTCTGCTGCTGGAGCCATGATTCCCCGTAGGATACTCCCAAAGGATTAATAATATCTATCTATCTCTATCTAATGCTAAAGCCAACCACTCTTCGTAGTTGGTAGCAACAGGGCAGTCAGCAGAGACTGTATTCCTTCTAACACCATCGCCACTGCGTATATTAGAAATCAGTGAAATTAATCAGATGTATTTTAGCATCTGAGCAAAATTACACAACCAAATAGTTTTCCATCCATTTACACCAAGAAACCATCATTGACACCCACTGCAGAAAAGAAAGTTTAATTTCCAGGGAACATCTTGAGATTAAAATACCACCTCAACGCCTGGCATTGCCTGGTGTTTGTGGAGGCTTTGACTTCAACCAAGCTTCACCAACGCAGAGAAGTGAGTCAGTCGCAGGCTGACTTTACAACTAATATTGTTGCGTCTCAAAAGCAACTCTGGACTTATGTAGCTTGAAACCTTCAAGATGCACAGTAACAACTTTGTTACATAATTTAGCAGTTGTGATTTTTTTTTTTTAATTTCTAATAATTCCATCAATTTTATTTGTATAATTAGTTGTAAAACACCTCCACCTGCAGTGAATGCCTGTCATATTGACAATTTGACAATGTAGAAATGATTTGTCAAGAGGAGAAAGTAGTGGTCTAAAAAAGTTGTGTCACTGAATGAGCCACAGCCCTTTCAGTGACCCTCAGAGATCAGTAAAGTCTTCAAACAGAGGCTTTTCTTGCTCTCAGGCAAGAGTGCTATCCACCACGCCACAGCTATTTCAGTGTTAGCTTTAGATTTGCTGGCATATGTGTCAAATATAAAACAGCTAAAGCCCACAATATCTGTAGAAGAACACATACAGAAAAAGACACATGCCATACTGGTGTTTGAGAAGGATTAACAGTATAAGCAAAGGGTGTCAAAGTCAGTGTCACAGTGGACCAAAATGAAAAACTGCCAATAGGTCACGGGCAAAACTCAATATATATTGAAAAAATAAGTGTAAATATGCATGTTTTCCCTGCTCCACATATATTAAATGTTGACTTTTTTATACAAAAACATTGAACCTGGAACAGCCTTAGCTTAATACTATCAACACAACATGAAATAAGAAAAGAAATGAAATACACATCAGTTTTTTTTCACACATCAAATGTATATCTTTTTTACAGATCTAGAACAAAAACATACACAAATGTGCTACAACAATGAGCATACATCGCTTATATAGCAAATTCTGCCAGAATATAAGGGCTACATATAGGGGGCCCACTGTAGTAAAAATTGATGAGATCCTGAGGGCCAAATATAATTACACATTGGGCCAAATTTGGCCCCCGGGCCTGAGTTTGACACCGGAGCAGCTACAAATGACCTATACTTTGAGTCTTTTTT
>JAFBJS010003091.1:59158-105823 GCA_016785265.1 Paraplagusia blochii
ATGAACCAAGTGGACCAAAATGAAAAACTGCCAATAGGTCACGGGCAAAACTCAATATATATTGAAAAAATAAGTGTAAATATGCATGTTTTTCCTGCTCCACATATATTAAATGTTGACATGAAACATGAAATAGGAAGAGAAATGAAACACACATCTTTTTTTTTTTTTTACACAGCAAATTCATATCTTTTTTACAGATCTAGAACAAAAACATACACAAATGTGCTACAACAATGAGCATACATCGCTTATATAGCAAATTCTGCCAGAATATAAGGGCTACATATAGGGGGCCCACTGTAGTACAAATTGATGAGATCCTGAGGGCCAAATATAATTACACATTGGGCCAAATTTGGCCCCCGGGCCTGAGTTTGACACCTGTGGTATAAGTCAGCAGCGACCACTAAATCTTGGGATTTCCCTTCTTTGAATATACGTATAGCTGGTATCAATGCATACTTTAACAAGGCATACTGGGCTGTGGGCTAAATAAAACAGAACAAATGACTTTAGCTCATGTTGGGTTCTTGTAATGATTTTCCATTATCTCCTGACATTTTGGAGACACAGTCATCAACCAAGTCATTAACAATAAAAATTATTTATAGCCACAAGCCTGATTTAAATCATACAAACTCTTAGTATAATTCGTTCTAAATATTACGAGGCTACAGCCAGAGTAATTAAACAAGTGAGTGAAAAATCATATCAGTTCTTCATCAAAACAAAAGCTCTGGCCTTTCCCCTCAGGCACAGTTGCCCCCCCCAAAAAAAGCGATAAAATCTTGATAAAGTCATCATTCTCAGACTAAGTTACAGGCTTCAGTGAACAAGAAACATCGCGTTGTACAATTACAGACTATAGAAATAACAAATGTTGCCATTGTAGATGCAATCAAAAGCACTAATCAAGAGGACCAGCAGAGTAAATATCTGTACGTGAATGTGGCTGTGAATCTATACTAACCTCCAGCTACACCACATCTGTTCAAACACCAGAGTCCAACGATCGAGTTACCACACACAGTTAACCAAAATAACACTATTTTTTATCAATAACATAGATCTCAAATAGTAATTGGCCTCGGCCTTTTCTAGAGAGGGTGTGTGAAGCAGAGTCTCAGAGTCATGTTCAGCAAATTTGTCTGGCATTTAATTATAATAGACTATTAAATTTAATTTTTTGTAAACAATGGAAAATTATGCAGATATTTTATAAGAGAGGTTTTCCTAAAATATTTAAGGTGTTACTGAAAGATGCTGAAAGACATTATACTTAGAACGCTAGACAAATGCCAAGGAACGAGCCAAGTTGTTGACTGTTTCTAATTAAAATTTTAAATATGATTCTATAGCCCTTCTTGACTGCAAAAATAATTTAACAATAAACAATGACACTAACTGCAGCTGCTACCGGGGATACCCCTTATAATTTGTGCTTCCACCTTACAGTATGTTACGAATATTAACTATGTAGAAAGGAGTTTTTCATACATAAAAATATAAGAGGTCTGATCTCTAGAAGATTATTTCAGAAGATATTCTTTGTGGCACGAGTTGGTAGCCTCTACAGCTGGATCACTGTTGCACAACTTTGATCCTTCGTTGACTTTCTGTTTTGAGTTTGCATGCTCTCTCCAATATAGAAATGCATTGCTGAAATGTTATGAAATGTTAAAATAATCAGCTTGGCTTGAAATATAGTGACTTTATAATATAATTGTGCTCAGATGGGCAGGGATGGTGGCCCAGTGGCTAAAGAAGTGGACTTACATAGTGAGAATCTATGGTGCAGTGTCATTTCAGGGTTAGTCGTGAAGACCCTGCGACCCATCAACGGATGAGCAGATGAAGCTGAATGCATTAATGTATTCTCTTGTTGGTTTTATCAAATCCCTACGCAATTATTCAAACAATTAAACCAAAACAGGTTTAATTGTTTATAATGATAATGACTACTATGGTGGTGGGAACTCTGCCAATAACTAACATGATCTGTAAGCAAACAACACCAATATAAACCAGGAGAATGACATGAATACTTCTCTAAATTATGTTGCACTTGACCATTGTTTGATTGATTTAACACACTTAATAATTATATCTCAAGCCAATCATAAAGTATAATTCAGCTGAATCATCACCAAATAACGTGAAAGTTATGAAATATATAAAGTCATGATACGTACTCCATGTGGTCTAACTTTGGATGGAGGGATGGAGGGTACAGATATTAGACATATTCTGTTCAATTTGTGAATGTTCTTCCACTGCTCATTTTTGCAGTTTTCATTTAAAATAGCTTTCCATCTAGTCAATCTAACTACCTAAAAATAAAAATAGAGCTATGCCCATTTATAAATCATCAATATAGCACATTGTTAGAACTGTCAAAAGCCAACTTGTAATTATCAAAAATTGTACCCGGTTATACTCACAATTAAAGAGATTTTTTAGAGATCTGCATTAACCACTCATAACAAAGTATAACTATGTATTTATGTATTAAAATATATAGCCATTAATTTTTAACCTTGAAATCAAAGACAATTAATATGTATGAGAGTTATTGTTTAAAAAAAATAATACTTTTCTCCCTTTACTTAGAGACAAGGTGATTAAAATCGCAAACATTGCAGGTAGTAGACATCTGGCAGGCTTGGAGTCATTAATCCAGTATACCTTGGCAAAAGCTTGGAATACTTAATTATTGTTTAGCTGAGAAAGAGGGATAAAGTTAACTGACTGTGAGTGAGAGAATTGTTTACTTTGCAGACATACTGTACTGTATACGTCAGGATTGTTGCATTGCAAGAAGTGGGGAAAAAAAAAACAACATAGTAAAGGACAGACTAAATCCTGTCCAGGCTGCTATGAGACAGAATCTATGTTAATTTGTCCCAGAGTGAACAGAAACACAACAGACCTCATTTGTCTTTGAAATTAGTCTGAAAACAGCACCTTCTACACTGGCCAAAAATAAAAAACAGGCCCCTTAAATGGCCTTTTTTGCTTTGTCAAATTTATAAATGTCATTGATATTTACTTAGTAATAGAGAGCGTTCGTCAGGGGAGTACAGTAAAGACATATATTTGGCAGACACTTTGTTTACCTTATCTTCATATTTCTAGAAATACATTTTTTTTTTTCACAATTTATCGAGCCCTCACTGTGACACCAGTCATGAACTCCTGACCGCCAAGTCTGAGTTTATAAAAATAAAACAGCGCTGTGAACGTGAACAGAATGAGTAGAAGCAGTTTGTGGGCTTCCTGGACAACTAATCAGAGAACCTGAGGACCTGCAAAACATCTAACTGATGCATCTGTGCACCAATACAGAGACCTTCAAGTACACTGAACATTAATTCTGCCTGGCCAGTAAAGATGTCAGAATCACTGTCAGAAATAAACAGGTGTTGTAAAACTTTGTTGCTTTTCCCCCAAGCCATCCTTAATACAAGACATAAAAAATGGCAAGTCAGTGACAGTTTCCAACACCTAGTTCCACCACCGAGCTCAACTGTGACCCGAACAAGTCTGATGACACTGAGGCAGAATACAATATACCAGGAATCTTCATCCATTCTTTTTTTTATACATCCATTCCAAAGAAGATAAATGTGAGAGTCGCAGCAGTCGAAATCGCACCGCAATCAACACGACACGCACGATTCACTCCATCGAATCTCCATATGTTAAATGGCGTGCATGTACTTGCCGCATGTTTTGCACTTCATTTTCATAGTCACAAGTGCCGTTCACACTCACAGGTTGTTGTCACAGTGTAAATACACGGAAGTAATCCATGTGCGCATTACTATGAAATATTAATGTGGAGCTATGTTAAATACGAAGAGGGGTGAGATCACGAATAGCATCTCATCAGACATTCAAGAGCCCCAAAGGAGCAACAATACAAAAAAAAAAAAAAAAAACGAGAATGCAAACGAATGACTGATGAAAGCCTATCCAAGTAGGGAAATAGTATTTAGAACACTCTGGCAAACTCAGAGGAATAAGATAAAGAGAGTGACGTTCAGGGGCCAGAGGGACTCACTGACGTGCGTCATGTCTGTTTAAATGTAAATCATCAGTAAAAACCCATCTGGTACCTTTTAACAGTGATATTTACCAGCAACAATACCTGTTCTGCCAACACATCTTAAAGCACCACCTCTGACAATATCATTGAGAATGACATGATGTGTAGAGGTGTAAAGCCAACAGCGGCATCACTTCCGCAATTTTACCAGACTCAATAAAAACACATTCCCTTAGGTCTGTCCCAAAGACACCATCGTTCATTATGGTCACTAATCACCAGATGAGTGAGGAGATTCCAAACACTCAAAAACAAACTAAATTACTTCTTTTTTTTTTTCCCCGTCTCTTCCGCAAATTAAATCCAATCATGCTTTCATTCATCCGTCTTCTATGGCTCTACTCCTGATAGGAGTCGAGGGGGAGGTGAAGCTTATTTGAGTTTAAATTGCTTTGGTTACACACGACACAAGTCACTAGCTAAGAGGACCATCCGAGACCAATACGAGTCACTGTTGGGCCCACACAACACCCGATCCAAATACACAATTATTGGGTTGAGAAAATGGAGACCTTAGAAAACAAAATGGAAAATAGTCAAATTTAAAACAAATGACACAAAAGGTCTTCGTCTGGATGTCTACGTCAGTGAGCTCCTCAGCCTAGTACAACACCAAGACAACAATGAGGTCGAATCAAGTAGGAGTCAAACATTAAGTAGACTTTATTATGTAAAAAAATAAAGGACAGGAAGGATGATGACGATGACAGAGGAAAAGAGGAAGATCTCAGAGAGGAGCGACGGTTGTCGTAAAAGAAGTAATGGAGATGGTTGGAGTAACAGCAGATGAAACAGTCAGAGAAAGGTGGAAGAAGATGATGTTTAAGATTAAAGATTAAATTTATTTTTTTGTAATTGTGACATTGTGATCCACAACACTGCACACAATAAAATGTGACCTCTGCATTTAACTCATCACCAAAGTCAACAGTGGGCAGCTTTGAGTGGGGACGATACCATGCCTGCCTCAGTGGTAGCTTGGCGGTAGGAGCATTCAAACCAGGGGCCTTGCGAACCCATGTTTGCTTCCTTAACCACAAGGCCACCAACTGCCCCCTGTGTTGTGGTGATCCCTGAAGACAGTGGTACAAAGAAGACAGCAATAAAAGTTATATTTCTCAGAGACTTTTGAGTTTTCCCCTGGTACTAGTTTCCTTAAACGCTGTATGTCTTCCTTTAGCTTCATGGTGTTCTTGTTGTTGTCGAAGTTTAACACTGCATTTATGGTTTATTAAAAATGTATGAATTCAAGGATACAATATCAACTTCAACTTTATTTATTCATAGTGCCAAATCACAACAACCGTTATCCCAAGGTACTTTGCAAACAACTATGCATAACAAACAAGATCCTGTAAACAGGAAAATGCTCCATGCCCTTATAGACCCTCACAAGGAAAAAAAGGACGAAACCTAAGGGTGATCGACAGTGGTGGGGAACCCCCCCCCAGGACGGACAGACTGGCAGCAAGAAGAAAATCAAATTAAATGTATCTACACAGGTGATCTATACTTAGGCTCTTTAAAGTCCTTGCAGTGTCAATACAAAGGCGAAGTCCTGGGTCGAGAGCACAGACTATAGGATTCTAGGGGAGTTTGTCCAGGATTTGGAGACTAAGTCATGAGTCCAGTTTACAGCCATGAGGTACTGGGGGGGCCGGGGGGGGGGGGGGGGGGGGGGGGGCCCTGGGGGGGGGGGGGGGGGGGGGGGGGGGGGGGGGGGGGGGGGGGGGGCAGAGTCTCTGGGGTCATGAGGAGTCCCTGGAGTCACTGCATAACTCAACACGATGAATACACCTGGTAAATTTACAAAAAAAAACTTGGTGTCAAATGGTAGCAATTGAAGAGGAGGGAAAAGCTGGTGTTCCAGTCAACCTCCTAACCACCTATTAAATCCAAATCTTAAATTAAATTCAGCAGACAGCTTTAATTTAAATTTTAATTAGAGCCTTGTTTTACAATTTTCAACATCAAATTATTATTCCTTTTAAGATGATTTTCTGTTCTGTATAAACACTACTGCTGATGAAAGCAGATTCATTATAAGGATAATAACTGTAGTGGCTGACATCAAGAAGCTACTGCTGCAATGGAGAGGACAGACGTGACATGTTAAAGTCTGAGAAACCCTGCTCTAGATCAGGGCAATTATTTTGACTCGCGGGTCACAGCACAACAACTAAAATTTAAATCAAGGGTCAGGTCCGGATCAGAAAGATTGAATATTTCCGTGAACTAAGATTAATAATGAGTAAAGTATTGGATGAAGGCAAAGTGATTTAAGCCTTTTCAGACTATCTATTGGGGAAATGCTGGCTTTGCAGCGAAAAGGTAGAAGGATAACGATAATATAAAAATAAAATATATTTTTTTTTTAAAAAGTATAATTTGGACAAGTCTGGCGGGCCGGATTATAACACCAAACGGCCCACATCTGACCCCCGGGCCTTAGTTTTGCCTGATCTGCTCTAGATAATGTTACCCTTAAAAGTACTACAGTTCTTCTTTGCATGTCAAGCTACCAAGTACGGGTCAGCATCAAGGTAAAGTGCAAACTGTACTTTTTTCCACTATCAGCTGTCCTTCAGCAGAAACCTTGTGTCCCGTCACAACAAACCATCACGACATGCACTTCCCTTTCCCAGCAGCACCTGTACATTGTATATGTCAGACTGGAGTGACTCTTGAGTCACCCAACACTTAACTATCTTCTCTCCTGATCCTTTTGCCTCCTGAATGGCTCTCCTACCGCTTCCCAGTGTCCACTCACCAACTCAACTCCCAGCCCTCATCTCACAATGTGTTCTTCCTCTCCCTCCGGAGTTGCAATGTGTCCTCCCATTAGACCACTGCGAGAGACAGGTGTCACTGAGAATCTGAGCTGCCACCGCCGCAGACAGAGGTTGACTCAGCTGAAGAAATGATTACACCATGAGGCATCAAGGTCAACGGAGCTGTCGACCGTTCCCCATGGACAGTCCGTGAAGACAGTCAGACGTGTTCAGTTTGTTATGGTTCTATTTAACAAAAGCCTGAAGTGAAAACTTAATTTCACATTTTATTATCGTCATTACAATCTGTGACAGTGTGTATTTCAGATTTATTCTGGTATGCTGTGCATGAGGACTGGTATGTGCCGACTTCCTTTCATATATTTGTTTATTTGCAGAGTGCATAAACAAAAGAGCACACAGGCAGAACCCTTTAGCTTGACAAAGGTCGCATTTCCTAACGCAGGAAAACTGCTTCCTGTCCATCCTTTACATAGGTTGAGGACATAGCTCACTTAACTCTAATATATGCAGATATTTTAATAAATATATTGTTTATACTGTACTGGCCATAAGACCAAAACAGTAATGATGACACTAGGATGTTTTTATGTATAATGTACATTGAATTAAATAATATTTATGGATTGGAGGCTACAACTAAAATTTGTAGGGTAGACTGATCTACCAACACTGAAAATGTTGTATATATATATATATCTACTCATATCTATATCTACGTCTCAACTTTTCTTAGGGAACATACCTTTGATATACATATGCTGGGGTACTGATTAAATACATGCAGCTCTATGGCAGGATACAACAAAATTCTTACCATATATGGTCATTGCTATGCATTTAGTTTACCTACTTAACAATGTTTGTTTAGCTACAAATCTACTAATACGACTCACATAAACCTACCTATCTATATTTTTTACTTATCTATATTTATATACATATACACATTGAAATATTATTATATTAGTTTATTATTATATTCATTATTATTTTATTATTACATGTTATAATATAAATATATACATATATATATATATTATATTGTTTTTGCACTTATTTTATTCATCCCTTGTTTGGTACTGCACTGCTGCTGGATCCATAATTTCCTGAAGGATACTTCTGAGGGATTAATAGTAATTAATATTAATTATATAATATTAATTTATAATAAAAAAAGTTCTATCCATTTATCTTATCTATTTATATTATTCAGGATCTACCAGCATTCCCATTTACTGGAAGATCTCAATATTCTTACCTTTAAATTTGAATGTAAACATTTAACAGACACTTTTATCCAAGGAAACTTAAAGAGGAGCATAAAAAGTCAATCATGGGAATCAAACCTGTGACTCTCTGCTCACCATGTCTGACACAGCTGGTGCCGGTTTCATGTCATTACAATAAGCACACCTGCCACCAAAGCAGAGGAAGTAGAGAGTCCTGAGTTTGATTCCCAAAGGAAAACTGGCACTTGTCAGTCCTGACCATTACCTGACCTGACCATTAAAGTAAAACATTCTTTGATACTAGAGGTTATACTATGGAACTACTTATTGGTTATCCCTGGTTTACAAAGCTTAAAACACATTATAAATTTGATCAAATCCATTCCTATATCAGGAAAAAAGTCATTTTCAGCAAATCTATATATTCACATAATGACAGTGTTTCCAACTGTTGGAGTAATATATGTAATAAAATATTTGTAGTCTGCTAGAACTTGCGAAGAGAGTGTTAGTGTTTGCCTTTGTATTCAAATTCACTCCTCAAATACAACTCTATAAAATTCAACAGTCAGAGAGTGAAAATGAGGGAATAGCGAATGAACTCTATAATAAAGTGTTTCTATTTTTCATCTGTCAGAGACTCCATATTTAAATACAAAGCAAACAACTTCCCCAAAGATCAGGAAGCAAAAAGTGGACAATTTATGCAGATGCAGACTTGGAAACATTTAGGGACAGATTGAGCTTAAGTGTGGCTTAGCTTACACAGAGACAGAATTCTGAGGAGAGGCTTAGAGGAGCACTCAGGATGCAAAAGAGCAACAACGACAAATGCATGTGCCGTTTTATAAAACAGGGCATTATCCTAAATAGTATAAAGTACTATGTGTCTCTCGTGAGAAATGGAGGGAGAACTTTGCACTTCAATTTAAATTGATAAATGTTCCCTACAGAACCTCTCCCACTGCATTACCTCTCCTGTTTAAAATGACTGTTGATCAAAGCCGCCTCCTGACAGACAATAAATACTTGAACTGTAGCTCCTGAAGTGCCATCTCACTGGGCTGAGGTGTAACTGTACATGCATTGGTGGGTAGAAATTGATAAAGACAGGACATTGGGAACCAATTATGGTAGTCGGATTATAATCTGCATGCAGAAAAATATAGATGTTACAGAAAAGATTAATCCAAGAAAAAGATCAAGTTAAACGCTGATCAGTTTAATTTATATTTTAATGAGGATTTATGTAAATTTGCAAGAATCAGACAAAATGTAACTGTAAATAAAGCATAAACATAATACCGTCTTTTAAGCATGGGAAAATCAACAATTTATGTACCAGGAAATGCATTCAATGTCCCAATAACGATGTTTAAAATGTCTATAAAATGACTTCCATACCAGATTAGTCACAGGCAATATAACTGTGAGTGTGGTGTGAAAGGCGGTGTAGAAAAGAGGTGAAGAAGAGGCAGGGTGAAGGATGGAGACATGTGTCATGGTTGATGTGTGACAGAAGGATATTACCAAGACTGAGCAGGAAATGGAGAAGTCAGTGCAAAGTAAACGTAACAAGAAACACTATAAAGTTTGGTTTACGGACCTTGACTCCGGGTAAAAAAAAAAGGTTTTTGGGAAATTGAATAAGAATGGCAAGGATTGGATGGCTTAGACATTAGGGAGATGGACATGTCTAAAAGAGAAAAAAGGACAAAAAGAAGACAGCAACAACTTACAGAAAAAACACTGGATGAAGAAAAAACTATGATGATAATCAAGTGGATCAATACAATAAATGTCTTCGATAAACGTGCCATGTTATAAATAGTGATTAATTATTGACAATTACACAAAAATGTACATATTTTTCAGTATTATTTTCAACTAAATAGAATATAGAAATTTAAAAAGTTATTTCAATTACCTATTGTATATTACCTAAAATTTTCATTTTATGTTCCTTTCTTTTCAAAGAAGACAATTTTAACAAATGCTATTTTTTTGTTTTTACACTCTTCTCATATTCTATGAGCTACTTTGCTTTTTAATATTATTTTATTTGTTATATATATTTAATAATCTTACAGTATACGACTTTAATTGTAATTTTGTAATTGTCATTTCACCAAACGACCACTACAGCTATCGAGATATAATATAAAACAAAAAGAAAATAAAAAATCATAAAAAAGTCAGTTTCCCACAGATTCAGTGAGAGAAAATGATAGAAAATTAACCAAAAGGAATCGGTGAACCAGGGTTTTGAGAACTATCGGATTTACCAAAAAAAGTGGCGAGCAAATCTATACAATAGAAAACCTTATATGTATGGATAAAGCAAAAAAAAGTCAATCGAATGTGACCATTTTGCCATTGCAGAGAAATCCCTTTGTAAATTTTGTTGACCTTTAATACAAAGGTAGGGGCCGCAAAATATCATTCTGCGGGCCGCAAATGGTCCGCGGGCCGCGAGTTTGACAATCATGCTCTAGAGACAGGCACAATAATCAAAATGAGCGTGTTTTTTGTGAGGTACTTCGGTACACACTGATGTACATGTTGTCAATATCTTGGTGTATATTGTGAGGTTAAGAGTTGTTTATTGAATCAGGTGTCGTCCAGTGTTAAAGTGTCAACGGGAGCCACTTACAGGGAGACCGTGGTGTTGGGCAGGAAGCTGGGCTGCAGGGTGTCCATCAGCTCCACATCATCACAGACCACCTTGACCCGGACTGGCTGCTGCCTGCTCAGCTCCTTGGACCTCTCTGTCGAGCACTGACAGCTGTCCACTATCAGGTTCGGACAGTTTCCGTTGCCCAGGATAGTTTTCCACAGGACCAGGACCCAAAACAGACTCAGAACTCTCATGGTAGACTGTGAGACACTTGTCAATTCGACGTCATTCCCAGGAAAGTTATCGTACTCTCTGCGAACCGAGAGCGGTTCATTTTAACTTCCTTCGCTCCCCCTCACCTGCTGCTATTCCGAGTGCTAACAACTCCCGGCGTCCGTGTCGGTGTCGGTGGAAAAGTTAAACTCCGCTGCTGTGGACATCTCCGTGGTTCTGTCCGGTGTCCACCAGGTTGTCAGACTGATCTGAGGTCAGCACCGGGGACGAGTCAACGCTGGCTTTCATTTTTTTTTTTTTTTTTAACTGCGGAACGATGGTCAGAACATCCGTCTTCTACTGTTATTCATTCATACGGGTGTAGAAGCACCGAGGCTGTTCCCTCACACCTTTCTCATGACTTTCCACAGACTTGTTGAGCATGTGATCGTCCAGAATCTGAAGGTCCCTCCCTGCTGGGTCAGGGCGAACTCTAATGTGGTCCAACTACCACTTCCGGTGTAATAATATTACCTTATTTTAGCTCAAATGTTTCTTTATTTTTAAACAAATGTGTTTTTTTTTTCTTTCGGTTGTTTTTTTTTTTTAACTGGAAATTTCACACTCAGTCAGTTGCAGTCTGCATAAAAAAATGCAAAAGTCTAAATAATTCGATTCTGGTGAAATAAATGTGAAACTTCATTATGATTTTTTTTAAATATTTATTAATATAAAACATGTATAAATTAGTATCAATATTATGATAGTTATAATTAATTTTGTCAAACGCGACATTTATATTACGATTATTTTATACACGCATTGACATTCATCTATTGTTTTGATTTAATCGGAATCGTCGATATTAGAACTAGTAATTCTGATCATTTTCTTGGAAATGCTGCTGTTGATGTTTAAAGAATGACATATTGTAAGAAATATTACTGTGTCTGCTTTAGTCAATACCAGCAAAGGGAGTCGTAAGTATTTGATACAAAAAGTTAGGCATTTAATAATCTAACAATATTTTATATGAACATTATAAAATAGACCAAATCAACCAAATTTTATCACAAATTTAAGAAACCTGTAAAGCTGTACACTAAAGCATCAAAGTTAGAAAATTATTTCATTCATCTTCATCCTTTAATCCATTTCTGGGTCTCAGGGGCAGTAGTCTCCACCACTGTCACCCAAATCACTCTGCACTCTCCACACAGTGAGCCCACTGGAAGTTAAGTGGGTCGGCACGGTGCTATGACCAAAGCACCTCAGTGGCAACATGGCACCAGTATTCGAACCTGAACCCTTGCGGACCCAGGTCTGCTTCCTCAACTGCTAGGCCTCCACTGCTGCGAGTTAGAAGAATTATATTCTAAAACTCCCAGAGTATAGTGCCAAACAAAACGTATCTTGGTATTATATGTAAGAAAACCTAATGATCTCTTGGATTCTATGTACTATATGTTTAGATATACAGTACATACCCAGTGTAAGGGCTGTGCCTGTTTAGTTGAACACAATTCTTAAATCCAAGCAGGAATTAAAGAAGACAGACAAAGGCTCTAATTCTATTATTTCATTGGTTTTGTAGCCTTGTGTTGGATGGATAAGAAGATAAAAATGAATGAATTTTCTGTGCCCCACAAGACAAATGGATTACCAATACTTGCCCTAAAAGAATACATATAGAACAGGGGTCTCCAACTCGCGGCCGGTGGGCCATTTGCGGCCCGTGGAACGATATGTTGCGGTCCCCACCTTGATGTGAAAGTTGAATGTTAGCGTGGCCCACAAGATTTATTAACGTGATGAATGTATTGCAATGGAGACTTTGCTTCATTGTACTATTTACTTTCCTCCAATGCATTGTTGATCAGAATATAATACAACTGTAATGAACTGAACTTTCCATTATCACAGTAAATGTATTGTCACAGATTGATGTACTGTTTTGTACTACAATGTAACATTGTGGGTTTCACCAGTAAATATATGGTAAGTTTTATATTTTATAGATTTGTTCTCCACATTTTATGGTAAATCCCATAGTCCTCAAAACTCTGATCCAGAGACTCCTTCTGGTTCAGTGTTGTATTACACAGAATCTGTGGGAAAACTGATTATTTATTATTTTTGTATTGAACACCGAAAGCTGACGCAGCTCTTCGGTGAAATGACAGTGTGGGTGGTGGCCCTCAAGTTATTTGAGTTTAAGACCCCTGACATATGAGAATTTGAACTTTCATCCAATCTGCTTCAAGGATTTCAGTAACACATTTTGACACAAACACAGAGAGAGACAGAGAGAGAGAGTGCTTAGATCCTGGCTCATAATCTCTTAATTTAATCTGTATCTTGTTTTAAGGGAGAAAAGCATGAACATCAGCCAGTGACGCAGATATCAATCATGCCTCTTGATGGTGGACCGTCTGTAGAGAAATTGGCCCCAGGGAAACAGAAGCTGAGACAGCTGGCTTGTTGGACTCCCCCGGGTGGTGCCGAGTTCCTTAACTGTGTGTATATCTTCACTGCGCCCCAGTTCACATTTATACCTCATTATCTGCCTTGTCTGTAATGCAGGCCAGACAGCACAAAGAAGGTTTTGAAACTGCTCCCATTGACCCTGCGCGCAGGACATGTTCCCTGTTCTTCTGCCTGCCAGGCAAACACAGGCTTCATTCTCCCTGCCACTAGTTTATCCACCTATGGCTGCACATTGTGCTCCCCTGACGCCTATTTGGACTGTCACTCACCAGTGTTTACACAGATGTATATTTACCTTATGCCTGCAGGAGCAGACAAGTATCTTCCTGGGGGTTTTGACCTCTGGTAAAACTACAGAAATATCACCTGGTGTTGTTCACATCACTATTTAAAGACAATCTGTCTTTAGGGGAAAAAAATTTCACTGGCACGCTTCCATAAGAGTTCATTCAACTGCCCATGCGTCTGAAGGGAAAATAGAAACCAAAACACAAGTCTGTTTTATAGTGTTATATTTAGGGCAGGATTTATTTTCTCACTTGGTTCATATTTTAGGGCTGAGAAAAAGAGTTAATTTTTGCTATTGTTCCAACACCTCCATGGATCACAGGGTAAACGTTCTCATTCTGAGAACTGGAGTCAATTTCAGAGAAACAATGCAAACAGCCCCTCACTACAGAGGACGTTCTTGGGTTTTCGTCACTGACATCAGTGTCTGTGGCTCTTTATTATTGCTTGGTGATGGAGATGAATAGACCATGGCCGGCAGCAATCACAGTCTTCACTAAATATTTACCTTGCTCCAAGAGAAGAGGCAAGGCTGCAGCAGGATGTTAGGCTCTCATTATTTCTCCATGACTTTTGGGGTAAAAACTTTGAATTATTCCGTTTTATGGATTTCCTACTGGGTTGTTAGTGTACTGCAAGAAAAATAGAGAGATGAAAGCCGTTGTTTTGGGTTTTTGCAAGTCCGATGAGTGTTTGGTTTCGCCGTGCAGTCATTAATAATTGTGTTATCCAGCTCAGCATGAGTGAATCAGTGGATTGGATTCAGCCAATGAAAAGGTTTGATTTCTGTTCAAAGACTAAGGCAAATTCTGACCAGTGCTCAATTGAAAAAAACAAAAACAAAATAGACATAATAGGATTATAAAAATAAAATGTTTTGTTCAATTTTAGCTTAGGAAGCAGTGGATGAAATGTGTGCAATTCCAGGGACTAATAAAGAACTGTTTGGTACTCGAGTATTTGTCTGTGTCTAACTGATAGATCCTTAAGTTCTATAGTGTAGCAGATATTATGCCTCTCTGACACCTGTGTACTACGGGCAGGAGGTACTGGGTTCATTGCTCAGATTATCCAGTGCCAGATACTCCTTTCTGCAAAAACATAAAATTGCCTACAGCAGAAGCATGGGAAAACTAAGGCCCGTGGGCCGGATGTGGCCCACACAGCTTTGTAATCCGGCCTGCCAAACCTCTCCATAAATTATAACTGGTTTGTATTCTGATTATATTTCTGCCTTTTTCTTGCAATACCCATGCTTTTCCTATAGATGGCAGAACGAAGTGTGCTTTTGCAGTTAGCCTTGAAGTATAATTTTTATACGCCCTTCTCTTAATTCATGCAAACACTCCTCACATGATAGATAACAAACAAAGACAGACTGAGGAATCTTGGGCTTCTGAAGCACCTTCTTCAGTCACAATCATTCCATAGCCCGGGTTTGTGCTCCAGTTTAGCCTAACTGTCTAGTTCAGGTGTGGCCAAACTTTGTCTCGTGGGCTAGGTCAGGAGCAGGCGGCCCTTAAACTATCCATCCATATAATTTTTACCAACTTTCCATTACTGGTTGCCATAGCTGTAGAATGTAGCTAAAATGCTTTTAGCTTCTTATATGATCAATTGGGTGAATGCAGGTAAAATACAGTATAAAGATAACACAAATTTCTAAAATAATTTGGACAGATTTGGCGGGCCAGATTAAAAAGCAAAATGGGCCACATTTGGCCCCTGCGCCACAGTTTGCCAATGCCTGATCTCGTGCAGGTTTCTAAAGTCTACTGTCACCACAGGTAGAGAATAAACCCAAACAATTTGTGTTGTACTTGTTGTTATATTCCGAGAACGGTCAAAGACTGTAGTCCCTAAACCTTCCACTGTTTGCTTTTTTTCCAACAATGTTCTCAACCAGCAGGACAACACCAGCTGGGCTGGATCATTAGGTCGGAATGCGTGTTTAAAACAACAACATTTGAGATCCTAAAAGGCTGTTTAGATGTTAAAAACAACTTTAATTCATTACTATCCATGATTTTGTCAAGTAGTTTTCGCAACACTTACCATCACATATCTGAAAGTCCACTAGCGATAATACGTAAGAGTATCTGTGTCGTAATAAATATAAATTATCCTGTCACTACTGTGTGTTTTCCTTAACCTGATGTCCTGCAGACTGTGTGGTTTCATGTGTTTTCAGAGCAGATCCGTGAAGAGGGTGATGGATGTGTGGAATGCATTGCATGGACTTTTTAAATGTGGCCGTATTTTACATTTGTTTTTTAAAATCGTAGACCTCATTTTTTTGTTTGTTTGTACTGTAGAGTACTGCTATGTATTTAGATGAATATCTGATGTGATTGAGCTAAATGAATGTGATTTTATGCAATTGCCCAGGACATTAAACTAAAAATCACGTATAAGAGAAAAATATTATGTTTCAATCAGCGGGTAAACACAGACCGTCTCCGTGAGATCACAGTCTGAGAAGTCACCTCCTTAATAAGTCTGGAGGTCTCAACAAGTATGACGATACAAATGTTACTGTGTGACATTTGATGCTTCAGCGGCTCCTGTCAGTTGTGATCAATAAAAAAATCAGTCTTCTGCTGTCACGCTGCATTTCCAATTCTGCTCTGTCACCGCACAGCTGTTTCGAGCCCTGCCTCTAAAATCAACAGGACATTCTCTCAGTTCTCCTCCTACAAATACGCTCAGTCATGTACAGCCATCGTTCTCAACATGTCCTCGTCCAAGGGTGCGCATTGTTTAGCCAGTAGCTGGCACTGATTAGTGAAGGTGACTCATCTCCGTGCGTTTGATCGTGGCTACTGCTGCAACCATCTGTCTTACTGATGCAACAACAAAAGGGTACATTTATATTAATAAAATGGGGTTATATATAATGGGGTTTTATATATATATATATATATATATATATATATTAGGGGTGTGACAACGATCCGATTCATATCTCGATTCACAGGCTACAATCTGATTCAGGAACAATTCATAAAAAAATATTAAAGGATAATCTAGTTCAATTCCGATTCGGTTCAGTTCGATCCAAACCGATTAATTTGCACACTCCTAATATATAAATATATATATATATATAATGTATATATAACCCCATGTATATATAATGTATATATATATATATATATATATATATATATATAACAATCTTTTGTGACTCTTTTATGGTCTTTTAAGACTAATGAAGGTCATTCTTAGCATGAAAAATGGAACGGTGAGGTTACAAGGAGCGGAGGTGGAGAAGTTGGATGAGTTAAGATATTTACGATCAACTGTTCAGAGCAGTGGAGACTGTGGAAGAGACAAGAAGAATAGAGGACAGACAGGATGGAACAACTGGAGAAAAGAGTCAGGAGTGATCTGTGATAGAAGAGAGTCAGCTAAGGTGAAGGGAAAGGTTTACAGGACAGTTNNACACTAGGAATAGGTAGAAGACAGGAGGCAGAGCTGGAGGTGGAGGAGTTAAAGATGCTGAGATTCTCTTTAGGAGAGACAAGGATGGACAGGATCAGGAATGAGGTCATTTGAGGGTTTGGAGAAAAAGCTTTGCAAGATTGAAATGTTCAGAGGAGACACAGAGGACACATGGACACATAAAAGAATGATCCTGTAGATGGAGCTACCTGGTAGGAGACAAAGAGCAGATGATAGATGCAGCGAGGGAGGACATAGAGGTAGATGAGGTCAGAGAAGAAATACGGGGGGAAATGGAAAACAATGATTCGCTGCGGCAACCACTTGAAGAAAGAACAGGTTGAAAGGTAAAGAAAAATATGATTTCTACAACTCTTCTTTTTATTTTGACAGCAATGGGAACAAAAGGGAAGTGAATGTTTCTATAAATTACTCTCAAAACTCCTTAGAAAATATAACCTTTAATTTTTTCCGGACAGCAAAGTCATAAATGATTTATGCCATTGCTGGTCCTGTGCCCAGCGGTTGGGAACCCTTGATTTTGGGAACAACAAATCACAGTTGACACTATCTCTTTGACTGTAATGTCACACCATTACTTTTTTAGTCTCATCTATTTTTCTCCTAGAAGCGTCAGCCTGGCTTGTCTAACATCTGGACATCTATTAAAATCTCCTTACTTTTATTTTGATACTATGAAAAACACTTAAAGCCATAACCAACATTTTAACCACTATTTTTTTTTTCTGCTTTGGTTTTTTTGTATAAATTCCCCTTGACTTTCTAAAATAGTGCTGCCACACTCAAATGTCAGAGAACATCCGCAATGTTGTTGCATAGGTGATGCTTCCTGTTCTCGGTTTTTGGAAAACATTACAATAAGGTCAGAATGACATTAATAAAGTGCCAGAAGGCTTCGGGAAACCAGTTCTACTTTAAAACCGTATAAAATACAGGACATATGGTGTAACATTTCAGCAGCAGCAGCAGCAGCAGCAGGGTGGATCCACTGACCACCAACCACTAGAGCAGAGCACAAGGACTCTGGTGCAGAAAAGAAAAAAAAATTGCACCGCTACTGCTATTAACTTTGTGAAGGCCTTTTAATGAAAAGGTAGTTTGTTGTTCATCCACGGAGCTTTCTCCACTCTCCTCCGCCTGAGAATAAAAGCACAGAATGGCCACTCAATACCAGCATTGAGTTGAAGCTCCAGTTCTTGCCATCTCATTTGCAGACCATGTACATGACTGTGCAGGATTGTTTTTTTAAGGGATGTATTTGTAGCCCCCCCACCACCACACACCACCCTCCAGTCCCATAAACTGTCTATATATGAACTCCTCTGCTGTTTTCACATCCCAATACGATGCTAATGAAAATTCATCAGTCCACTTTATTTGCCATCACTAACACTGATGGCGATCGCCACGCTTCTGTCTGCAGACACCCAACATCAAGTTGCACCAGTTGCGATCCAAAGGGTCTCTTCGTCTGCTGCAACTTTTGAAATAGACATTTTAAATACGTCAAAAGAAGAGACATTTTCTGAGCAACAGCAATAAACCCACTCTTGTAAGAATTCCACCCTCTATCCATAATCCATGAGCGGGGATTATGGATAAAGAGGCAGGTTTTAGGGAAGTTCAAAAAGAAACTGTGGTGCAACAGAATCACGTTATAACACAGAATGGAAAAAAAGAAGCACAACATAATGTTAGTTTCCGTTCTGACTCAAAATACGAAGATTTACTGTTTTAAAAAAAGGGAGAACAGTAATATTTGTCCCATTATTAATACAGTTTGAACCAGGATCATGTTTTTAAAACAATCCATTCTGACCTTTAAAAACCAACATTATTCTCAGGTGTTATAGTGAAATCCGTTGCAGATGTCAAAAAGAGCAAAAGTAATGCGCTCATAGACATAAATACTGCCTGTGTGTGTTTGACAGGGAGTTATATAGACATTATTGATATTGCAAACCCATTTTCAGATAACCAAGACAGTACATGCACATTGAAATTGCATTTTTTTGTTTTTTTACGAGAGTACTTTAATCTTTTCCCAATCACGTAAAGTACTATCCCAGTGGACATGACATGACTTACGATTTATTTTAGTTTGACATTATTTTCAGTAACTAATGTTTGTGAGTACTTGAGTATAGCTTAGAGCTTTCCTTACCAGCAGACTTGGAGCATCATGTGTTAAATTGCGTGAAGTTTCATCACACATAATGCAAACTCATTTGTGATTTTTTTACATAATTAATTTTTTTACATAATAATAATTTACATAATTAGCTGTTTTATCACCACTAGGTGTCCTAAAAGGTGCACAGCTGTAGAAACGTACTGAGATGTGTGTGTATACTTTTCATATAGTGTTCTTCAATGTAATTTACCTATAGCATTCTGAATATTAATATTCAATTCAATTAAATATTAACTAATTCAATCAATTCCTAGTAATGTTCTCTTCAATAACTATGCAAAACAATGAAAATTTAGATACATGTATACGACAGTGTTGTATATACAAGTCCATGTATGTACAGTATACATAAATGATGTATGCTCTGTGTGTGTACGCACATGAACAACTATATATCATTTTGCATCTTAAATCAATCAATAAATCAATTGAGAAATCCGTTAAATCAGCCATTTAGCGGCCATCTTGAAATCCAATATGGCCGCTTATCAGGGTCAAACAAATATTTGATCGTATGGTTAATTTTTTTGTGTCTATAAAATGAACCATTATTGAAAATTTCAGTTCAAAACAATAATTCATAACAAATTTATGATTCATAACAAATTTGTTAAGTGTCATTATGGCCGTTTGTGAAATAATAGTTTTGGTATAAAATGTCATTTTTTTATATCCGTGCAAGTATTTTTGGTGTCATTGTTGAAAAAAGTCTGAAGACATACTCGCAAGAAGAATTAAACCTTATTTCTAGGCACATATATGCTTTGTGGCAACCAGAATATGATGAAAGCCCCAGAGTTGTTGTTAGCATTTTTCCACGATCACCATGGGAAATGTCCTACGACATTTTTTTTGTGTGGTGCAAATTTTGAACGCGAGGAACCAGTTTTGATGCATTTGAAAGTGATCGCAGAAAAGATCTCACAACATTTTTTTTTTTTACCTTGCGCAACTATGATCCATGAGGCCCATGGACATGAGGCCCCTGGACCGCAGGCAGGCCAGAAAAGACATGCTTAATGCGTGATGCTATTTAAAATAAAAAAGGGCAATGTTTTATCCATGGTTCAGTGAGGTGAAGAAAAGAAGGATAACACTTTCAGATTATGTCACCGATATGTATGAGGATGTTTGACGATATGTAGGACGAGTCCCTAACAGGGACAAACAGGGACCTTACATGCAAACTGCGACCTCGCATGCCAAGGAGCCCGGAACTCCGAGGGTCTCCGTCAGTTCGTCCCTATCTGCTGCATATAGTAGCTGCATGTCGTCAGTGTTGAGAAAGGTCATCAGAAAGTCAGAGTTAAAACTCTCCCACGGCAGATATTTTCTGCCTGTCTGTGGATCGTTCTGTACTCCTCTGCCCGCTCTCTTATTTAAAAAAAGACACACTTTTACTCATCCCGGAGCCGTCTTCTTCATAGACACTGATGGGAGAGGCTTACATTTGGAGGATTTGTTGGAAAGCTTCAGAGTTTCAGGAGCGTCCCCACAGCACACTGGATTTGAAAGTTTTTTTTTTTCTAATCCTACTTCATCGTGGTCTTCATTAAGAGATTGTTGCCGTCCGTTAAGAAGTTGCCAAAGTCTAACAACAGGAACCTTTATTAAGGTTATTAAGGACAGCTCTCCAAGAACATGGAATGATGTGGCCATTTTCCACATATGCCGACCTTTCCTCTGCTTTGGACCTCGGTGCCTCAATGTTTTCACACATTTGTAAACCTCTCCGTCTGCCATTCAAAACCCAATGCTGAGCTCAAAACACTCAACAGCCAGAACTGCTCATTGGGCTTGTGTGGCTTGGCCGTGTTACATCACTTTCCACTGCTGCGCTGCCACAGCAAAGACTGATGGGATGCACGGGGCCGTGGGCACAGAGAGGTGTGGTCTGGGTGTCACCGCCAAAAGAAACCCAAGGGTCGCACACAGAACATTTTCTCAAAAAAAAAAGAAACTAAAATAACTCTGAGCAGCTGAACAAATTAAATCTGAGGACTGAATGTATTTCAGTGTTGAGGATGTGGAGCCACACAACCTGACAGTCCACTGCACCAACACCTACACAACCCAAAGAGAAAGTACTATTGACTTGAGGGTATCAGTACACAAATATTTTTCAAACCAAACCCCAATCCACCTAAAAAAAGCACATTTTCATTCATTTATTTCTACAAAACTAAATGTCCTGTTTTGACAATTATTTACTTTATTGTGTGATTTAAAAAAAAACTCACACCGCACCCTAGTGGCAAGGCACTATAGGAATCCCTGCCAAAAGGCAACAGTTCCTGTTCCCTGAATACATCCTAATTCCTATAAATTAAATTAATGTTGACGGCAATTGTGGCCTAGTGGTAAAAGAAGAAGGTTCAAATCCACCAGCTGCCAGGTTGCCACTGAGGTGCTCTAAACATAGCACCTTCCAAACCCACATAACTTCTTATGGGCTCCCCACCCACAGGTGGTGCAATATGGTGCAGTGTGATTTGAGTGGCGCCAGCTGCTCCTGCCAACAAAAAAGCAGAAGAAGAAAATGAATGAATGAATAAAATGTCAGTCAATCAAAAACAAACGAAGCATTTTAATACAGGGTGTCATAAAAAATCATAGGCCTGTGGTCCATTTGTGGCCCACAAAGTCATTTGCTGTGGACCTTAAAAACATTTTAGTTGCCCCTTGAATAGAGTCTATGCTGCTTCAAAGCTTATACTGATAGTTCGTTATAATACACCATGAGATGTGTTCAAGGACCAGAGTGTCTGTGATTATGTTTTCCTTCCAAGTTCTCCACTTCCTGTTTAGCTGATTTTTACATTCAACCACAATGAGTACAAAAGCAGCAGTGGGAAAAAAATATTTTACCTTTATTACTTAACAGTCATTTAAGATTTTAGAGCTCCTTACATCTTGGTGTAAGAACGGGGACGCTTCAGAGCAAATGTGGGGTTTAGAACAACCTCCATTTGGGTCAAAAATAGAAAAAATAAAAATCCTACATCGCGCTGAAATTTTATCAGACAAACTCATGCAGAATTTTCCACTCCATTGTGAAGAATTAGTTCAAAATGAGTCCTGTGCTCAACAAGCATGGAAATACTTGGCATTAATGAAGAAGGGAATGCAAGAGCTGCTAAAGTGATGCAGCATCGTGCGGCGCATACAAATGTTGTCCTGGCAGAGCCACGCTGTCAGACAAAGGCAGAGATCTGTAAACACCGTGCAAAGGTGGGGAGCAACACAAACCTGTTTGTCATCGTCTACTTCATAACTGGTGCCTTTAACGAGCAGACTGAGGAACATGAATCATCTGATGGAGGTGCTGTAGAGGTGTCCAGGTGTGTGAAAAGTATTCCAGCTTTGCTGCAGTGTTGTATATATACGTAACAACAAAGTGATTTAGGACTAACTGTGTTTCTGGGGGTCTGAATGACTACCCAAATTTCACAAGGTCAGGACAGTGATAGAGACATTTCATGCTTTCACTGCTTGACAGCCCGGATATGACTCTGGATGACTCAATTTCTGATGTTAGACCAAATTTGTCCTCCTAGCTGTAGACATAAACAACTCTGTGGCAGCGTCCAGGGATTATTTCCTCACTTATTCAGTGTATACAACACACCATGGGAAGGAATAAAATCAACCTAGGTGCCAGGATAGGGGTTCAGAAAATGACATTTTATAGAAAAAAATACATATACACAGCATAATGGTGGCGATAGTAAAACAAATGCAAATACATCCCTTTTTATGAGGCATCTTAGAACCTTAAATTGTTCTTTTCATTGTTTGTTTAATGAATAGCTTCTGTACCGAGTATTTTTTAATGTTTTAGAATGATGTGCCCAACAGGTTTTTGACCAGAGGCAATGTGACAATGTTAACTCTACCTCCAGGGGACAACATTACTGTTCTCTGAAGTTGACAAATCTCCTGCGTTGTCTACAGACTATGCAATGACACAGTACGACAATAACTGAATAGAAAAAAAAAAAAAAAACGTCAACAGAGGCTTTGCTTTTTGACTGGAGACTGGGTTAATGTAGGTTTCTCAACTTTATTAATCAAAATAATAGTATTCATCTGCTTATAATTACCAGGTCGCAGGGACATCAGTCTCTACATCTGCCACCCAAATCACACTGCTTCATACTGTCAGCCTCCCTGTGGGTGGTGAGCCCAAGGGAAGTTATGTGGTGTCTGGACGGTGCTATGATCAGAGCACTTCAGTGGCAACCTGGCAGCTGGTGGATGACAATCTTTTTCAGACATAAGTCCATTTTCCTAAGTGCTAGTCCACCAATGCAGCATAATAATCATAATGATATATATAAAAAATGTCAAAAACATATCTACTTAAACCACAAAATATAGAACATCTAAATTATACATTTTGATTAAAATTAAAAATATTTTTTTACATCTGAAATCCTGGAAGAATTTATTCGACCACCTTTGATTTCTTCAATTTCTTGTTTAAGGAAGAAAAGCAAACTCAAATGTTATTGCGATACGCACAACAACATGTGACCTCTACTCCAAATTGACCAGTGGGCAGCTTTGAGCGCCCGGGGGAGCAGTGGGTGCTATTAGTGCCCTGCTCAATAGACCTCAGTAGTAACCTAGAGAATGTGAGAGGAGCTAAAGTGATGCAGAGCCGTGGGAGCTGGTGGATTAGAACCTGAAGCCCAGGTTTGCTTCCTTAACCACTAGGCCACCACTGCCCCATTGATTGATAACTTTAAAGTAATAATAAGAAAAAAAATGTTTATATTATTGCTATAAAATGGGTAAAATAAGCAAGGGAGTGGCAGCAGTGGTGGTTTAGAAAGCAGACCGGGGTCCGCAGGGCTTCAGGTTCGAATCCACCAGCTGCCAAGTGCTTTGAGCATGGCACCATCCAGACCCAGATAACTTGTTGTGGACTCACCACCCACAGGAAGGCTCACAGTATGGTGCAATGTGATTTGGGTGGCGCCAGCTGCCCCTCCGACCTGACAACAGACAAGCAGAAGAATGAATGAATGAATGAATGAATGAATGAATAACCAAACATGTGTTGGGAAAAGACTGGATTGAAAACTCACTTTAAATGAAAGAGAGAGATGGAGAGAAGGAGTTTGCAGTTTATTTACACTTTTGATTTATTTATTTACAAAGAGGGAACTTTCCAAATCTTGATCCAGTTCCCAACCACTACTACCACTTAGGAACCTGGTCTGGTTCCTTTCCATTGCCACCAGTGCCTAAACTGGAGTCTATTCTATTGACGTTCTTATTGTAAGGCAACAGAAGTAAACATCAAAACATGTTGCATAATACATTTGGAAACTTAAAGACACTTAACAATATTGCAGCAAAAGGAAAACAACAATAAAGTAAAACTGTAGTAAAAAATAATGTCATACTAAATCATGTACGGAGACTGGTTTGGTTTTTGTGACTGCACTGACTGTGTTGTGGGATAAAAAGTTATGATAATAAACTAAAGATTTCACAGATAACTTGCCCTGAGAGGAAGTTGTTTGGAGTCGAACTGTAGTCTGTGGAGACACGAACGGCACAAAATGTAACCTGAGGCCCAGCGCCGGGGTCCTCCAATCCCAGAGGCCGCCATGATCTCCGACCCACTGAACTACTACGTGTGGAGCTCTAACTGTGTGTGTGTGATTTTCACTCTCCTCGTCTCCCCTAATTTCCTGGGCTTATTGAGTCATGATTTTGAACCCGCGCTCGATGACCAAAGATGTCAGCTGGCTGTCAGGTACGGAGGATTCCAGCTGAATCAACAGTCTCTGCTCGGGAGAACGGCTTAGTCACAAACGCAGACACCCCCACACCCGGAGATATCTCACTCTGACATGCACTCTGTCTTCAAAACAAACCTGAGAAGAATGCGTTGCTGGAAGAATGTGCCACAAGTGATGAACTGAAACTGGTAAAACATCACCTTCAGGCTTCATTAACAACCTTTAGACAAATAAATCTACCAGAGGGCTGGTAAGAGTTAAAACATTACTTATCTTTTTTTCTCCCCCTGCTTCCTCTTCCACTCCTCTCTCATTCCTTTCCCGGCCCTCCCAATCTGTCCAGTTTATGGTGTTGGAAAAATGCCAAGAAAAATGTTGACCCTCATTCCCGGCGTTGCTTGCCGGACTCGGAGTGCAGGACCTGGATTGTAGCCTCGGACTGCTCCAAGAAACGCAGAGTAGTTGAGGAGCCACCTGTACTTTTTTAGGTTTTACTCATAGGCAGAGGGGAAAATTTTTTTTATAGACTGATGGGTCATAAGAAGAAAATATATTGAGTTTTATTGTTTCTTTTTTTTTTGATGCTCTACGTCTACTCTAAGGCACAAAGCGTCTCCAAGAAGGATTTATTCCATAAAGTGTGTTGGCCTTGTCTGTGCAGGGGTCAAATTATTCCCAGAACACCCATGAAAAATGAGCAGAGCTACTCAACTGTGATTTAGTGACTTTTTACATGAACGTTCTAACGCAAGTTCTAAAAATACTGTCAAGTCCGCTCATCGTAGGAGGGCAGTTAAAATCCAAAGGTTTTCACTTTGGCTCTTTTCCTCTCTCTCTCGCCTCAGTTTAAAATTAGAGCATGACTAAAAACAGTCCTCATTTGTCTTCGTGTCAACTCTCCAACCCCAAAGACCTGGTTCTGTAGGCAGCGACCTGCCCTCCGGTTGCAGACCGGCAGCATGACATCACATCCTGTGATTGTGTCGGAAATACGTGAGTAAAGAGAATTAGGCCGAGACCCAGAAACCTGTCAATCAACCTTCACTCCGGTTGAACGCGGACTGATGTAGGGAGGAAATAACGGCAGACGTGAGTCAGCTGACATTCACCATAAAACAAAATGAAAACTCTTACAACCATTTCTTGGAAGAGGTTGTATTCATTATTCCATTTGCTGTGTATTACATCATAGAGCAGTAAAGTAGAATACATCACACAGCTGACGTCATGTCCTGTTGGCAGTAGTACTGTAGTACTGTCAGTGGAACAGCAGTATTACATGCTGTTACACACTTGTGAAACAGTACACTGAGGTACACTGAATGATAACAATGGGAGTATTGATTCATTAAGTAGTATTGGTGTATTGATTACAGATTGTTAAATTATACAGCGTTTGGTAAGTTCCTGTCTCTTATACACATCTAGATGTGTATAAGAGACAGGCTTATACGGGGGTCTAAAGACCCTCATCCTCCACGCACCATCCAGAGTCTGAGGGGACGAGAGGGGCCGGCCGTTAGAGAGTGGTGATCCCCATGGACGGCTCCCATTCTGGACCTGTCTCTTATACACATCTAGATGTGTATAAGAGACAGGAGTATAAAGTGCGTATTAAAAGTATCATTTGGACAAGTCTGGCGGGCCGGATTGTAACGCCAAACGGGCCGCATCGGGCCCCCGGGCCTTAGTTTGCCCAGGTCTGTGCTAGGTACTGGGAGTGGTTTATGCTAAAGTAAGATTTTAGCAACAATAAAACACAAAGATTTTCAATTTTTTAGTCTTATTGGATGCTTATGTCCTATGTTATTGTTTTTCAAAGATAGGGTTGTGGCCCTCAGGGTTTCAAGTGTTTTTTTGGGGGGGTCGTCTCGCATCGTGCTTCATGTTGTTCATGGTCATTTCTACAGGTTTTGCTACTGCATTTAGTTTTTTTGGAAGTGGTCAATAATCAAATATCCTGATTTGTGTTAAATAATGGTCAATGATGTAGGAATAATGTCCATTGCCTTTAGGTTCATGACGTTAAAGCTTTTAGGTCTTGAGCGCTACTTTGTGATTTTTCCTTTACTTGAATTTCCATATGTGGTCGATAATGTTTAGTTGAGTGGCTCCGTGTCCTTATGACACAGAGTTTGTCTCTGGCTTCGGATCAGAACCCCTTATCCTCGTGTCTGCCAGGAACAAATTAAAAAGCAATCAGATGAGCTCTAATCTTTGCTATATTAGCATTTGCTCAACCTTCTGTGACAGGAGTTAAAGGAAAGTTTTTAAACTGTTGCATGGATGAAGTGAAGCATTTCTTAGTATCTTGCAAGGCTGGTCTGTTACTGCACCATCCTATAATATTTTGTATTGATCAAGGAATACATGCAAAAGCGCCGTAGCCCATGATTCCCTATTTACCAACACACGCTAAGTCATGGTCAGTATTTTGGCTGGTAGACAGGGGGCAGTACTGCTTTGGATAAGAGCGTCTGCCAAATTAATTGTAGAAGAATGCAATGTAATATAATAAAATGTAAATGAAGATGTGGAAGAGGAAATAGAAGAAGGCGGTAAAGGGAGATGCACGGATGCTCACACCTGAGAACAATGGTCTGCAAACAAAAATTCTTTTCTCTGACAATTCATGCCATTCTGTGTACAGACACAGAAAAGAAAAGGTGACCGTGATGATGTTTACAGACCAGGAAATGTGTTGACAGACGTGGTCAGTCTGACCTGTCTGTCAAGGCAGTAATTTTCAGCGTTTTTTTGAGTTGCAGCACAGTTTTTACATTTACAAAAATCCTGGGGCACGCCGCTAACCAAAAAATACTTTTCAACCCATTATATATAATACATATAGGTAATAATATAGTTTCTAAATGTGTTTACACTCACTTAGTGTGAAACCTGGGCCTGTGTCAATGGACACAAATTGTATGTCGTGGCAGGAATGGTAGAAAGACACACAGCTCTTCCTCTCAGTCTCTCTCTGTTTTTCAGTTTTTATCTCAGTCAAGCTTGAGAAGCTCAGCTCACATAGATATGTGGTTGGAAACGGGAGCACAGTTAAAATAGCTTTGTTGGCCAGAATGGGGAACGTCTTGGCAAAATTTAGTTTTAAACAACAATGGTTAATTAGGTGATATTGGATCATTTCCCACGGCGCACTGGGTGAAAATCACTGGTTTAACTATTTTCTTCTCTGTATCTATGTTTGTGAATGTGCATGTTGGGCAAATCAGCAGGATTTCAAGATTGATTTTCACACGACCGATTCTGAGGGAGACATCTCGAGTCGCACAAATTAAGTTACAGCCGATTGTAACTAAAGCACAGTGTAAGGCAGAGCCAGTGTAACTAAAGCACAGATATTCATGGAAAGCAACAATAAGTAAATACTCTGTAATTTTACAAATTTCTATGCAGTTTTTTTTCTTTTTTTACATTATTTCTTTGTATTGTTTTTTTTTCTCCCTTGTCTTTCCAGTGCTGCGCCTTCACTTGTTTAACATGCCTGGACCCAGAGTGACAGATAAGAGCTGACTAAATAACAAAGAGAAGCCTGTGGGGCCCAAACTGCCCAGGGATCAGACCACCCTGAGGACTGGCACTCTCCAATTCAATGACAGGTTAATCTATGGCAGTATTCTCCTCGGCTGGAATTATTCCAGGCTGTAGAGCAGCCGGGTTCCGAGTGTATCTGCTCTGAGTCCGGGGGATGACAGTACTCCGCAGCAGATGTTTGTGCAGCAAAACACACAGTTCTGCCCTGAAGCTTTGACAGTAAAATCACAGTCCTCTCAACACCTTTACTCCCCCACATTTAAAATATATCGCTCTGACCCCGGTTTTAGTGTCCACAGGTGGCAGCGTTTCTACCGTTGGACTCTAGCAGACAGGCTGTGACAGGGATCATTAAATCAAAGTTTCACAAAGACTGGGAGCAACTCTCAGGCAAAAGATTTCGTTTGGATTATTTTGCATCCTGTTACCAAGGTGTTTGCTGTCATCTCTGTTGGTTTGATTACTGTTTTTCTATTTTGGAGAGGAACTTGTTGTAGAGGTATTTTGATCGACAATAAAATATCTTCAATAATGGACAATGATAATTTGTAATGACTTGGTTCGCAAAGGTTTGTGACTTAAAATTGATGTCCCCATAGGAAAAAGTTCAGGAAACACTGATTTAGATCCATGGAAAAACCATAAATCCAAGGTTTGTTGTTGCTGATGTTTACCGTTATATTTTCCATAAACACTCTATTTTACGTAAATTCATTTCATTAATTTTTGTTGCCATGTACGTGATTTATAGCTCCTCATTGTGCGTTTTCCTGTGAAACTCGAACCATTGTGCGTCGCTCCACCTATAATTGTGTCTGCGTTCGCTGGTGTGTTTGCTGTGTGAGGTCGTGCATATGTTTTTATCTAGTTCCTCTTAATTACAAGCTGTGAGCATTGTGGTTTCTGGAGGGGATTTTATGGCTGTGTAAACATTATACATCATGATTCAGTGAAGTGTAGTAAGCACGGCCCAGTGGGTGCCAAATCTCGCTAAAACCGCCGTAGCGATGGCAACAGTGGGAAATGACACAGCGAGCGTGTAAGTGATGACTGTTGTTTTTTTTTTTTTTTTCCTTTCTTTTCTTTTGTGCGGGTCAGAGCACATGAGAAAGTCAAATGTAGTTTTTATCTGCGGAGTTGCAATTCACCTGTCACTGGGGAATGTTTCATTCCGGTCGTAATTTTGTTCGATTCTCTATCGCAACAGTGGAAGGTTCTTCTTATGATACAGCGTGAAGCAAAAATATATTTTATAGGGCAGTGGCGTCCACACTTTTTTTGTTTTGGGAGACATGGTACTTTTAAAAAATGACTGTACAACAAAGACAGGAAGATTTGGAGAAAAAGCTAGAGAAGATTGAGATGGACTGGAGACACATAAATAATAGGCAGAAGACAGGAGGCAGAGCTGGAGTTAAAGATGCTGAGATTCTCCTTAGGAGAGACAAGGATGGACAGGATCGGGAATGAGGTCTTTAGAGGGACAACACAAAGTTAGGATTAAAAAAACTAGAGAAGCCAGATTGAGATGGTTTGGACATGTCCAGAGGAGGGACAGTGGATACATTGGAGGAATGTATTGGTAGGCAGGATGGAACAACTGGAGGAAAGACTCAGGAGTGAACTCTGATAGAAGAGAGTCAGCTAAGGTGAAGGGAAAGGTTAACAGGACAGTTGTGAGACCAGCCATGATGGATGGACTGGAGACACATTATTAATAGGCAGAGGACAGGAGGCAGAGCTGGAGTTGGAGAAGTTAAAAATGCTGACTTTCTGTTTAGGAGAGACAAGGATGGACAGGGTCAGGAATGAGGTGATTAGAGGGACAAGGCAGACAAGAAGGTTTGGAGAAAAAAGCTAGAGAAGACAGATTGAGATGGTTTGGACATGTTCAGAGGAGGAACAGTGGAGACATAGTAGAAGGATGATCCTAGAGATGGAGCTACCAGGTAGGACACAAAGAGGAGATTGATGGATGCAGTGAGGGAGGACATGGAAGTAGTTGGAGTCAGAGTAGAAGATACAGAGGACAGGGGGAGATGGAAAACAATGACACGCTGTGGCAACCCCTGAAAAAAACAGACAAGGGAAAGGAAAAGAAGAAGAAGAAGGTAATTTTTCAGTGACCAGGGAAAAGTATATTTGTGTCTCAATAACTAGTAATTGAACTACCTTACTACAAATGTACCACATACTTAAAGGCTGTCCTTGCTACAGTGGAAATGTATTGTAGTTATACTATATACCAACAGGTTTTGCAAACTTCACCTGCTGGAATATTCCGTGGTCTCAAAACTCACAGTGATGCAATTGTTGCTTCATACCTCCCTGTAAGGCAAGGACACAAACCGCTCTCCCACATGTGCACCAGATTAAGTTATCCTTATTTTTATTATAGGCATCTTTCCACCCTGATGCTCCCATTTGGAGCTGTCTCAACTGACAACTGCAGAATCTCATAGAGGACAACAGGCAATTGTTAAAACCTAACAGCCCACAAAAACACCCCACGTGGGATTATTACACATCTACTTTGCCAAAGTTTTTTTTTTTTATTTTTTAATGGCCGACACGCTTGTGCTGGTGGAATGTCCTCAAGAGGTTTTTTTTTTTTTTTTTTCCTGGAGCGACGGCCTCATCAGTCACAGAGAAATGCGTCTGGGCCCCTGAGAAGTCGTCTCCCCGTAACGACAGGTGCCTCTGTCAGACGTATAAGTCATTGTTTCAGATGCACCTTTTACATAAGGCAGCTGCTTAACAAGTAACAAAGGCAAAGGCGGCCTTGTTGAGTCAGCTCTACACACCGGGTTGTTGGGTTGATTCTACATTATACTGTCTGACTGTGTTGGTTTTTATGTGGCTGTCAAATAGGATTGGAATCAAGAATGTTATACAGCAGTATTCTCGATTCTTGATTAAGATCTCTTAAGCCGCCGATGATTAGTACTGAGTGATCATATTTGTCGTCAACCTGCTCTATTAGTTAGTGCTACAGCTGCAATATTTTTCTGATACTGTCAAAAGATATTTTTTTGTCTGATATCAACCCTTACTGATATATGCAGCCATTTGCATCCAAAACTGAGGCAACGATGCCTGGCTTTGCCCACAATCCCTGGGTAAATCCAAGCAATGTGTTATTGGATTTTTATTATCTGAGGAAAAGACTTTAATAATCTTACTGATGTATTGCTAATTTCTAGCAAATAATATCTAGAGTTACTGTAAGAAAAGTATGTTAATTGATGTAACAAGAATTTCTTAATGATTTTTAACCCGGGCTTTGAATCCATTCAAGGAACTTTTGACATATTGCATGGAACAGAAACAAAACCAGAAACATTAAAACTTGTTGTACAAGACTAGAAAAATTCAGTGAAAAATCATGGTATTTGGTAAATACTGGTTCTATTTAGTTCTTTAGTTCTTGTCTCCTTGTCTAAAGGAACAATAATTTTGGTTCTAATCGGTCCAGGAACATGGCCTTCATGGTGGAACCTCAAACCAGAAATGTTAAATTGTTGTTTTTGTACTGAATCGGTAAAACAAGATCTGGTTCAGAGCCTTGGCTACTGTTTTTTGGGGCAAATGACTTTGATTGGAGACACAGGGGAACCAAATAAATCAGGTAGGAACCAGTTCCCACTATTTCAAAAACACCGATTTTGTTACAGAACTAAATTTTATGTTTCCGTGATTTGTTTTTCCAATTTTTGAACCGCCGTAAAACCTGTGTTTCCTGTAAAATTCCATTCTTCATTATTCCAGTCTGCGGATGAACCTATGCACCGTATAAATGCAAGGTTTTAAGAACTGTTTCATTAATGTGTCGTAAATATCGGTTCTAAAACAACATCATCATTCTGGCAAACACAACCCAAAAGTACTACAGCTAGAAGTAGTAAGTGGTGGAGCGCCCTGTAAAAGGGCCAAAATTAATCATTGGAGGAAAAATAAAACAAGTCGTGAATGACAAGATTAAACAGGAAAATACTAAATAAAGGCCCGAGGGCTGTAAGGGGATGGGAGCTGGTTTTTATTTATGGGTTGTTGAGGTTAGAACTTTATGCTTTCACCTCATTATATCGTCATAATTCACTGTTGCAAAGTCGTACAGTATTTTCCCAATTTCAGCATAAACTTGAACAGATCTGTAATTGCTTGTGAGTAGTAAAACACCTGAATGTGCTGGATTTATGGACTGCATTATGCCGTTGCAGGACATGTGGCCTATTTGCCTGAACTACAATGTAACTGGACCATGACTCATCTGTATACTTTAACTCTCGGGGGTCTAATAGATTCAAGCTCCACTATTTCAGCAGGGGACAGGTTTCTCCACTGCTGTCCTGCCTTCTTTATTCACATCTGGAGCTCCCCAAAGGGCTCCCAAGGTTGATAGTACGATTACACAGAGGCCACAAGGACAGAGAGTGAATAAAGAAAAAGGTTTGAGGAGTTCTTCCCCCACAAAATCAAGTTGTCACTGTAGCTTTAAGGATGTTGGGGGTGATAGTATAGAAAACAAGGGGTCTGGGGTCCGGGAGGGCTCCAAGTTCAAATCCACTGAGGTCCACAGAGCATGGCACTGTACCCACTCACTGCTCCCCGGGCCCTCAAAGCTGCCCACTGTTCACCTTGGTGATGGGTTAAATTCTCAGGTCAAATTTCGTATCTGCAATGGTTGTGGATCAAGATGTCACAATGACAAGGAATGGGCTTTCCTTCCTTCCTTCCTTCTTTTTTTCCTTCCTTCCTTCCAACGTGGTTACATGCAACTCTAGGTAAACAGAAACTCTACGAATCTACCACCACCATTTAATGGGAGGACCAGTCTCATATTCAATTAAAAACTATTCATCCGTTGCCAGGTTGCAGTGGTAGCAGTCTCCACGACTGCCACCCAAATCACACTGCACCCACTAGAAGAAATGTCAACAGTCCTATGTCGTCCTTGAAATTGGTTGATTTGAAGCCTTGCGGAACCAAGTTTGCGTCTTTAATTGCTAGGCCACCACTGAAGCCCATATTATAACAGGTCTCATATTTGAGATTTTTTTAAGTAGCTATTCTTTGCTTTTTGATAACATTGGAAACCCTTGGTGTTCTTTGAATGGCCGTCAACACTGTTTGAAAACCATTTCAGGTGACAATCTCTTGTTCTAAAATACACATCTCTGCAACTTAACACACATCATCGGTGTTGACACCTGGGTTCATTGTGTGTTTCGGTGTCTCACAACAGACACCGTCACCCAGGGCACCCAATCGGGCTTGTGTCTTAAGAGCACGTGTCCACGGATCGCCCTGCTCCATCCACAGCCATCTGGATGCCTTTACTGCAGCATCGTTGATGTTTTTGATGGATCTCTTGTTGCACAGTCCCTTCACTCCCAGCGTCTTGAGTGTCCTGATGAAAGACTGGCCAGAGAATACTCTGCACCCGACCTTGATCGAGTTGTTAATCAAGTTCATCAGAGCAAACTGTGGCTAAAAAACTTGAATATTCATTTGGTACTTCATGAAAAAAAAAAGAAAACACAAAGGTGTGTCCAAACTTCTGGCCTGTGCTGTATATAAGTGAAAGAAATGCATATAAAATGTATTTTTATTACGACTGAAATCTGATTATTGGCCAGAGATGAGAAGTTCATGGGCTGGGGGTGGTCCACAAGCCAGTTATTTAAGGTCCCTAGTTTCTTTTTTATGAATTTTAACCATTCTCTTGAAAGAAAAAAAAAAAACAATGTCACAGTGCAGAGGATTATACCAAAGATAATCCCTTCCTGCAGGAGACCAGACATTATGGTGGATGACATTGACGTGTGTTTACATTAGTGTGCTTAAGCCTATTACTCTGTAAAAACTCCAACTGTTGTGTAAAGATTTTCAGGCAGACCTATGACTCATCACGGAGAGTGAGACAGACCCCTGAGGTCAGGCACCGCAGAGCACAGGCTAACAGAGCCGCCCGCTACATACCAAGAAGGACGGTAGGCTTGGCAACCAGAGGATTTTATCAGGTCATGGATAATAAGATCCAATCCCAGCAGTCACATGACTCCTGATGGTAGGCTCTGTTTGTTTCATACACCCGGTCCTGCATGTGTTTAGTGTTTAGACGGCGGGAGGGAAATCAATGTACCTGACGGCACAAACGTCTCAATGGCTTCACTTGGCCACCGGAGCAATGTTGCTTCACAGCTTTACAGTAACTTTGGATCGAAATCAGCAGAGAAAAGAGACTAATGGAGAGCCTGAGCGACAGCTCCGGGGCATTATCAAACAAAATGCTTGTTACACAAACAAGCTCTGATGCTGCTTCCAATTTGTGTCCAATTACATGGTTCTCACAGGCCATTGGGACTAACACAGATCTCAGGGCAGATTACAGATCCATCCAGCATGGAGACCTTCAACGGGAGCTAAACGCTGCCATTCTGCTTCTGTGATCCTGCAGATGGAGGAGGTGTGTGTGTGAGAGGCCGCGGTCTAAAGATATTCATATTCTTTGGTCACACTTGATGTTTTGATGAGATATTTTTGTCTCACCTGATGTGAGTGACCTGGCTGAACATCAATCTGTGAATGACTGAAGCTGTCGGAAATACCAGTTTCTACATTTTGTCCCAGTTTTCAATGCTATTCTGCTCATACAGTGAACCTGTTGGACACTTGAACCATCATGTGATTTCTATTACTCCAAAACTGCATGGACTGAACGGGGGAATTGTGTTCAGTGATAAACAGTGAAGTGACATAATAACTTTGGATAGTGTTTCATAAGCCTCCCCCGCCTAAAATATATGTAATTATTCCTTTAAATGAAAGAAATGACATACAAAACATGTACAAATAAAAATATATATGTAATATTATACATTTCAAAATATACATTTACTTTCTATATCCTACAGCAAACAAAAAGTGGTAAAATTCAGGTGAAATATATGGCTCTATTTTTCCATTTCACTATACAGTATATTCACATTCACAGTTTGCTTGCTCATCAACATGGTCTCTGTGACTGAGGAAAATATGGTAAATATAAATAGATAAAAATACAGTGTTGGATGGATTGATGGGCACAGACAGTCAGCTACCAAGGTAGACAGACAGACGCACAGACAGACAAATAGATACAGTACATACATACAGTACATACATACATATATGCATATATACATGCATGCATACATACATACATACATGCATAAATACATACATACATACATACATACATGCATAAATGCATACATACATACATACATGCATAAATACATACATACATACATACATACATACATACATACATACATACATACATACATACATATATACATACATACATACATACATGCATAAATACATACATACATACATACATGCATAAATGCATACATACATACATACATACATGCATAAATACATACATACATACATACATACATACATACATACATGCATACATACATACATACATACATACATACATACATGCATATATACATACATGCATACATACATACATACATACATACATACATACATACATACATACATACATACATACATGCATATATACATACATGCATACATACATACATACATACATACATACATACATACATACATACATGCATAAATACACACATACATACATACATACATACATACATGCATGCATACATACATACATACATACATGCATAAATACACACATAAATACATACATTCATACATACATGTGACCTGACTGAATATTGAGTGTGTGACATACAGAGCCTGGCTGACTGTTGCAGAGAGGCAGCAGAGAGTGAACCTCAGACCAGTCATAAAATCTGTACCTGCCAACACTGTGCTCACCAGCTGCCTGTGTTTATGGATGAGATGCTGTAAAAGTGTTTGCACCAAAACCTCCACCTATAATGACAAAATCCAAACATGCAGCACAAGAATAATTTTCCATAACAATGGAATATACCTCATAGATTACAGCTGTTTTTGTGGGGGCTAAGGTTCGATGCACCTTTACTACCTAGACAGCAGTACTATAGTATGAGTACAATCCAGTCAAAACCTCACTAAGCCGTAGTCTGGACAACAGACTGCACAGTGTCACATTACAAGAAAAATCAGAGGGAGTAGAAGAATAATCTTTATTAATTAAACTAGTTCAACGTTTCATCTTAAAAACAAATAATTATTTCCACGTAAATAAATGCAGAAAAATAATACGTAGAAATTCCAGGTATTATTTTCTATCTGTATTTACCAGGGTATTCTACTTTTCGTATATACTTACACACTACTATACAGACTTTGTATTTTCATGATCCAACACAAATGATCAATCAAAGTCTTCTTCTCTGTCCTCCCTTGTTGTAGCAGTGACTGTCGACGTGCAGTAAAACATCCGGCGCAGCTGAGGAAAAAAACACCAAAGCAGTGATTCTGTCAATATCTATAAATACATTGCACTTCCTGTGTCCACTGACATGAGTAAATCCACCAACATTGCAGGTCCAATGCACTGCAGTGGTTCAGAAGGACAACTTTCGGTCCACACTGCCACCTGGTGGACATATTAGAAATAAGCCACTGCTGCTAGTGTCAAACAGACTAATCTGGACAATAAAATGTTGACGTTCATGGAGGAACTCATTTAAGGAATAACTTACGATCTAACGTAGATAAAGCAGTCACGTGATGCATCAACCTGTGTAAATAAAGGTATGACGCGCGAAGGTATCAAACTGGCTGAATGACAGGTGGTCTGACATCAGCTCTGACGAAGATGAGTTCTTGTTAGATCCAAGAAAAATACATTACTCACATAAAAAACACACTTATACACACCAGGCAATCAGCTATTTGCCTGCTGTGGAAAGGTCCAATCAATCCTGCAACAATGAACTGAACGACTGGAGACATTTATCCACAAGTCTAGATGGTAATTATTGGAGGCCTCTACCTCCTGCTGCTGTCTGTTTGATTAGAACACTATTGATATTCTATGGACTGCGAGGGAATCTAGAAAAATACGGCACACCTTCACATCAGTGTCTCACTTTTATGTCCAGACAAATTGCGAATTAGTGTTGTTGATGCCGACGTCTGAGATCTGTTTCGCTCCAGAGATGAGCTGCTCCTCTGTCTCCTCCTTTGAACCACTCTCAGACGCCGTGTCCTGCAGGGTTAGTAACAGACTCCACAATATGACTCATCGCACCATGTTATTAATGCCAGAATGAGGTGAACACACTGTGACTGCAGCAATATATGCAGGCGGCCCTGTGTTATTGCAACTGCAGCCTGTGACGTTCAACTCAGCCTGGCACTCCAAAATCAACTTGTTGTTCATTTGGGTGTAGAGGGTTTTTTTTTTCTGCACTAAATAATGTGGAAGAATTCTCTGAAGGATCCAGGTCTCAACATCTGAGACTGGTTTGGTACTAAAGCTCGGACCTGTACATGTGCTGTGGGGAATTCTGCTCATACACATAGAAATATCTATGTATGTGCAGCAAGATGTTCAGTCATTCTCTAATGATCTGGGCTGATGCACTGGATGGATGGATGGATGGATGGATGGATGGATAAATAGATATACCACAGGTGTCAAACTCAATTTCACAACAGGCCAGAATTTAAAACCGGCATGAAGTCAGGGGCCAAACTCAATGAATTGAGAAATTAACTATAAACGTCCATGTTTTCCCTTCTCTCTGGATATGAAATAGTGTTTTTCATGTGGATACACTGAATCTGGAACAGCCAAAGCTTATTAGTATCAACATATGAAAAATTGTAAAAGAAAAAAATTCACCCATCATTGACATTTGTCTCTTATTCGATCTCTTCGGAGTCTTTTTGGATCATTTTCAATATTAATCTTTCTTTACAGAACAAAATGTATGTGCTATAACAAAAAGCATGCATTATTAATGTAACAAATTCCGAGAGTATGTAAGGTCTACATACTGGTGGGCCAACTATAGTACACACATGATTTTATCTTGCGGGCCAAAAGTAATTACACTGTGTGCCAAATTTGGCCCCCGGGCCAGAGTTTGACCCCTCTGAGATAGACAGACAGACAGACAGATAGATAGATAGATAGATAGGATCATTCCTGATCCTTTCCTTCCTTCCTATACATTTATTCTTTGTATATAAAGTATGTATAAAGAGACCATATAAATGGAATTTGATCATTGTTTCCAAAAATAGCGACTTAGAAGGTTTAGGACATACAAGGGTTTTTTTTTGAAGATGATTCACCTCCCCATCCAAGAGGCGTCCTCAGTTCTGACTGTGGAATTGTGCTGTTTAACCTAATATAGGCTGCATACCTGTTGAAGGAGGTTGTTGCAGAAAACAAAAAAACTAATGACAAAGGTGGGGTTAGATGTGGGATGGACCACACCCTATTCCTGGGGAGCTGAATGTACAGTCATAGGTCTAGAGGTGTGGATAGTATGTGGTATTGGTATCAATACAATAAGATGTTTTCTTCTTTGTGATGAAAACGTAGTGTGGTTGTCAGAATGTTCACCTCTCACGCAGAACTCACAAGAACGTAGTTTGAACTGAAGAACACTCTTGGAACAGGAGTAGAAATGTCTTCCAGAAACCTACTATGTCCAGTTGCCCTAGTGCAGTAACTATTTTTGGATTTAATGACCTGGATGACTGAGAACCTTCACAGACTTGATCATTATTTGATTTCACTTTACATAACGAGGAAGGAAAAGCAAACTCCTTTTCACTGTGACATTGTTATTCACACCACTGCACACAATGAAATATGACCTCAACATTTATCTCATCACCAACGTAAACAGTGGGCAGTCTGGGAAAAATAGAGCGGTGCAGGGATCAGTATAGGGATCAGTGGTAACCTGGTGGATTCAAACCTGGAACCTTCCAGTTCCTTAAACAGTGGGCCACCACTGCCCCCATGACTGAGCATGATTCACTCCTTATAGTTGAATAGCTTTTAAGCAGAGTTTTTTTTTTTTTACCATATACTGTACTGCCGTTTTGATGAAACGCTTAGAAATCCTTAAAAAAAAAAAAAAAAACCTGGCAACCCCCAAGCTTTTGGAAGCTTCAACATAAAAAAGTGAAACATCAGATTCAGATCAGGAATAAGAAAACACTGTGTTTAAATCACGAGAAATCAATCAGTCGGGAAATCACTTGGTCACTGGTTGTTTATTGACTCTCTTTAAACATTTTCACAAAATCAGTTCCTGATTAAACCTTTATAATACAATGAAAAAGAAACAGAAACTCAACACAGTCATCCTGCAAATTCACAGCTTTGCCGTCAAAGACCGACCAACACCATTGAACCTCTTTTATTGCTTTCATTCATATTCAAACACCAGATTAACATGCACTGGGTTACTTTTTATTTACATCAGGAGAGCAAAAGGGTTAATTTGTTTACATGACATTAGAGTAAAGTAAATAGATTTTACAGGAGAACTCCAGAGGAGCTGCGACAACGAGAAACCACCTGGAGGTAATCAGATTGTGTAGAACAGACGGACGACAATTTCCTCACGTTTTCCTGCACATCTGCACAAACTGAGATGCAGTTGCGTGGAATTTTCAGTTTTCCTGGCAACACCCTCGAAATCAAAGGTCAGGGCTGTTGCGAGTCTCTCAGCAGTCTCTTCGGGGCATTAAGGCCTGCTATTGTTCCCGTCCGTTATACAATGATGAAGACAGTCTGTCTGTTAGGATGAGTCACCGTCCAGCAACGTCCAAAGATCCAGTTCAAATAAGAGCACGAGTTGAAAAATCCAGCGACGATGAACCTCGTTATTGACATTCAAATGTTCAAATGTTCACCTTCAAGCTAGTTAAAAAAAAATAAAAATAATGTCAAAAACAGTCAAAATTATTTCATGCAGAATGAAAAAAAAAAACAAACTAAAATAAATCCTACTTTTCCATTATTGGCAAGCAACGAGAAGAGTCGAAAGATATAAACGACGGCATAGAAAATCCATTTAAACATAATTAAAAGTCAATTTAACAGGTTTCAAAAGGCATTGGTAAACAAATGGCTATGAATTGACGTTTTATCGGGTCGCGTAAACACCAAAAAAGCTCGTAGTTAAGAAGTTGAAAGACATTTTATGATTAAAAGGACTGTTTATTTCAGTCTTTAAATGATTGCGTTAATAATTAAACGACTGGCTGTGTTACAGTAGTACGGATACAGCGCTAAATAAACATGCACCTGCGTTCAACTGAAGACTGCCGTCGCTCAGGATACTAAAATGAATGGATCATTTCAATGTTGAAAAGGTTATTTCCTTTGGAAAGAAAATCCTAATAACGGACAAAGGGAGGCTACGCCTAATACTGATGGCAATATTTTCCCAGACAAACACCTGAGGCTGGATCACAGACAAAATGAGACGAAATTTTTTGTCAAACATAAATATATATTGGCAAACTGAGTCCCGGGCCGGACTGGATGTTTTTTTTGGACCATTTTGGGTGTGCAAGCCACCAGTTGATAATCACTGTCCTAAGAAAAGGAATGTTGAGTTTGTTTGTAATAATAAAGGTACAATATTTCAAGTTTTTCAATGATATGTCATGAAGACTGCACAGAAATAATCCGGCGGCAGATGGAATGACTGAGGAATGACTAATAAAGGACACTCACTCACTGAAACAGAAGCGACGTCTAGACAGTGGAATATTTCTGGATATGTTTCTGGGTTGTTGGGTTTTGTTTTTTTTTCTTTTTGATTATCTAGATAACATCACAAAAGTGATGAAAGATATGTTATGGAAGAGTGCTGCTTGTCTCTGTCCTGGTTCTGCAGCGTTCTAATAATATACAGATGATGTAACGCTGTTGAAACCGTCTCCACATTTCATTCATATTCAAATCCCTGTAAAAGTGCAGCACACCTACATCTGTCTTTTCCAGTGTGTGGTGGAGACGACTGAGGACAGAGATGATATCGCAGTCATTGTGAGGCTTGTTATTCTTCCATTACAGTAGGTGAACAATATCTACAGGACCTTGACAGTCCATCACCAAGTCCAAGATGATATTTGATTTTATCCAAAGTACGTGCCAGACATGATTGTTAATTTTGACGTTCTGAATCTAATAAGGAAGGTTATCCCAGACATTTAGCCTTTCTAAAATTAATTGCAAAAGTTACCAGAACTTACCAGAGCTACCACTTTGTGGCGCTGTCCTTTATCTAAAAGCTGAGCTAACTGTGTTTCCTGCTTGTGTTTCCTGCTTGATTTAGTGTAATAAGTTGAAACAAAGGTCTAACAGAGAGTCTCACAGCAGGAACCTTTTCTTTGTCAAATTTGGGAAAATTGCGATTATTCATGTGTTGCGGGATATGGTTGTAGCAGGTTTAGCTAACATGTTAACCAGCTGACAAAAGGTAAGTAAGTCACAATATGTGACTTACTTAGTATCACAGGTTTTAACCAAACAACAATCTCATGAGCAGCTGAGTAGTGGGCCGGACTGGGTGGTTTGGTGGACCTCATTGGGACTGCGGGCCACCAGTTGATCGTCACTGCCTTTATGACACAGTGATTATCAACTATATTCATTGCAACCTCCACATATGAGTATACAAACAAGCCAACCAGCAGATGTTTTGCTTTAAGATAGAACTAAGGACTCAAGATGTATGCTTACAGACGTTAAATTAAATATGTTTTCTCATTTTTTTTGCCCAAAGAGGAAAAAGAAAGAGAACCGTTTTTTTTCTGTTATTTCTAATGTAAAAACATGATTTTAGATACAAGCACCTTGAGTTACAAGATTGGTCCAGATTATGTTAATATCTTGAGGAGCTCCTGTATTTATATATATATAGTATATATTCTTCTTCTTCTCCTGTTTTTCAAGGGTTGCCACAGCGAGTCAACAATTTCCATCTCACCCTGTCCTCCGCATCCTCAACTCCAACTCCAACCACCTCCATGTCCTCCCTCACCGCATCAATAAATCTCCTCTTTGTCTCTTCCCTGGTAGCTCCATATCTAGCATGTCCCCCAATATAACCACTGTCCCTCCTCTGAACATGTCCAAACCATCTTAATCTGGTATATTTTATTGAGTTTGCATTGTCCACTCTAAATTGTCCATATGCATATAGTTTAGGCATGGACAAACTAAGGCCCAGGGGCCAGATGCGGCCCCCTTTTAAATGTGGGCCACCAACCTTGCCCACATTAAATCATTTTGCCTTTTCCCTGCAATAATCCATTTCCCCAGTAGATGACACCATAAAGGGTATTAAAAATGTAGGATTTGACATGCCATTTATCTTAGTCCAAACAAACAATCCATACTCCTGCTCTGGACTTGGCCCCCTGTGTCCAAGTTTAGGACAAATGTGGTCCAGGGGTCTAAAGTTTGTCCATGCCTGATGCAGATGGTGGTTCGTCCCTGTAGTAATGTCAAGGGATGGTCTCAACGTCAGTCTTGGGGTGAACCTGACTTTGCTTGTTGACTACTGGAATTGACTGCAGCTACGTTCCATCCTGACTGGACTAAATGGCAACAAAGATATTGCATAACAGAAGAAGATGAACTGGGATCAGAGATTTGCTCTCCGTTGTTAACAGATGTTAACATCTGTACTCAAGTTAGTAAAACAAAATGTATTATAGTCTACACCATGGTACCAGCCCACAAAGATTAACATTTAAGATAAGTGGAATTCTACAGTAATGAAGTGAACTAACCTCACTGTCACTGCTGGAATAAATGGATTAGAGATTAAAGTTCCATATGGAATACTTACATATTTGAGCAAACCTCAGAATTCTATAAAATTGCTTTATGTGAGTCCACTACTCAATTTATTGATCTAAATGTGGAGCGAGTCAGGGTTTTTTTGAACGATTCCTCTGTTTTTTAAAGTACACTTCATGTCTACATACACTCTGTGTCTTCTACTCTCTGGGCGTCACGGCCACAGAGTCTAAAAGTACAAATAATAAGTCCAGTAGAGGAGGTTGACCATGACGAAAGACAGAGGGAAGGTGACTCTGGAGTAGTAGTCTATGTGGTGGGGATTCTCTATGTGGCAGCATTTGATGGAGCGCAGCACTTTGCGCAGAGTGGTCAGAACAGTGAGGCACCACATGGTGGACTCTGGAGGCGACGCCTCAGGCTTGGGCTCACTGCCTGAAGGACTGGAGGGGCTGACAGTGGGCTCTGTGGGGGCAGGAGCCGGAGGAGGCGTAGCAGCAGTTTCCTTGCGTCTCTTGGCTCGGTTGGAGTGACTGGAGATGGTGGTGACGATGCCGTTCATTTCGTCCTCCAGGTCATGCATGGGGTGGCCGTACTGCAGGAGAGCAAAGTAGAGCAAAAGAAGTAGGGTTCAATTCCCTTTATTGTGATATAACACCAAAATTAAATGGTTGTAGAGTTTGTGACACACCTCACAACTCATCCCAAATGATCATGAAGACACGATGATGATGATGATGATGATGATGGCCATGAAGGGAAATGACTGTGATGACCAGACACTGCGAGGACCTAGTACGTAATAATATTCACGACATGGTGAAGGTGAGAGGTTTTACCATGAGCATGTGTGTGTCGGGGTGTGTTAGGGTGCAGAAGTGGGCCACGGCGTATTCAATGAGAGCGCCAAAGATGAAGCTGAAGCAGATTCCCAGGTAGACGTCGATGGCCTTGATGAAACAGTTAGCGTTGGGCAGAGACGTCCTGGCTCCCATCATTAGAGTGGTCATCGTCAGCACTGTGGTCACTCCTGGGACAGAACACAAAGACACTGAGACATTAGTATTCCATTTTATTAGTTAGTTAGTCAGTCAGTCAGTTAGTTAGTTGACAAACAAGCTAGATAGATAAACAGGCAATGGATAGATAGATGGATAGGTAGTTAGATAGGTAGGTAGGTAGGTAGGTAGGTAGGTAGGTAGATAGGTAGATAGGTAGATAGATAGATAGGTAGATAGGTAGATAGATAGATGCCGTTAACGGGAGCCAAAAACGGGCAAAAACAGGGTTTTGGGGGCGAAAAATAAAACAACGGTGGCGCGTAAACGACGCGTATAAGTTTACGAAGAGGATGGGGCTAAAATGTGTTAAAAATGTTTGGGGTTTTCATGTAAAAAAGACAAAATAAACAGGAGCACATAATTTTGCGACCTACTACTCTCAAAGACATTCGAAACAGACAAACAGATAGGCAGTCAGTTTCATACACGGAGAGACTTCAAATTCAGACCAAGTTCATCCCATTCGGGCGTCTCCTGCTGAAACTGTTGGACATTTCACTCTATGTGCCTGGAATGTTATTAGTGCTGTGAGAACAAACTGCCAGAGTGGAGTAAAACTTCCACTTCCTGTGCAAACAGTGGGTTAATGCAAGTTATTTGCACTTAAAGAAACCAGTTGCCACAACTAAAGTATTTCATGAAGCATAAAATTGGAATTGGATTCTTAAATATCATTTCCTCCAATGCAATGTCCCCACTGTGGGACAAAGAAAGTGGTTTTTTTCATCTTAAGTTTTTCCTTGCATGGCCCCATTGTTTTTTTTTTCCAACACCAGTGTGGTGTAGCACAAAACTCTCAAATACAATGCAATTAGAGTTTAAATCTACAGCTTTTACATTAAAAAAATCCACTCCAAATCCTAATTGGTCTAAAATACAACATAAAATAGATATAACATTCCAGAGCACCAGAATTGAACTCCAGAGATGTTAAACTTGCCCAAAAGCCCAACAAGGCTTTTAAATACACCTGGTGATATTATTACTGTGGTTAAACCTCAAATCTAGAGCTAATCTTTTTATAAATTATTCCAGGATGTATGAGACGTAAAGGAATGCTCTTTATAGTCCACTCAATGTCATACCTATGCAAATCCTGGCTGGAACGGAGGACAGAGAAATCCAGAAGGAAACCCAGGAGAGGACTACCAGCAGGCTGGAGGGTACGTAGGTTTCCAGGATGAAGTAGAGAATGCTCCTCTTCAGCTCAAAGTGGAAGACCAGCTTTGGGTAATTACCTGTGGGGAGGCAAGGACAGTAAACGCATCATGTCAGAGACTTTTTGGCCACTGACAAAAAGGACTTCAAACCTTTTAAATACAGGTGGTTCCTACATATATGTCATAATTTCATCTTGTATATTGTCTTGCAGCACTAGACGATTGTTTTTGTACTCTATAAGATTGTACTTCTTTTGTTTGTTTTGTCTTTTGGGAATTACTTGCCCTTCATTAGGGCTCCAAACCTTCTGACATTTATAGTATGTGACATATGAATTGAGTTACGTCAACAACGTAAGAATTAAATTGCGAAAAAAGTTGACATTTTGTAGATTATAGAGCAGGAATGGGCAAACTGTTTGACTTGTGGGCCACAGTTGGTCCTAAAGTTGTACATGGGGGCCGAGTCCAGAGCAGAAAGATTGGTTGTTCATTTAAACTAAGACAAATGGCATGTCAAAGCCATGTATAAAACCTAAAATCTTACAATACTACTACCTTTAATGATGCCATCTACTGAGGAAGTGTAAAATTGCAGGGGAAAGGCAGAAGTATAATGATAAAATAATTAATTATTCAAGTTGGACAAGGTTGGCAGGCCACATTTGAAAGCTCAACGGGCTGCATCCGGCCCCCGGGCCATAGTTTGCCCATGCCTGTTATAGACTATCACTGTGATGCACACTATCCTTTTCCATCTCCCCCTGTCCTCTGTATCTTCTACTCTGACTCCAACAACCTCCATGTCCTCCCTCACTGCATCCATCAGTCTCCTCTTTGTCTCCTACCTGGTAGCTCCATCTCTAGGATCATTCTTCTACCAATGTATCCACTGTCCCTCCTCTGAACATGTCCAAACCATCTCAAACTGGTCTTCTCTAGCTTTTTCCCCAGACTTTCCTGT
>JAFBJS010003097.1:0-27618 GCA_016785265.1 Paraplagusia blochii
CATATACATATATGTATATATATACATACATCTATACATATAGAAACATTCATACATCCTTTGTGTAAAATTTTACGTATTTGTCAAGTTTTTGATGGGGGGTCTGTACATTTTTTAGGTTTATAACATTTGACTCTTCATTGTCAACACAGAAACACTTTTCTTGTGGACAGCAAATAGTAATAAAACCTTAGCTTAGATTAAAAAAAAAAGAATATTTTGTCGATAGTTTCTCATTTAAGATCCTGGAAAAGAACTCGCTCTCTGTATTGTTCAGCAGAAAGTAGACAAATGAACTCCATGACATTGAGGTGCCAAAACCATAATTATGGCCAACATGTCCTCAGTGTAGCTGTGGTGCTTCTACAATGTGAGATTCCAGTTTTTCCCATGACTCTGTAGTTTGCTTCAATGCCTCATCGCATTGTGACTTATAAAACCAGGAAATAATCTGTGAGGCGTCTTTGTTGATGTTCTTACAATACATGTCAGGACAGGAAGAGGGAGGACGATGAGAGGACGATGGGAGGAATGGGAAGAAAGTAACGTCACAGACCTTTTTTTTTTGTCAATATATGCGTCAAATGACAGAACAGGGCGAGAAAAAGTCTGTGACAACAAACTAAAGATAAGGCCATAGTAGTCATAGATTAAATGTGTTTTAAAAAGTTCTTCCCCCCCACTACATCAATATGTGCATCTATGACAAAAGTATTGATAATTGAAGGTAGTTTTTCCACATACATGTTATTTTTATTTATTTTCATATGAAAATAGACTTTATGATGTATATAGAGGTTCATGGAGTAAAAATGTCCTTAGTGATCATGCCTTCTCTGTTGCTGGCAAAACACTAACGTTCATCTCCTAATTCAGGGGTTGGCAACCCTCCAGAGCCACATGCTGCTCTTTAGCAATCCCTAGTGGCTCATTGGAGATTTTTTCAAAAATGTGTAAAAATAGAAAAAGAACTGAAGGGGCATCAAAATGGACCAAATATGGTCCTAGGGTTGTTTTTTTCCCCAAAGGTTTTAGACTTTTTTATGTTTTTTAAAATACACAATATTACCATCAAAAATACTATGCTAATTAGAGGACTGCGTTTCATTTCCATATAATTCCATTCCATAAGGTCTGAAATTACAGGAGGCCTTCAATCCCACTTTGTTGGGACTCAAAATAAGAAATGACACCAAAATCTGTATATCTATTGCTTGTATTTCTATAATTTAAGCAAGGCAGCAAAACATAAAACGTTAATATTGTAATGGAAGCACCAAATATCGTACAGCAGTGTGGTCATGTGGTGTATCATTCTCTCCAGGATGCGGTGCAGGGAAAATAAACATTTTATCATTGATGCTCATGCTCCTAGTGCTAAGTTCTTTTAATAATAAGTTACAGCATATAGCTATTATACTGAGAGCCTATGTTGTAGTTTTATATATGGCTTTAAATTTACAGCTCCAGACAGGTATGGTTTCTGTTTTTTTGAGGGCAAATATGGCTCTTTATATATTTTGGGTGGCTGACCCCTGTCCTAGTTTAATTCTTCCAGCATTCTGGTCTCCTATAGACTTTACAATAGAACTTTACTACTTATCACACAAAGACTTCAGCCTTGGTTGGATCTGTAATAAGGTTCCTACTTTATTTTCTTTTGCAGGCAAAGACAGTAATAACAACTAAATTTTCAGCAAAAAAAAACCAACCAAAAAAAAGTTTTGTTAGTTGGTAGTGCCATAGGGTAGGGCAGGCCTGGATTATTATTTTGACTCACGGGCCAGAGTAAAATATTGATTATAGGCAAAATGCTTTAAGCCTCTTTGAGACCATGTATTGGGGCAATGCTGGCTTTGCAGGGAAAAGGTAGAAGGATAACGATAATATCAATTTACAGTATAATTTGGACAAGTTTGGCGGGCCGGATCAAAATGCCAAACGGGCAGCATCCGGACCCCAAGCCTTATTTTACCCAGGTCTGCTTTAAGGGTTGACAGAGATAGAGTTCTAACTTTGACTCCCAGAGACTCCACCTGCCTGATATTTAAGTCCTCCTTTGTATGTTGAGTAGGTGAATCTGCTAAATGTCAACAATTATTGCTTGTTGTTGATGTTGCTATTATTGGACGATGTGTTTGACCTCATACCGTTTCATTAGGAGCTCTTGTTCAGCGACCGTTATCCAGTTTCCCATCGGTGATTCTGTCAACAATTCTGAGTTCTATTCAACAATGCTGTGAATACATAACCAGGTCTTTTCAACCTGGCTCAGCATATTTGTAACCAATTTGTAACCAAAATTTGTATTTTGTAACCAATTTGTAACCAAAATGTACTAGGTTAAGCCGGGCCACCTCAGTTATCCTGGTTGTTGTTTTTCCACCTCTGTGTAATACCCCTGAAAATAACCTTGAGTCACAGAAAGGCTGGTATGTTGATCAGTACTGGTAACAATGTGCATCAAAACAAAGTAGTCTGTGTACCAGAGCAGCAAAAACCTGGCAGGGTGACAACAATGGACAAAGGTTTCAGCACAAGTATTTGCAGGCCAAACATTGTACTTTTATTCTGATAGCAGTGCGTATTAACCATGAATGAAAGTTTTATTTGTCGTCCATTACAGTACATTACAATGTAAATAGCTATAGCAGATGTTTTGTATGGTACACCAAGTGATCTAATACAAGGTGGTGGATTAGACTTTCCTGAGGAGAGGATCATTTTCACAAAGCCAAAGCAGATTCATTTGCATGGGAGCCACAGAGACGCAACCTGGACTTTTACATGCGTGTGTCTGGAAATCCATATAAAAATAACTATAGTAAGACAATAACCTGGTATCTGTCCTAAGTCCTATCACTGTTATGACAAGCAGATAAACTACTTTGCCAACTTTGCTTTATTGGCACAGTACGTATACAAGGCACAACGTACTGGGAATTAATGTGTGTTTATCAAAGCTAAAGAGCTCCTTGTCAGGCTGTCCCTCTGGTTTCCTCTGTCCTACTCCTGCCGTGAGAAACTGTATCTGTTTCAACTGTGATGCTGTGGCTTTTGTGTGGATAGTGTAGAGTTTCATCCTGAGCTCACCCTCAGCGTCTGCTTGTGTCCATTCATTGGTTTCCTGAGAGTTTGCAGCCCTGTTCCTTAACTCCTCCTCCATAATATTTATTGCAATTTACATGTTTTTTTTCTGTAGTCTTACAAAACTCATGTTTCAAATTGTCTTAAACCCACATTTATCAATAATTCACAGTGGTGAATAAGTAAGTGGTTAATATTTGGACCAGGCCATGATCGATGTCTTCTTGAGAAGGTTTTTAGTAAGATACGGAGCAAAGCAAAAAAAAAACAAAACACATGTTTAGTATGTAAAACCAGAAGCAAAGATTTGCAGAAGTAAGAAGTGAGATTTTTTTTCCATTGTAGCGAATACTGTATTACTACCACCTGAGTAAGATGAAGAAATGCTGTGACCAAAGGAAACACTAAATGAAGACTTGGGTCCAGACACACCCTTGCTCTCTGGTCAGCCCTCTGTTCAATTTGGTGATATGTTCGATGCAGAGGTAATTTTTTTCCTATAGTGCAGCGGTGTGCCTTCCAAAATATTTATGTAGTAATTTCTACTACCAGAAGGTGGAGACACAATACTGACTGATGTTTAGTCCTAATCATCTTGACGCAAGGACACCCTGACCTTGGTGGTTTGATAACCAGCCATTGAATATATTTCAAAAACATTTCTTTTTAACATTCGGCATGAAACTCTGAGCCTAAACAATTAGACCTGAGCTAAATATGAGGTGTGATAAAATGTTTTTATGTTTTGGTCCTTCGAGGTGATAGCCCGCCCTCTTAGTTGTATTGATGTTGTTCGTCCACAAGGCGGCGTCAGAGACCTTTTAGTAGGAAGTACCGGTCTGCTGATCGTTCAGTCTGTTCCATATTGAGTGAGCTGCTCCCTCGACAGATATCTACGGTTTTCGTAAGTTGTTTGCATATTTCGAGTGGAGTTGCAATTTAGGTCTGTGTGTTTGGTGAAGAAAAACTGATGTTTTTTCCCTTTTTACGTGGCAACCCTTTTGTTACCGCTCCACTCGTGGAAAACAACCCCATGTGTAGTTTCAATTGTTGTTTAACATCAATAAGTGTTTGGCAAATTCCAGTCACCCATGGAGCTTTTACTATTGGCTCTCGTGCTTTTCATGTTAAAAATTAAAAGCAGTCATTACGCCAGCCCTCCATTTAATCAGACCGAGGGACAATTATGTCAGATTGTTTCAGTCCAATTAGTTTGGTTTTGAATCATGGTTTATTTGTTTGTCTGGCAGCTACTTTGAATCACTGCTATTGTGCAACGTGTTTATTTGTGGAAAAAAAAGAGGAAAATCTCACCAAAGACACAACAGGAACTCCTCCTTAATGAGACACACCTGCAGCTGATGGAACCGTAGTGGAAATGGAGCTGGAGCTCATTGGGTCTTTCACCTTCACTGTCCTTTTCCAAGCAGCTCACAGCTTCTACACAGAGCCTCTGCATGTAACTGTGTATCGCTCTCTGTAATGTTTGATTTTTGGATAGCAGACTAGATGTATCCAATAACTAAGTCAAGTAAGTAAGTAAGCCAATTTTGTCCTATTTACCTTCATTTGCCTTCCATTTGTTTTTGTTTTTGTTTTAATAAAACCTGGCCACCGTGGGAGCTTTTGACTTTAATTTGTGCTCTCAGCCATCTTATTAGACAAACCGACATAGAGTCGATTAAAACTCCTTGCTTTTCAACACTAAAACCTTTCACAGCAGGAGAATACTTAAGGTGTTCCTCTAAATATCAGTGAAATCCAATTAAAAATTTCTGAGGTAATTCTCTTGAAAGGCGCCCACCAACAGGGCAAAAGCTTGATAGAGCCTGACGCTTTATTAGATATAATCTCTCTCTCTCTCTCACACACACACACATAGACACACGGACACACACATGCACGCCTCTTAAAGTCAGCTGTATGAATATTCCCAATGCTTGGTCCTTGTGGTTTTACCTCAAAAGGCTCCATTTAGTGAGCTGTGAGAACACAGTTGTCTCAGCTTTCTTTTTTTTTTGTGTTTGTGAGTTATACATTTGTGATTAAAATGAGAAACCATCCTCTCCTTTTACAAACTGACCCTGTGATCATTGGAATTAGAAGAATTTAAAATTGTATTCAGTTTGTTTGAACCACAATTAAATATGTTGTATAAAACGTTTTATTGCAATAGTTTCTTATCATATCTTATTTTCCTTTCGGCTTATCCCCTTTTTCAGGGGTTGCCACAGCAAATCAACCATTTTCATCTCACCCTGTCCTCTGCGTCTTCAACTCTGACTCCAACTACCTCCATGTCCTCTCTCACTGCATCCATCAATTTTCTCTTTGTCTCCTACCTGGTAGCTCCATCTCTAGGATCATTCTTCTACCAATATAACCACTGTGCCTCCTCTGCACATGTCCAAACCATCTCAATCTGGCTTCTCTAGCTTTTTCTCCAAACCTTCCTGTCTGTCCCTCTAATCACCTCATTCCTGATCCTGTCCATCCTTGTCAATGCTGAAGAAAAACTTTCATCATACTGAGTAATGGAAAAAGTTATTTTAGTCTGTCTGCAAAATTCTTTTGTGAAATTTACTCAGCTTATTGTATTGACAAAATGGACAATATAAAATATGTTTAAAAATACTTTGTTTTAGACTAATGTAACATGTTCCCATGTGTTCACACATACAGATTTCCTAGATTTACTTATATATAAAGTTCAATCTGGTTAAATTGTGTCAGCATCATGTCTCCCGCTGTACGTTAAAGCTAATATATACTGCATATATTTTTTTTCAGGATGTTGAAGTACGCTGCAGTGCGAGGCAGCCTCAGCCTACTGGCTGTGAGGCGAGCCTGTCTTCTTTCCCGCTCTGTCCACTCTGCACCTCAGAGTGAGTACCGGCCAATCAAGAAGGTCATGGTGGCCAACAGAGGTAAGACCCACATCGTCATTCACACACAGTCACTGTGCGTCCCCGGTAAACCCTGGTACAGCTGACCTGTCCACTGTAGAGGACAATTAAGATAATGCTGGTAAATGTACTTTCATGCATAATGCAGGAATAGAATTATGAAATTGAAGATCTTCCTCAGGCGAAAGAACAAACACCCTTAATTTTTAATGACCACCATTTAGTTTGTCTTGGCATCTCATAATATTAAACACACGTTGTGTACGGGCGTGTGCAGTCTCCCGCCTTCCTCTAATACTCGTGCTAACAAATGCATTTCACATTGAAGGAGTTTGTGCCTTGTTATGTTTGTGGTATTGATAATGATCTTGTTTTCACATTCAAGAAACAAGTTGAATGAGATTATTCATATTATAGGTTATGTTCTGTTTTAAGTAGAGAGTTGTTTGTTCAGTTCCCTGTTGGTGAAAGTGGTGTCACAGATGAAACATGATGCAAAAAGATTGAAAAACACTAAGTTAGAACATTTCCTTGCATTAGACAATTTATCAGGTTCATCAGTATAAATATTTGTCTTGGATTATTATATTGAAAAATTAAGTACTTTGGGTTTGGTTTATTGTTTTACAGCCTGTAGGAAATTAAGTTTTTTTTTTTTGTTTTTTTTTTATCAAAAGGGAATGAAATGGGAAGATAACAATGGAGTAAGCACATTGACAGGGCATTTTACAGGGCAGTGGCCTTGTGGTTAAGGAAGCGGACTAGGGTCTGCAAGGTCCCAGGTTCAAATCCCACTACTTCCAAGTTACCACTGAGATGCCCTGACCATGGTCTCATCCCTACACACTGCTCCCTGGGCGCTCATTAGCTGCCCACTGCTCACTTTGATGATGGGTTAAATGCAGAGGCCAAATATTTATTGATGAAGGTTCTCAGTCGTCCAGGTCCTAGTTAAGGTTAAAGGGTTTAGTTAGGCAACTGGTCATTCAGTATTTGAAAGGTTTTCACCTCTCGTCTAAGAGGCTTCATCAGTTTTAACTGTTAGTTGGGAGCAACAGAAGATATGCTGTGAGTGAGGTGAGGGTGGTGTCCCTCCTGGTCCCTCCTGTTGGACAACGTGGTTTATGCCATTCAGTGTAGTGAGAAGTGTGCAGACCTCTACATGAGGCCTGTGCATGGACCAACACAGGAGGTCCAACACCTCAGGTCAGGACTCAGCTGTCCACCTACACTTGAAGGCTTCTAAACACTCTATTTTTTTGGACCAAGACGTTCAAGTCTTGGCCAGGGGGGTCAGATGGTTTGAGAGTAGTGTGAAATAAGACTTTTTTGCCAACCTGAAAAAAGCATTGGTGGTTTGAGACACAACCACTTACAAAGCCATTTTGAGAAAAATACCCTAAATATTCCAACCTCAACAACCAGTTTCCCTACTTCAACAATGACTGTGACCCACCAGGAGGGACCTAAAACGGCTCTTTCTCCTCACTCACAGGATATAGCTTCTCTTACTGCCCACTATCACCGTTTTCTCATTCAATTCGGGATTTAATCCGGAAGTAGGTAATTCGGGATTCGATGCCGCATTAACTAACCCGCATTCGATTCACATTGCATTCACATACAGTTTAATTTGGTATTTGCTGCACATTCGATACCCACTTTGCATTCACACACAATAAGTGAGCGAATGCGCATTAGTCTAACCATGAACCAGTTTCAATTTGATCACGTGGTTATATAACGAGAGCTTGTTAATATGCGGTTTTATTCTTTAGAATTCTGTCAACAAACACAAACAATTTTGAGGAATAAATGGAGCAGGTTACAGAAATATCAGGACGACGTATGAAAGCGATGAGAAGGAGACACAAAGAATGAATGAGGAAGATAAGGAGAGAAAATATGAGGAAGTGTTTTGTAATCCTGTTCCTAATGTAGCAAACTGTTTTGTGGGGAAGGTCATTTTGTCTAGTCTGAGTTGCCGTACGGCCGTGACGGGTTCTTGTTGTTGGTTTTGTTCGGAGTTGGTGTGGAAGAAAAAAGAAAAATAAAGACGTGGTGGCGACCGAATCCACTCTTTCATCTTCTGCCTCAGTCATTGTGTTCTCAATAACACTCACAGAATAGAAGAAGCCAAGAAGCTCGGATACACTAATAATGCAGCAACATCTAGCGGTTGACAAGGAGATGAGCCGCTCCCGTAGCATTTTACGAGCTTGTTAAACTAATACGGGTGTTCACACACGGGGGGAGCGACAACCGTTGTACTTTTTATTGATTTATACCCGTATTAGTTAATTCAGTATCGAAACCCCCAACTAGAGGTGGATTAGTTAATGTGCATTAGTTGAGGAGCGAATGCGCGTTAGTTTGTAATGTAAATGCAAACGGGGAACGACACTGGCTTCGTGTCGCAGCAAATACCGAAATAACTGCCAGTGTGAAAACAGCATAACAGTTACAACTGAAGAAGCCTCTTAGATGGGAGGATGCTTAAAAAATATTTTCGGACATCAACAGATATGTATGGTGTCTGTAATGAGAATCCTGTGAATCCTAATACTGGGGGTGCTTTTATCCAGGAGTTCCCACACTTTTTTTGGTTTGGGAGCTTTTGTTGAAATAACCAGGACAAAGTGTCAGATTTTTACTCATCAAGGTCGTGTTCAAAGTAAAAGAGTTTCTAAAGGAAGCAGGACATTAATTTTTCTTTCTTAACCATAATGTCCAGCGGTCTAAAGAAACTGTTTAACCAGGCTAAAGTGAAATGGCTGCAATAAAAAAAATATATAAAAAACATATTTGTACTTAAAGTAAAATTTACCCAAGACAAATGAAAAATAAATATGCCAGTGACTGTTTACAAGATGGACAGCCATTCCTGTTGAGGACACAGAAGTTTCAATTTGCTTCATTGCTCACTGTTGTGATGTGCAGTCAGTGAAGACGGTTGAGGCACTGCCTCATCTGTCTTCATAACCAGAAAATACTAACAATCATTAGAGGCAGTTGCCTGCATGACTGTTCTATAAATTTGTTTTCTGTACAATTTTTAACATTTCTGTGGTAAATTTGATGAATAAGGTCTTCTTTTTAAATAAAGGATGTGATGTGATAAAGTGAACAATGTTGTATTTCTGTTCTTTTTAACTGCACGTGTTGTTGGTTATCAGTGGTGTCTGTCTGCCCATACTGAAAAGATGGAGAAGAGGAATGTTAGATCCATCACAGTAGTGATGGGCTGGTCACGAATCAAGCAGCTTAGTGCCATCTCTGTGATGCGACACCCTCCCCTACGTAGTTTACAGACAGAACAGCACGTACACACAGAAAGAAGCAGGAAGGGTGGGAGACAAGTGCATTCCCTGCAAAAACCTGACATGTTACAGATCATGCAGATGTATTTTGTCATGATTTTTTTTCAGCTGTGTGACTATTTAGGGGATGGTTTTTGGCTAAAATGGCCATCTTGTGTTGTGTAGTATACGCAGGGTAACGACTAGTGATTGTTACCTCTGGACTACCTCAGGGTTGATTGGAAAATCAAACATGTTAAAAAGCTGCTGACTTGCCTTTTTACCTCAGTCCTCCACATTGCACAAACATAGAAGAAAACAAGTGAACAACAGCATGGCAGAATCAACAGACCATACTGGCCTTGTCCATAGATGTTGTCGTCACCTTGTCTTTTCTGTTTCTCCACACAGAATGGCACAAATGGCCAGAAAATGTGTTTTTGTTTACTGCGCATTATTCTCATCACGTATCAGAGCGCTTCTGTGAACATCCGTGCATCTCCCTCTACTGGCTTTTCTTCTTTCTTCTCCTTGCCTGAATTTACGGTATATAACAATAAATTTGCTTTTGTGCTTACACTTTTTTTACAAAGCAGTTCGAGCTACAGGGGTAGGACGTGTTGTGTACAATTGTCCAATTGCAAGTGGAATTAGATTATATTAAATTTTATTGTGGTATCTGGTTCGGTATTGATTATGTAGAGATGTAGAGTGAATTGGTCTCCACTGACATCGACTTAGTTGCAAACAGAAGAGTAATTGCAAAGTACAGCATCAAGTCAGGAAACCGCTATTCCTTGATGAAGCCTGGCTGATGTGGGTCTTCCCGAACATCCTGAAGTCACCTGCTCCTATTATCCTTGTTGATCTATGGAATGCATTACATAGTATACTCTCCTCATTTGTTGTTTCCTGGTGGTTCCGGCATTACACGAGTCTTCAGAATTCCGTGTAAGGACTTCTGATGTAACAGTCATGAGTTGAACACAAGCTTTACATCCCACTGCACGATAACATCAGCAAGGCGCCAGCACAGAAGACACGTCAAGCACCCTCAGTATTTATGTTCACTGAACAGCTTAGAGCATCTCTAATCTTATTAAATTATGGGCACAAAGCGCACAACACAAGTGGATGGCGAGTTCATGTCCAGGGTACGTCAAAAAAGTACCAAAAGTAGATGTATGGATATGATAGGCTGCTTGCTGCTAGTAAACACATAAATACAGGAGCCTGGTAGCTTCACATGTATCACACATGGACACAGAAACCTATGTGCTTCGGACACTACAATAACACTTATCATGACCTGTCAACTGATAACTCCTGAGATTCACTCAAGCAGTAAGAGCAGAACAAACATGTCAGGATTTGAAAAACTCCCACAGTGTACGTCCATATTTCCTTTAATTAAATTCTAGGAGAATCCTAGCATTCTAGTGTGCTTATTTAAAGAATTTTACCCTGTCAAAATTTAAATATTTGCATTTGTTTATTCAGTGCCACACCAGGCCTGAACCTCCATAAATGTAAGTGGTAGTTATTTACCTTTAGTCAATTAAAGTCCAATAGCATTCTGTTATTTTTCTTAGAATCAGGAATTATTTCTGTTGTCGTAACAACACATATTAGACATGGCATAGAAAAAAAGTAGTTAATAGTAGTTACCTTCGTCCAAGATCCGGTTGAAAGAGCAAAAAGAAGAGACACCCACACAGTCCTGGTCTGTAGATTAAGGAAAATAGAAAGTAAAAAGAGGTTTTCACCAACCAGTGTTAACTTTAACTTCACTGGTCTAGGATTGTAGTGTTTTTTTTTGGTTGACTAAGTTAGTTGCCTGTTCTGCACTGCTTTCTTTTTGGGGATCACTAGCTCCTCCACACTTCCCCATGCTGCGACAGTGTTGCCTTCAGCGCCTGATATATCCCGTTCTCACTTTAGTCATTGAACAATTTAAGGCTTCCCTGTGTAGCTCACTGCAGGGAGCGCTCAATTCCCAATTAGGCAGCTTTCGTTCTGCCCCTGGTGGGTAGCAGACTATTGGTTGAGCAAGATTCTGATTTCATATGCAGTGTCTGTTTTAAATGTTAATATTCCCTGTAATCATCCTAATTTGATTATGGCAGCCAAAATTGTAATCGTGATTAAAATTCAATTCATTGTGTCTTACCGTCAATCTCACTCACTTTCATTGGTCGGATGTGATACCAACTCCACATTACATCAAATTATTCACAGTGGAGTGAACCAGACTGAGCTCAGCTTGTGTGTCTGTGTGATAAGCAAAGATTGGACCATTGCGTCTTTGTTTTATTAATATTTTCTCCAGCATTTCCTCTCATTGAAATTGCATTCTGCTACTTTTGTGCTCACTATGCCTCCTTTACCTCCTGCAACTCCTCCAGTGTTAGTTCGGGTCCATATTATTTTTTTTTCCCACATTTGTTTTGTCATAAATCAGTTTTGTTCTTTAGTTTGTTTATATCCTGACAGGTTTTCTGCACATGTCACTATCCTACCTTCCTTTTACTTTTTGTTCCTGTTCTGTGTTTGAACATTGTCCTCAACTCCAGGAGAGAACTGCACGGCTTGCTAGTTTTCAGTGACTAAACTTTGCTTTCGTTGCTTCAGAAACAAGTATTTGGCCTTTGTGACGGCAAGATAAAAGGGAGGCGGTGGCGGCTCGTCTTTTACTGAGATGTTACACTTTGTGTGCTTTATACGAAAAAAAGGAAAGAGAGATAACTGGTGCAGAGTAACAATATATTTGTCCTCAGTGTGCAGAACCACGCCCGAGTGTTTAGTGTTTTTCTAGCAACATTTTCATATTACATGAAAACATTAGAGATTTCTCTGTTTTCTCAGTGGAGACATTAGTATCACAACAGTGCTATTTCTGGGAATGGCAATGATCTGATGTATATGAATCAAACTCCACCGTCTTCCCCTCTAACAGCTCCCCCTTTTGGTTTTCAGGTGAAATTGCTATCCGTGTGTTCAGAGCCTGCACTGAGCTGGGGATTCGAACTGTAGCCGTGTACTCCGAGCAAGACACTGGTCAGATGCACAGGTAATATAATCAGTGCTGTGTTTGGAGTTTTTTAAATTTTTTTATTTTTTTTCTCGTAATGCCACTGCTTGGTATGAACCACCAAATCCTAGCGTTGGTAGTAAGTAAGGAAGTTTTTACTCTTCACCCCTACATAAGGTTATTTTCTTTGTTTTGCTTCTGGTATCAAGTGCAGACATAAGTATAATCGTGTTGACATAATAAACATTTAGGTAATTGCACTGCCTTAGCTTATACACTCCAACATCCTTATCTGCTCCATTGTCAGCCTCCTCTGATTCCCTAATGTCTTTATTTTACACGAGGTGTTAAACTGATTTGCTGTTGCTTGTTATCAGCCTTTAACTTCATCCAGTTTCTCTCCACTTCCTGTCGTTCTGCATTAACACTGCTTTTATCTTGTGTTTTTTTTTTTAACCCCCTTTCAGTCTTCATATATCTGCAGACCTAAAAGAGGTTGATAGAAGCCCAAGTTTACATAATGAGTGTATAAGATTAATTGGTCTAAATATGGATGCCAGTGTTTAGTGAGCCTTGAAAATGCCGCCTTGTAACCACAAAAGCTTTGTCCTAAAAATGCAGCGCATAACTCAACATGGTTTCAAGGACTTTCTTGATTTAACCTGAAAAATTGTCTTACAGGCAAAAGGCTGATGAGGCTTATCTGATTGGAAAAGGCCTTCCACCTGTAGCTGCATACCTGCATATTCCCGACATCATTAAAGTGGCCAAGGTATGGGTTTTAGTTTTATTCATGTCATGTACTGGTGGTCAGTTGTCCACAAACCTTTTTGCCCACTGGTTTACTGTGAATTTATTCACTGCTGTTGAAAAGGTCAGTGTGGTGGCCAAGTGGTTAAGGAAGCGGACTTGGGTCCGCAAGGCCCACGGTTCAAGTTCTCCTACCTGAGCATGGTCCCCACACACTGCTCCCTGGGCGCTGGCTCAGCCCTCCAGAGAAATTAATAAAGTTCTTCTTCTCCTATCGGCTTATCCCTTTTCTCAGGGGTTGCCACAGCAAGTCAACAATTTCCAACTCACCCTGTCCTCTGTATCCTCAACTCTAACTCCAACTACCTCCATGTCCCCTGCACCGCATCCATAAATCTTCTCTTTGGCCTTCCTCTTTGTCTCTTACCTGGTAGCTCCATCTATAGCATTCTTCTCCCAGTATAATCACTGTCCCTCCTCCGAACATGTCCAAACAAACCTAATCTGGCCTCGCTAGCGCTTTCTCCAAACCTTCCTGTCTGTGTTGTCCACCTGATTACCTCATTCCTGATCCCGTCCATCCTTGTCACCCCCACAGAGAATCTCAGCATCTTTAACTCTGCCACCTCCAGCTCTGTCTCCTGTCTTCTACCTATTCCTAGTGTCTCTAATCCATCCATCATAACTGGTCTCACAACTGTCTTGTAAACCTTTCCCTTCACCTTAGCTGACTCTCTTCTATCACAGTTCACTATTTTCTCCAGGTGTTCCATCCTGACTGTACTCTATTCTTCTCCTCTCTTCCACAGTCTCCACTGCTTTGAACAGTTGATCCTAATTATCTAAACTTCTCCACCTTCACCACCTCTGCTCCTTGTAACCCCACTGTTCCCCTTTTCCTTTCCACTGTTCCCCTTTTCATGGATTTATAAAGTTCTAAAAAAAAACAACTCCAATGAACTTGATTCTTGTAGGAAATCTTGTGGGAATCACATCTATGATTGGTTGATATGATTGGCGCCCCCTATAGAAAGTGAGCACCCCATTTTGGGAACCACACTACTTGCGTGTAAGGAAATAGGATGGCATCTTTACCAGTTACTCCTGTAGACATTTAAGAACTAAAATGAAATGCTTACTTTAAAGGCTTCCCATGAAAAGAGAATTTCTACTGGTTGTTCAATAGCTCTGAAAATAGCCTTGTGAACACCATCTATCTTAACAAAACACGAGTGAACTGTATAAGGCAGAACAGGCCTTAGAGAGGCGATGGTGGATATATTAAAGTGAAAGTACTGGAGATTGCAGTAGCAGATAGGAGAAAAAAGATAAATTCCCTTTGAAGAATGGAATCTTGAATGTAGCGTGGAAGGACATGGAGATGTTTGGTCGAGCAGTTAAGGAGGCAAAGACGGAGTGAGATGGGGACTAATGATGGGCTGTGGTGACCCCTGAGGAAAGGAGCTGAAAGAAGGTGAAGAACGACATTCTTCTCCAGTTAAGAGACTTAACTCAACTTGAATGAGATATCAGACTTAAAAGAATTCCAGTTTGAAGCAGTGGTAGGAAGCCTTTAATTAGCATAACTGATAACTTCAGCTCTTGTCTGCTGACTTTCTTCATGCAAATAAAATGGAAATTTAATTTATCTTTATTACAACTACAGGGACCGTAAAGCTGTGGAGGTTCAACAGTTAGATTAAATTAGCGGAGACTAGGATGAGTAGGTTGACTAATGATGCCTGCTAAAACTTCCTATGTTGATTTGAAAATTGAAGTTCTCCTTTTGTATGAGTGGGTTCCTGGGTACTTTGACTTACCCCAAAAAACATGGTTAATATGGAGGTCGTTTTTTTTTAGACTCTGTAAATTGACCATCGGTGTAAATTATTGGGATGGTTTCACAAACTGTCCAGTATGTATCCTGCCCAATGGGTGGGATTGGCTCCGGTGCCTTCTAGGCTCCAAAAGGGAATAAGTGTCAGATAATTTACGTGTTAGTGTTGTTGTAATGTCTGATTAATTTGTGTTTCCTCTGATTATTTATGCCTCACTGTGTTTCAGTGGCTTAGCTGCATTTAATGAATTTCACAGTCTTACAAATAAGTCTGCGAGTGAATTCGTTGTTTATATAGTGGCTTTGCTGGTAATGAGGAAACGGATCAATCTCTGAATCTCTCCCTCACATATGTATTCAGGGACGGTCCAGACTGACTAAACTATTGTCTTAGTGATAATGTTGTTGCTACTACGTCCGAGTTGTTACAAAAACCTCAGGAAAACTACCATCTACCCATCTGCACCTCAATTCTGGTACTTGTTATCACTTTGTTAAATCACATTTGTTCCTTGTTGCCTCTCCCCATCCCTTTGGGAAGGCCTGCCATTTCTTCCATTATCATTTTCAGGTTGTGCTCTCACAGTGGAAAATTTTCTTGGGGGACATGTGGTCAGGCAGCCAAATTGGGAAACATTTGCCATCCAACTCATTTCTCAAAATCCATCTGTCTGTTTGGGAGCCCGGCCACCCCATCCCATCCATGAGCGTGTCTGTGTGCGTGTATTTCTGTTCTTTCCTCTGCTATTCTCACTTTTCCAGTGAGTGTCATTCTTCACACTCCATCAGTCCATTACCCTGTAACCAAAATAACCACTCCTTCCTGCACCTTCTCTCTGTGGTTCATTTCCCCTTTATGCTTCCCCGCGAGTGTTAATGTGTGGATCTGTTTGCACAATGTTACTGCAAGTCTGTGTGCAAATTAACGTGTGTAAATCTAGATTTCTGCCGTAACAAATGTTGTGCTGAGTGACACCAAATTACCCGCGGGATTTAAACTGTGACCAGATATAGTGTATCTTTGGATGGTGAAATCAAACAGACATTGCTGCAAATTATCAGCCCAACATTGACCTAAATGAACCTGTGCTGCCAATAATTTAAGGCTACTATTACTACACACAATACATTTTCTAGTGCAGTAACAGCCATCTTAGTGGGAGAGGAGAAGAAAACTTACCTCCAAGTCAAGTCCTCATATAAACTTGATGTCTTAGTGCAGGACTGTAACTTTTTCGGCTGGGGCATGAATATTTTGGTGTTGGACATTGACACGAAGTGAGACAAGAAGTGAATATGCAGTAATGGTTATACCTCCAGGAAGAGAGAGATCTAAATAAAGACTGTGTGGATTCCTAAACTGTCCATCTCATTTTATAGTGTCAAACCATACGTCTAAAAACTTCCACTCACTAAAAGTCAAGCTTTTATAACTTGTTTTTATTCCTGGGTTGATTCATGGTTTGATGTTGGACTGCGTTACCATATTGATGCATGAAACCTATTGTGTCATCATGTTTTGCATTTAAATCGTGTTTTGTTTTTTTTTCTCATGTGAGTGTCTGTGTGTGGGAGGGCTCCATACCTGGTTGTCTCTTCTGGCCTGCTAGTAACAGCTCCATGAACAACGGGGCAGCCCATAATTATAGACTGCCTGGTATCCAATAGCAGATGGCACACACTGATCCAGAGACGGTTCTATCTGTCAAACACAGCAGTGTCTGTACGCTACTGCCATACGTCTGCATGTTTTCCCGGAGAGTCAAATTGTGATTTGTCTTCTCAATGAGTCTCTTATTGATGAGCATAAAAACGCCTGCAACCATGGTATTCTGTTGAGTTATTGTCAAGGGTTAAATATAGTCTGGGGTTATTTTGTGATCTATAGCAGTGGTCCTCAACCACTGGGCCGGGGACCGGTATCAGTCCGTGGGTGAATTGGTTCCTGGCCGCAGAGAAATAATGTTTCTTTTGTCCCCATATGTCTATAACTTACACTTGGTCCCTACCCACTGGTCTATAGTAGTCGCTTCCGTTTGGTTGCTGTGTCAGTCAACCTTTCAGCCGCAATGTGGGTGAGGTTGTCGTAGTGACATAAAACTTTCCCAAAGTTAATCCTTAAAGAACATTTATATTGGCTCTGACTGTCATTCATAAAAATGTTTAAATAGTCTGATGATGGTAATTTAACAAATAAGAATTGAAAACACTCCATAAGCCCTAATTAGTACTCTGATTAATCCTCAGGACAACGACGTGGACGCCATCCACCCAGGCTACGGTTTCCTCTCTGAGAGGGCGGATTTTGCCCAGGCCTGCAATGATGCAGGAGTGATGTTTGTGGGACCAACCCCAGAGACTGTGCGCAAGATGGGAGACAAGGTAGAGGCTCGTATGTTGGCCATCAAAGCAGGTATGGAGGTTTTTTATTAATCAGTTCTACTTAAGTATCTACTTCAGTTAGTATCTACTCCACCTTTTTGTCTGTGACTTCTCCTGTTGTCTTCTTAAAAAAAAAAGAATTAAACAAAGTTAACACCTTATTTCATAACAGCAGCAGGAGGAGACATGTTCCTTCAGCTCTTCATTTGTTACATCATGGCACACATCTGTTATTTCAGATGTGCCGACAAAATAAGTGTGATTTTTCTGAAGAAAAGATAATTTACCCAATCAAATCATGATAAGTGATGACACCAAATTATACCATTTTCTATTTAAATCAACCAAAGCATGGCTTTTTTTTTTAATTATATACTTTTTTTAGTTCTTACTGTGATTTTTGCAAAGCCATATTTGGCCAAATTGATGATTTTGAACACTATATTTTACTTGATAGGAATAACATTACTGTTCCATAGAATGAATGTTTAAACCTCAAACCCAGGCAATACACTATTCAGTTTATATTTATCTCGAAAATGCGGAAACTCTCACTGATCCATTTGCGTCACTGAGAACAGTTTTTTTTTTTTCTAAACATTTTGGCTTACAAATACAAAAAGTGATTTTGGTTGAAGGAGGCTTGCTCCTTCAACAAATAATTTAATGGTTAATTAAAATATCCAAAGTTTCTGATTGCTCATTTTATAAAAGTAAGAAGTTAAATTAAATGAGTTAGTGCAGGGCTCCACCACTGCCACCCAAATCACACTACACCCTTCCTGTGGGTGGTGAGCACTGTGGCTCTAGACAGTGTAATACTCAGAGGCAACATGTATATAATATTACAGTATTTTATTTATATATGTATGTATGTATATGTGTATATATATGTTTATATACAGTATATGTGTGTATATGTATATATGTGTGTGTGTATGTGTGTATATATATGTATATATGCTGTCTCTTATACACATCTATTGTTTTGGCTCAAGCTGCACTTTGGTGATTAGTTAAGATGAGGCCCCGCATGAGCACTGATTAGAGTTCATTTGTGTATTGTGTTTTATTGGACGGAAGCCATAGAAGAATTGACTACCGCACTGAGTTGTCAACACAGACTGCAGTGTAGTGGTGTAGTGTTCAATACTGCTTTGAGCATTAACCTGAAGGAGTCTTGCTCCTTCAACAAATAATTTAATGGTTAATTAAAATATCCAAAGTTTCTGATTGCTCATTTTATAAAAGTAAGAAGTTAAATTAAATGAGCATTCTTCGACACCCGCTTATCAGTTAGTGCAGGGCTCCACCACTGCCACCCAAATCACACTACACCCTTCCTGTGGGTGGTGAGCACTGTGGCTCTGGACAGTGTAATACTCAGAGGCAACATGTATATAATATTACAGTATTTTATTTATATATGTATGTATGTATATGTATATATATGTGTGTGTATGTGTGTGTATATGTGTGTATGTATGTATATGTATATATATGTGTGTGTATGTGTGTGTATATGTGTGTATGTATGTATATGTATATATATGTGTGTGTATGTGTGTGTATATGTGTGTATGTATGTATATGTATATATATGTGTGTTATATATATATACACACATACATACATATAGAAAGAAATAATGGTGTCATTGTCATTTCTTATAATAAGCTTTTATAAATTAGCTCATACTAACAACAAATGTATATCCATTTGGTTTTTGTTTGTGACCCCAGTTGTACATCATTTCTTTATATAGTTGTGTGTAATAAGATACATTAAAGTTAATCCATCAGTGGTAGAGTTTCCTCAAAATGAAACCAACTTCTCTTTTACAGTCTGCTGCTTTCGCCTTGATAATAATAATGAGGACTCTGTCTCTCCTTCTATGTTGATCTTTAACCCTACCTGTGCCCTGGATCTTTTTGCTTCAGCTCTTGCGCTCAGAGCTTTTAATGTGTCTTGACTGCAGTGGATGAGCATAATTATAATAGATCTTTTAGCCTTTTACTTACTTTGAAAAGCCTTTTGCTGTGCTCATGATCTTCATTAAACTTTTCATTTTACATCTTGCTGTAAGAAGATGATTACACTCTGAGAGACTGATTTCCCATCTGAATACCTCTCTTTGCAGGGGTACCCGTGGTCCCTGGTACTGATTCTCCAATTTCCAGCTTGCGCGAGGCGCAGGTGTTTGCCGAAACGTACGGTTTCCCCATCATCTTCAAAGCCGCATATGGAGGCGGTGGCCGCGGCATGAGAGTGGTCAGAGAGTACGAGGTGAGCCTATCAGACGCTGCCGTACGCGGTCACTTGTAAAGCGGAGATGAGATTAAGCAGCATACTCCCGCAGCACAAGTCTTGACTTGATGTTTTATCAGGGAGCTGCACCTGTTCCGGGACAAATTTAGACTTTTTTTTTGTTTGGTAATTAATTTTCTGCCTGTTACATCAAAGTGTGAATACCTGAGAGTTACGTAAAGGCCATTTGTCTTTTATTTGCCCATCATTCTGTTCGCGTGCATGCGAGCGTGCGCGTATCTGTTCTGTCGGGATTCGCTCTGTTACCTCAAGGAACCTTGCTGAGCTGTGAACAGAAGGGCCTTTTCTCTTATTTAAAAGCCATCCCTTCAGTAGGTTTTGTTCATATTTTTACAGAACAGAATGGTGAGATTTCTTTCTTAGTCTGCGTGTGCAATAAATTATGTCAGTTCATTCTATTATGCAGTTTTTCTTTGTACCATTTTGCAGTTTACATATAGTACACATTTAAATCATTTATTATAACGACCTGAACATAAATGTGGAAAATTTTTTGTCTTGGTCTGTCTAAGATGGAAAGCTTTTTTGCTAATCACCAGGTTAAAATGTTAAACAGAAATCACAATTTTTAACAATCCAAATTTTAATTAAAACCGGTTTAATCTCCAGAACTCCTTCCTTCACGACGTTCACAACATAGTTTTAGCAGTACCTCCAATTTTTCGTGTATCTTATCTTGAAACAGTCTTTGTGTGTGTGTGTGTGTGTGTGTGTGTGTGTGTGTGTGTGTGTGTGTGTGTGTGTGTGTGTGTGTGTGTGTGTGTGTGTGTGTGTGTGTGTGTGTGTGTGTGTTGTGTGTGTGTGTGTGTGTGTGTGTGTGTGTGTGTGTGTGTGTGTGTGTGTGTGTGTAAAAGCTTTACCTCTCTTTTTTTCAAATGTTATTTTTATTTCTTTTCTATTATGACAGTACATAGTGGCTCTGTGGGAGCTTCCTCAATTTCATAGACTTTATAAATGATTTATTCCTCTGTGTATAGGAAGGCCTGTTGATGTTTTTTTTCTTTATTTATTTTCCTACTGTGCTGAGCAACAGCAGCTTTGTTACCAAACAACAGATATTGTTGAAAACATACTTTGATTATAAAAACATATGTACGGACATGAACACATTCCCCTGGCATAAAACAAGAGTTTTCCAATAAATGCCTTTAACAATGGAGAAGAAGACTATAACCTTCATAACTCTTTTAGAAAATGCACCAACAAGATTAACCATGACAGAATATTTGGATTTTACCCTGCCTCCTTAAGGCATGGTGAATTCTGAAAGTGCAATTTTTAAAGTTGCGTCATTGATTTAAGAGAAATTGTTTGAAATTAAATCTAATGTTGAACATGTTGGTCAGAGGATGCTGATGGTTACAAGTTCACGAAACATATTTCAGTTCTGGAGGCTCTGGCAACAGTTCTGCCACCAGTAATTACTGTAGACGAATTGTGAATGAGTAAGCTGTATAGATAGATGCATATTTATCCACATGAATAAACAGATAGATTGCATTTCAGCAGGAAATTGCCTTAATGTAGCCATCTGATATATTTAAATCTAATGAAAATTAAACTGCATAAAACCCAGAGGTGGATGAAAAAATAGAAATAAAAATTCAAAATGGTAGAAAAACACCACAAGATAAGAACAGAGTTAAGGTGTAAATGGTGAAAGCATGTGTTACTGTTACTAGTGACAGCATGTGATAAAAGTAAGATAAAATGACAGTTTAATAATTACAGTTTATAGAAACATTACTATCCTTACAAGGATTCATGCTCCAGTTTTCTCTTATGAAATATTAATAATCCTAATATCCTGTACTTGGGCTAAGATAATATGGAGCTGGTGTGTTTTTCACATTGTCCACTGGAATAATAACTTGAGTTGAGAGTTATGTTATTAAATAAGTGCTGACCCGTAGTAAAATATCACATTTCGAAACACTTTGGTCAGCGTTAGCCTGATGAAGTGTCTTCATGCTTCACACACACACACACACTAATCTACAGAAGGAATATTAGTGCTGTGTGTTGCTTTGTTCCCCAAGACTCACAAGTCAGCAATCCAGAGGGAAGAATGACCTTTTCCGAGTCAAACACCAGTCTAATTAATTAGTTGTCGACATTTCTGGTTGTTCAATGGAGTCACAGGGGCCTACGCAGCTCAAGTTGATATGATATGAGGACAATATAAAGAGGTGTTTTTTCTTTGCTTTTGGGATCCAACGCAACAATGCATGAATTGACTTTTATTCTATTAAGGCTGGATTGTAGGTCATTTTTAATCACTATTAACCCACAAGGCCTAAGTATTGCCACAGTCTGTAACAACATATTTTCTGCCTTTTCTGCCCCAATAGAGTATACAATTAGTATAGTGTAGTAGGTTTCCGAGGCAGAATTGTGAGCGCTCACCAAATGATTTTGTCCTGGTCTAAAGGTTAATTTTCAACCCTGAGAATCTCTAGCCAATATATTTCCATGATGGTCCATGGTCTGTCAAACTCAGTATTCCACCAGGACAATGTAGTTCCTACTTATGCATTACTTAATTAATTAAATCATCTTCTGCTTGTCTGTTGCTGGGGCAGCTGACAGCACCCAAATCACATTGAACCATATTGCGAACCTTCCTGTGGGTGGTGAGCCCACAAGAAGTTATGTGGGTCTGGACGGTGCTATACTCGGGGCACCACAGTGGCAACCTGGCAGCTAGTGGATTTGAACCTGAAGCCTTGCAGACTCAAGTCCACTTCTTTAACCACTAGGCCACTGATTTATTTGAGTATTTATTGATTTATTTAAATCAATAAATATTATTTATTGAAGTGGCATTGCTGATAAATAATGTTGTTGATGATAAGACTTGCTTATTGTGGGGTTGTGTTATTTTATTTGACTATAACATAACATAATTTCCATCAACATTGGTTGTTCTAGAGTTACACTTGATCATCTTACTCAGAAAGAGACAGAGGACAGATCTTGAGGCTGACCTGGGGTCAGAGCAGCAGAGCTTGAACATGCAGTTGCAACCTAATGTTACCCTACTGCAAATCTAGAAAAAATTCTGAAAACTCCAAGGGTTAGGGTTAGGGTCCACTGGATGGATGGATGGATGTATAGATTTAGGTGTGGATGAATAGGTGTTGTCTCGCATCATGTTGAATGTGGTTCTCTCAGAATCACATCCTTGAGCCTTTGTTAAAAGAGCAGCTCTGGTGGGTAATAACCTAAATTCAGTGAATATATGCACACTGTTTTTTTTTTTCTTTTAATTTTCAAGGCCAAGATCAAATGGAGAAGGTTTAACAAGTTTCTTCCATATACAAGTAATTTGCTAGCTGTTGTTCCCTTGTTTTGTTTACTAACCTTCAGTTGTACCAGTAGTCCCTGCCACTGGCCCTGGGTTTTGGGGCCAGCTGAAAATATTTTTGCAAGTTATTAGACTGTTGAAAGTGGACTTGCAAGCAGACATGGTGATGGTGACTCATTTTCTTCCACAGTGAAGAACACTTGCTGTCATATACCGTTTTCTCATTCAATTTGGAATCAAATACTGAAGTAGGTAATTCGGGATTCGATTCCGTATTAACTAATCCGCATTCGATTCACTTTGCATTCACATTCAGTTTAATTTGGTATTCGCTGCGCATTCAATACCCGCTTTGCATTCACACGCAATAAGGGGGCGAATGCGCATTAGTCTAACCATGGTCCAGTTTCAATTTGATTACGTGGTTATATAACGAGATCTCGTTAATATGCAGTTTTATTCAACATGAATTCTGTCAACGAACGCATGTGCAATTTTGAGGAATAAATGGAGCAGGTTAAAAGAAGGTCAAGGAGACGTATGAAGGCGATGAGAAGGAGACACAAAGAACAACTGAAGAAGATAGGGAGAGAAATTATGAGGAAGTGTTTTAGAATAGAATAGAATAGCCTTTATTGTCCTTGTACAGTGTACAACGAAATTTGAGCGCTCCTCACTTGGCATCAAAACACAAAGTTAAACAAAAATCAAGCAGCAAGAAAAGAAGAGTTACAAAATAATAGTACTAACAATAATAATAATAATAATAATAGTAATAGTTAGTGATAAAGTAATCCTGTTCCTAATAACGCAGCAACATCTAGCGGTTGACAAGGAGATGAGCTGCTACCGTAGCATTTTACAAGCTTGTTAAACTAATACGGGTCTTGTTGTGTTCAAACACCCGCGGGGAGCGACAACCGTTTTACTTTTTATTACTTTTAATTGCACCCGTATTAGTTAATTCGGTATCGAAACCCCCGACTAGAGGTTGATTAGTTAATGCGCATTAGTTGAGGAGCGAATGCACGTTAGTTTGTAATGTGTGAACGCAAACGGGGAGCGAAACTGGTTTAGAGTCGCAGTGAATACCAAATTAAGTGCCAGTGTGAAAACGGTAATAGTGACAAACATAGATTGGTGACCTTCAGCAGGGCTGGGTCAGGACCTCTTACAGTCCAGTCCTAAAGCCTGGTGTGGCATCCCTTGCTCTAATGCTGTGTTCCACTTATCCAACACAAGATGGATATATGCAGCATACATCACAAATATATGAGAGACAGGGTGTTCAAATGTAAAATGTGTGCTCAATAAAAGTAAATGTCATAAACCACAAACTGCCCTGTTTGTGGAGTGACTCAGTGCTATTTACACAGACCCAATTACTCAGACATGATGGATTTCTCCTGTCTGTCCGTCTGTCAGGAACTGGAGGAGAATTACCAGCGGGCCTACTCTGAGGCTCTGACGGCTTTTGGGAATGGAGCCCTGTTTGTTGAGAAATTCATTGAAAAGCCCAGACACATTGAAGTACAGATTCTAGGTAAGTTTTCACTGGACGGCATGATGTGTTTATGTCTTTCAAAGTGTATATGTTTTTTCTATGTTTAATTTTCTGCCCAATGAAAACACGTTAAACATGCAGAGGACACCAAAAGTCTGTGGACACAGTAACAGAGCTAAAGAACAGTAAAGTGATGAGAGCGAGATCAAGATTTATGTCCAGCCAAGGGTTTGACGCACATGATTTTTCATGGTGACAGTGAATGTAACACAATAACCACTCAACTCAACGTAAATGAAATCAAACACCGACTCTTAACGGGAAGCATCTGCACCTGGAGAATATACTGCGTATCTGTGCATGTGTAATTTCTTTTTCTAATGTCCACTAAGCATTTTCTTCAGATGTGCATATCTGCCTGTGGGTGTAATAATGTATACATCCTTATGCGTATCTGTCTGCTCCCCCTGCAGACTTGTCTGTGTGTTTGTCCACTTGTCTGTCTCTCTGTCGTCTTCTTTCTGTCTCTCTCTCTCTCGATGTGCCTGTCTGCTTGATTTCTGCTTTTGTGAAGTTTTTTTTCCCCTGCATTTAGAAAAAAAATACTGCAGTGTAGACATGTGTATAGATTAAGTCTTGATGAAACATGTCTTCCACTCTCACCTGTCTACTCTCACCTAATATGGAGGGTTTTTTTTCTCTAACTACTTCTTCTCCTTTCGACTTGTCTTTTTTCAGGTGTTGCCACTGTAGGTTAACTGTTTTCATCTCACCCTGTCCTCTGTATCTTTTACTCTAAACTCCAACTACCTCCATGTCCTCTCTCATTGCATCCGTAAATTCACCTCTTTGGCCTTCTTCTATGTCTTCATCTTGGTAGCTCCATCTCTAGGATCATTCTTCTACCAATATAATCACTGTCCCTCCTCTGAACATGTCCAAACCATCTCAATCTGTCTTCTCTCTGATTTTTTTTCTCCAAGCCTTCCTTTCTGTGTTGTCCCTCTAATCACCTAATTCCTGATCCTGTCCATCCTTGTCTCTCTTAAAGAGAATCTCAGCATCTTTAACTCCTCCAGCTCCGCCTCCTGTCTTCTGCCTCTTTCCCAGTGTCCCTAATCCACACATCATGGCTTCTGTCACAGAATAATAAATATTAGATTTTTTTTGTTATTTATTTGTTTTTTCCTTGTATTTTTTAAGTAGCTCATAGTCTATGTCGTGCAGCTTGCAGGTGAACATTGTGCTCCCTGCTGTCATTTGTCTTTGGGCACTCGCAGTGTCAATGTTGACCTTAGTATCATGTGTCTTTTCATGTGTATACAGACTGCTTTAAGATGGGCTTTGTAGCAGAAACATTTCTGACACTGCCTGAATTTTCCCAAAGGCTGTCTGTGGCTGACAGCAATAAATTGTCTATTGATCAATATGTCTCCCAGTGAACCCTGGGACCACAGAACATTTCTTTTTAGCCTCTATCCTCACAAAGGTTCTATCATCCGCGACTGTGAACTCCTGATTATTTAAAGGCTAATCTCCGATCATAATTTCTTGTATCTTTACTCTTCTATTTCCTCAGGTGACAAATATGGCAATGTCATCCACCTGTATGAGAGAGACTGCTCCATTCAGCGCAGACACCAAAAGGTTAGATCCTCGTTATAAAAGTTAATTTATCTCAAAATAATATTTAAATTCAGTTAACGTTAGTTGTGACATTTATGCTCTGTTGCCCTGATTAGCATGAAATGCATGTTGTTGGGAATGGGAATGACGTGGTCAAGGGTGAATCCAGCACTGAAAGGTTTTATTTAGTCAACTAGCCAACCCTTTAAAGCTTGGGAAATAATTATGGTTGATGCCATCCTGGCGATAACATTGATTATTATGACACTGGTGTCCAGAGTAGCAGGCAGTAAGAGGATTAAACAGTAATAATCCAACTGTAATGCTGTTTCAATAGAAGTCTTCATGCAGGGAAGAATTAAGCTGTTGAAGAGCAAGATATAATTTTATTAATAACCATGTTAATCCACCCATGACTTCCACAGGGTGGCAGTGATGCGAGGTGAACATTAAACATCAGCAAAGTTCTAAATTAAATTTTTGTAGATGGGATTGCCCAAAAAATTTACAATTACTAATCTAAACTGCCAACCTTTCGATCTCCCATCGTCTTGTTACTGTGCCCTGCAATAGACCACTCTGTCAATCCCAGCCCCAACTCTCATTTTCATAGCTTGAAATAATATTTGGCTGCTCCTTTCTTTAGTTATTATGGTAGTGGAACAGTTTAAGTATAATTGTCAATGAACATCCTTTGGAATTCCAGAGGATAAGGATTTACATCTGATATATTTAGTGGCCACATTCCATCCATGACAAATGATCCCCTTGAAATGTGTTTTCTTGCCATTTTTAATTTCTAGTTATATCAACACAATGCAATCCAAAGCCACTGTTCTTGAATCCTGAACACTTGGTGTAGCATCATGTGGCTGATTATGTCTGAAAGTTTTCTCACTCATTTTAAATTAATGATTATTCCTTGGGGTGTTTTGTATTTAGCAGGCTAGAAAACTACGTTCAGGTTCCAGTCTTTCCAGTTTGATTTATTGGAAATTAAACCTTTCTTGTTTTATTTTCAATGTGTTCTGAAACATTGCTCAGAAACCAGCGCCAGACCAAATAAGTGGTGGAATGTGTCTTGAAACGAGTCGCTCCATCTGGTGTATTGAATCTGCAATTATACAGTCTGGATTGAAATGATTTAACAAAACACGTAATGAAAACAGATAGAGGCAATTACTTCACAAGGCTTATAAATTAATAGAAGATGTAGTTTTGTCTTTGTTTAGGGGATAATTTACAACGCAGAAAATTAAACAATTAAACCAACCATGGCAATGAATCTCAAGCATCTATAGTTTTGATTAAGTGATACTTGTGTATAGAGAGCACGGTGAGAAAAATCAACTGTTGTGACGAACCAAGCAGACAATTATCACCCACCTCTGTTTTCTGGTGGCTCTGTGGGGAGTGGAAGCATCTGGCAGCTGGTTGTTAGTGCCTCAGTTTACAGTCTAACTGGGTTCTTTTTCACTGATTCTGCTGCTGTCACTCTTCACCCGAAAGTTTTTTTTTTTTTTTTTGTTTTTTTTTTTTAACGTTGTTTTTTTTAACGTCA
>JAFBJS010003097.1:32214-84100 GCA_016785265.1 Paraplagusia blochii
TCCATCACTGTAGAGTAAGCAGTACCTCCCACATTCACTTAAGCCATGAAACTGTATGCAAAACTTGGATAATCGCGAGTGCAATTCATGTATGTTTGAAACCTATAAATTAATCAGAACACAACTGGAGCATGGCCTAGAAAAAAAATAAAGGGGCACGTTCCGCTGGAAATATATTGTATTTCCTTTAAATCAGCAGTGCAATGTAACATTAACATGGCAATCCGGTAATTCAACTATCGTGCATTTTTGAACTTGAAAGTTAAGTAGTATTTTAACCTTCTGGTTTCCTTTCATCCAAATAACCTGTGAAGTCTTCTTTTGCAGTATCAACTGCAAAGCTCTACAGTTGTATATAGATAGATATAAATAGAAAATAGATATGAGCCCCTAAGCCCCCACTGCAGTACCTCATCCATATTTACACATTTACCATTTTACCTCTCATCTCCACAAAGGCCTGCTACCCTGTTGCCATTTTCTGGATTTAATGGTCCCGCTGTAATACTGGTACTCAGTCCCCTCTCCATTTGGCCATCTTCTCCCATCTCCCATTATCAACAGCCTCAATCTGAGTCTTTCACAAGAACAGTGCAGTCTTTCACTCCGCTTCGGACCACAGCATTCACTGATAGAAAGTTGCCTGGCAACACCGAGGGGTACTGAAGATCCGTTAGCTGTTGGTAAAGAAGACAACACTCGCAGTGGTGAATGTCAGGGCAGCGAATCAGGGAGAAATCAGAGATATTGTCAAATGGCCCAGCTCTACTTTGCTCTGTGCTGTTGTTTCTGTTTTTCCAGGCTCTGCTGCTGCTGCTGATGTTTCCTTTGTTCGAAACGTGTACTCTTTCAGCTTGTCCTGATTAGTTTGAACGATGCGTCTCATAGTGGTAGGATGTTTTCATAATCAAACTGATTTGGCCCTGTGATTGCTTGATGCTTCATTTTATACTCGGCCTCTCAGGGTGAAGTGATATTATTGTCTTCTTAAAGAGCTTCTTTGATGCCGACGCCTGTTTTCACAGTTTTCCATAACGATTTAACATCCACAGTTGTTTTTCTCGACTGTAATGCACTTCATTAGTATTATTAAAGAAAAGAAACTGACGTCAGAAGCAAACTTACTTTACTGACTGTACTACAAATTACACAGCGGTATTGGTCTCATCTGTAAAAGTGCAGCCTGTAAACAATCTTTTGCAAAAGGGTATTGAATGCCATAGTTTTTGATATTTTGAAAGGATTGTCTTTATTTTCTGTTGTGTTCTTCATTTAGAACTGCAGAATGAAGCTAAGATCTAGTCAGTGGTTGCAGTGAATCTGCTTTGTCTTTTTGTTTTTGTTTTTCTACTTAATTGGCTTGAGTTTTACAAGAGGAAGTAACGTTTTAATGACTGCACTTTAACATAAATCCTTACAGCTCTACATTCACCTTCTCTACAGTATGTGCAGCCCATAAGGCGTGCAGCATCTGTGCACCAAAGGCTTGTGCTTTACCTGCTCATTGAAATGTTCCATATGTGTACATTAGGTGATAATTATATAGACTTAAAAATAACAAAGATGTAGTGACTGGAGATTGCAGTTTATTACAGATACTGAAAGGTGTTTACTCTTCTTTTTTAATTGGTTAACATCACTGTAATCGTCTCATCGTGAGCCTTTCAGTAGGAGTTTTTCAGAATGTAGTGTCACTGAAGGACTTGGCCTCACATTGTGTTTCCAGTTCTTCAGAGTTTGTGGCTGACAGAGGTTTTTTTTGTCTTAGATTTTGTGAAAGCTTAGCCAACTTTTTCATTTTTGCTTTTCTCCACCTTCTACTTTTGCTTTCGGCTTTTGGTCCCTTTTCAGGGGTTGAAATATTGCATCAACATTTCACCCTCTGCATCTTTGTCTCTGACTCCCCCTACCTGGATGCCCTCTGAACTGCATTCAAAAACTCCTCTTTGGTCTTGCTCTTTCTCTTCAAAGAACACTTTCCATCTTCTCGGCAAAATTTCTTCACTGTCCTTTATCAGCCTCTCCTCTTGCACATCCTTCCCAGCATGATTTCTCCATTCCACCAACTCTGTCCTTACCTCGTGTTTAACCTTTCATAGAACTCCTCATATGCCTTTTGTTTGGCCTTGGCCACTTCCCTCTTCACCTCCCTTGTCCTCTCCCTGAACTCAAGTCTGTTCTCTCACTATCTCTCTCTTCTTCGCTAATCTGTTCCTCTGAACACTCTGAACCTGAACCTTGTCTTTTCAGCGCAAGGTCTCTTTGTCGTCTTTTCTCTGTCCAGAAGACAAACGTTGAACAAGCCTCCCAATCATCTGGGAATACCTTAACGTGGCTCAGAACTGTTACTTGTGAGTCTCACTTCCTTCCAGAAGAGGACATTTCTCTTTCCCTAATATCAATTACTTGATCCTCAGCTTTTCTTGTCTGATTTTCTCTCTCTTCCTTTTCTCACGTCTATCATCATCTTGCACTGCCGATGCTGTTTTGCTCTTGTCTGCCACTCCACCTTACAATTTCTAATCTCCCTCAGATTTCCTTTTCCTCAGTCTGTCTGCGTGGACCTTAAGCCACTCTAAGTCACACTGTGCTCCTTTCTCTCTAAAAAATAGGTGTTTATGGTTATCTTTGCAAATTCTACCACTCCAAACCTGCCCAATACTTATCACATTACATATCACCCCTCCCCCCCGTCGCCTACATGCTATTATAGTGCTGCTCCAATCACCACTTTCTCTCTTCCCTGGGGATGCTCTCAACATTCAAATCCAGCTCATTCCAGAAATTCCACTTTTCTCCCTACCCAGAGCCTACCTGGGGGTCATACCAGCTGAATAACATTCAACATTACTCTTATTTCTACCGCATCAACCTGTCAGCCTCGTTTCACCTCCACCACATTTGTTGCATATTATTCGTTTACGATCCCCCTACTCCAATTGTATTCCTATTAATACCACGTTAAAATAGTTTATAACCTCCTCCAGTGTTTCCATTGATCCAGTCATAGTTTTACTCCCAGTGCCCTTCCTGACACAACTATTACCACTTATTCGTGCTTAGGACTGGCACTTAAAATACTGCCGTGTGGTCCCTAGTGGCTGGTGTCTTAGTCCATGCTGATTAACTAAAATAGGGACTCTTCACTGATACAGTACAAAGGGATCTTTAAAATACAATCTTTATTTAATAGAAGGACCATTTTCTTATGGGTTTTTTTCCTAGTGATATTAAATTGAGCCCAAAAAGTTTTCCAAAAATGACAAGAAATAACAATATGATAGGTTAGTCACAGAAATCACAGAATTTGGAGACTGTGGAATAGAGGTGAAGAATAGAGTACAGGCAGGATGGAACAACTGGAGAAAGGTCTCTGGAGTGATCTGTGATAGAGAGTCAGCTAAGGTGAAGGGAAATATTTACAGGACAGTTGTGAGACCAGCCATGATGTATGGACTAGAGACACTCGGAATAGGTAGAAGACAAGAGGGAGAGCTGGAGGTGGCAGAGTTAAAGAGGCTGAGATTCTCTTTGGGAGAGACAAGGATGGACAGGATCAGGAACGAGGTGATCAGGGGGAAAACACAGACAGGAAGGTTTGGAGAAAAAGCTAGAGAAGCCAGACTCAGATGGTTTGGACATGTTTAGAGGAGGGACAGTGATAAAATTGGAAGAAGAATACTAAAGATGGAGCTACCAGGTAAGAGACGAAGAGGAAGGCCAAAGTTAAAATTTATGGATGCAGTGAGGGAGGACACGGAGGTAGTTGGAGTTGAGGATGCGGAGGACAGGGTGAGATGGAAATTGTTGACTTGCTGTGGCAACCCCTGAAAAATGGGATAAGCCGAAAGGAAAAGAAGAAGTAGTGACAGAAATCACAGGAAAAACAGGAAACACAAACGATAATCAAAGGGGAAACATGTAAGTTCATTGCCTCACTAAAATATTCATCTCATGCGGAAGCCATTGTTATGTTAAATGATAAATAACAAGGTTTCCACCTCCATCAGCTGTGTGTGTGTGTCTTATTGTGACTGCTTATGTCCAAATAAAACATTCAGGAAGTCCAACTTGGCTGTCACTTTAAGGATGTAACTTTACATTCAGACCATGTAAAGGCCATGAAAACATGGCAGCAGATGAACCGCTAAGACACCATAGAGGATTCCTGTCAACAAACACATCTGTGTGACTCTGTGACGTTGACATTGTGCTGAGTCGTACCATGTAACTCAGGCCTTGGGCAGGACATGTGCCAACTCTGACTCTGTTGTTGTTGTGTGGTCTTGTAATTTTTTAATGTCCCTGGACTAAAAAAAAACAACAAACTTTGAGGCTGACTTTGTTATAGCTTCTGGCTTCTTCTGGAGGTGTGTTTTTGGCAAAGACCCTTGGAAGAACCTGTCAACCGTGGCAGCTGTTGTCTCCGCACTATCATGGTTTGGCCAGTACCAAGATATCTGTGAAATTTTATAAATTAAAACAATACAGTCATGTCATCGTGTAGTAAGTTAACACAGCAGATTACCCTTATCACTAGGTTAATGAAGCATTAGGGGCGTTTAAGTGTGTAGGGAATGGTGCCAGAACTCGGAGACCTTGGACTTGTTGGCTGAACAATCGGTGCACCTCAGTGACTGCTAATTTCTGAATGCACCTGAGTGAATGTTAGATTTCCTTCGGCTACAAAGCCATGCATCTAATTTGCTCAACCTTGGTTTCTATATGTGAGTGAGAGCGAGTGTGTGGGGGCGCAGGAGAGGAAGAGGAGAGGAGGACGGGGAGGAAAAGGAAGCAGGTGTGTGTTCATGGGCGACGTTAATGCCAGCAGGCCTCAGTGTCTGCCATTTTTGTTGGATGGCATATTTATTGCTTTAACCTTAAGACTGAGAGTAGGCAGAATAATTGTCAGAGGCCTCTGCTGATGTCATTAGGAATTCCAGGTGGTATTTGTGCGGAGTGAACAATGCTTACTGTTGATATTTGCGGCTACAGACTGATGCAACAAAGGTTTTTTTTTTTTTTTGAGGCCTTTGACCTTCTGATCATCTTCTTACCTCATCATCCTTGGAATACATTTGAAAGGAATTTAATTGAATGAAGAAATGCACAGTGGGCATGAATGGGTAAAGGGTAATAGCAGTGACACATGGAATGTCTGTGCATTTATGTGTATACAGTAGCTCATGCAGCACTGAGTTTATCTACGTTCATAAAGGTTTTTAGAATTTTTAGCCATTTTTTAGCCAATAGTGCTTAATGGGAGTAGTAGAGTGAAAGAGTTGCTTTTGAGCTTGAATGACAGGACCCTTCACAATAAAATTGTGAAAAGTTTAACTCCACGTTTCTCTTTTCTCTCTCTACAATATCATTTCCTCCGTTGAATACAGTTAATTACATACCATTTTATTCAGCCCTTGTTGATGACTACATTCTAACCCAGCCTATGTCTTCTTTTAAAATAATTTTAATATAATCAATCAAAAATGTTGCAGCAGTTTTCCTAATTCAAGCCCCTGTGTGATAGGCGGCTTATGTTCCGTGTCCGTTGTTGATTAATAAGAATACTCATGCTAGGCCAGAGCATTCTCTGTCTGTTGTTAAGAGCCCTAATTCTACTACAACTTTGAATATTAAGAGCTCTGTTCCACGTTTTTCTCTCATGAAGTGCCTGTCAAATATGTGCATTCACTAAACTAAGTAGTGCTGTTGATTAATGAAGAGTTGAGATGTTGAGTCCCAAACTAGAATTGACATTTCTTTCCTGGAGGGACCACTGTAAACAATGCTACTTACAGACCCATAAAGATCCTGAATCAATGTGTGTTTTGGTCCATTTTGACTTCAAAACCACCTGCACTCTCTCCCATGAGAGTGTGATTTAATATTCCATCAGGAAACCTCCGCTTTTAGAAATGTGTATTAAAAAATGTTTGTTCTTTCCTTTTTTTTCCCCCCTTTCTTTCTGAGCTTGTGCATCACTCTTTCTTTTCTTGTTTCTATTCGGTTTAATTATTTATGTTCTGGCTCTGCTGTCTGTTTTCTTACTTTTCAACTAAAGTTTTTGCAGCTCCAACTGTTTACTTGCATACATCTGAGTCATACACTATTATAAATCAACACAGGAATATTCTTTGATTGGAATATTACACCATAACTGAAATGATTAAGTCTCTCCATCACATGGAAAAGATTATGTACTGTTATATTAAGATATTATACTTATACATGTAATGTCTACATTACTTATCTCTGTTTTCAAGACAATTATTTGTTATGTCAAGGTTAAAAGTACTAGTGTTAGATTATAATTCCATTCGTTGAAGGCATGAAACAGCATTAGTGCATATGTGTATATATGTATATATGTGTATATATGTATGTATGTATATATGTGTATGCATGTATATATGTGTATGTATCTATGTATATGTATATATGTATGTATGCATATATATGTATGTATGTATATATAGATAGATAGATAGAACTTTATTAATCCCTCAGGAGTATCCCTCGGGAAATTACAGAATTTTATATTTTACATTTTTTTACATTTTATATATATATATATATATATATAAAATGTAAAATATAAAATTCTGTAATTTCCTTCTTTTTGAATTGCTACTGCAATGATCATTAGTGGTGAACAACTAACCAGTAGCACGACGGTCTAAACCCATCTCACATTTACTATTGGTGGGTGAACAATCCAACGTCTGGTTAATTCTGCTTCACAATGATAGGAAGAGCTGACATCAGGGATCAAAAGGCAACGTTGCTATGAATGCTTGGCTGCCAAAAGCCAGTTATCCCTGTGGTAACTTTTCTGACACCTCCTGCTTGAAACCCCAAATGTCAAAAAGAGGATACTGAAAGTCTGGATCAAATGAGCGTTGCCTTTCTACTCCTCAGGAGGTTCCTGTCCTCCCTGAGCTCGCCTTAGGACACCTGTGTTACAGTTGTCAGGTGTACCACCCCAAAATAAAACACTGACACCTATTTTCATAATTGTATGTACCCACTGTAGACGGTTGGTTTAGGACCTTTCTCTGACTAAAGATGGTTTAGTTCATTTGCTTGAACCAGCATTGATTTTTTTTTTTTTTTTTTGTTTGTTTTTTTTTGCTGCAGTAGCAAAAACTCCTGATGTGTTTCTCTGGGTAAGAATCAAGCAGGATGCTTCTGCTTCTTTTTTCTCCTGTAATGACCCTTTAACAACTGTTCCCCTGGTTTAGGGCACATAAGCCCATGTGGTGCGCCACCTCACCATCTGGACCAGTTTAACCCAACAACTGCATTTTAAATCAGAGCCTGGAAAATTTCTTCGGACATTTTTATTAAACTGAATATTTCCACAGATGGTATATGGAGGTAAAGCTATGGGTTGACGCATAATTGATCCTGAAGTCCCAATGGATTTCATTTGAGTATTTTTATTTATATATTCGCGTACAATGAATACTTTACCTATACATCAGGGTGCATTCCCATAAATATGCAATGAAATGGAAGGCAGAGTTATATTCTTGCCATACACTGTATATATGTGTGGGTGTGACTGCATTTTTTAACCAAACAAAACAGGAAATTCATCTATTCAAAATCATTTTCTTTCTTTTCCTTAAAATTACAAAAAACAAAAAAAAATCTTTGACTTTGGTGTCACATTAGAAAGTATATCAAAAATAAGATGTAATAATAATGTTAAATACACTTTCTGTATAGTGAGACTTACATGAGAATAGCTTTCCGATCACTATCACATCCTTATTAGTTGAATGTATCATAACAGGAAAAAAATGCAATATTTTTAAAGATTGTTAAAATATAACCTACCAATAATGATTGAATATCATGTTTTCTTCATGTCTGACAATGAGCATTTCAACAGTCGGTGTTGGTAGAACCAGTTATAGTTCTTCTTGTTGTTGGTTTTATGTGTGAATGACGTGGATGTGGAATAATGGAAGCCAGGAGAAAACCACACACACCAAGGTGTTAATCAGAAATATTATAAAAGAAGGATTAAGATTTCAATCCTTGAAATGAAACACGTTGAGTTGACCCTCACAGCATGTCTGCTGCTCAGTTGGGCTGTCTGGCATCTGTTCTTGTGGTTCTATATAATTCTTACACTTTTGTATATGGGTCATGCCTTTGCTCCCAGCAGTATTTTAGTTGAATAACTCACTACTTTACTGCTTGCCTCTGCTGTGCTGATGAGACATAGATATTTGTCAAGACTACTACAAATACATAAACATCAAGAAAGGCACGCTTACAAGTTATATAGTATATTCCTTAATGCTATACCAAGCTATAGAAACTTCTCAAAGAATGTATAACATCCCACCTCAGAAATGCAGCTTTTTATTGTTTTGCATTTCACCAAGAGTGATATGAAAATGGAGGGAGGCTTATATTTCACATTTTAGAGGTTTGAGCTTTAAGTTGCTTTGTACAGTTTTTAAGGCAGAGGATGATGCATGAAACGAAAACAGTCATCTGAGTCTGCCTTGCAGAGAAATAAGGTTTTGAGGGAGGCGGTATTGCTAAGATATAGCAGACACTCTAGTCTCAAGTATCATCTGAGATATAGATGTGGGGGCGGGGAGGGAGGAGGGGGGTGATGAGAGGAAAAGGAAAGAGACAAGTTTGCTACAGTTAATGCTGAGGATTCAGAGGAAAAGTGAGAGGCAAAGATGCAAAGGCTGAGACAAAAGGAAGTAAGGGGGGAAAAAGTGAGGGAGTTATTGATTATTTTCACCTGCTGAGGGAAACTGAGGCCAACTGAGCTTTCTGAAATAAGAGCCAAGGGAAAGAGTGAGGGCTGGAGGAGCAGAGGGTAGGAAATGGTGAGAGAGCAGAAAGGAAGCATTTGCGTTGTTTGTCGGCCTAATAACACTAAAAGACCAATTAAAAGTGCATTTTGATGAATAATGGATGAAGTGTTTGGTGCAGCAGCAAGATAATTGTCCTTAAAAACTGTGTCATCAAGCCCCTTTGATAATGTTTTTATTTTTCCAAAAATCTGTTAAAATAATTTTAATTATCTCAAGGTTTCGGAAAAAATGACACATAATGGTGAGACTAAAAGTGAGGAAACAGGTTATCTCTGCAAACTTGAGTAAAGATGGGAAGTAAACAACACCCTGAACGGCCAAAACAGTAGTCCTCATGGACACAAGTGAAATTACACACACAACACAACAGGTTTTTGCACTGGATCAAATCAATCCTCAGCAGTGTGTGATTTTTAGAGGTGTAACGTGGAACAAAACTGCATCGCTTTTCTTGTCCCATGTTAGCTCTGCTTTACTCGCGTATTGATCTGATTTTTAGGGCTTCCTCTGCTGCCAAAACTAGAAATACATGTTTGTGCAGTCTGTTCCTTTAAAAGGAGTTAGAATAATATAGAAAATCAATAGAAACAGTGTGAATTTACAGTACAGCATATAACATACTGTACTGCTGGGGACTGGTACTGGTCCATGGGTGAATTGGTGTCGGCCCACAGAGAAATAGTGTTTCCTTTTGGCCCCATCTGGCTTGATCCATACCAATATCAACAGAAGAACTTAACTATAGAATGGCTAGGATTCCATCATCAACAATGCAACTATATTTGTTTAGGAAATACTGTATGTACTTCTTCTTTTGGCTTGTCCCTTTTTCAGGGGTTGCCACAGCGAGTCAACAATTCCATCTCACCCTGTCCAATTTTTTTTCTTTGTCTTCGACCAACAGTAGTCAACTTTCCAACAGTACCCTGTAGGTTAACAGCACAGTTGGCGGTCTTGTTAACCCGGGCCACGACCGATCCTGTATGGAAATCTATTTGTTGTCTCACATGTTTTATCTGGTTTTACACCGCCCTTCCTGATGCAACCCTCACATCACCATTTTCTCATTCAATTCGGAATTGAATACCGAAGTAGGTAATTCGGGATTCGATCCCGTATTAACTTATTCACATTCGATTCACTTTGCATTCACATTCAGTTTAATTTGGTATTCACTGCGCATTCGATACCCACTTTGCATTTGCATGTTAGTCTAACCATGGTCCAGTTTCAATTTGATCACGTGGTTATATAACCAGATCTTGTTATTATGCGGTTTTATCCAACATGGATTCTGTCAACAAACGCACGTGCAATTTTGAGGAATAGATGGAGCAGGTTAAAGAAAGATCAAGGCGACGAAGGAGACACAAGGAACGAATGAAGAAGATAAGGAGAGAAAATATGAGGAAGTGTTTTGTAATCCTGCTCCTAATAACGCAGCAACATCTAGCGGTTGACAAGGAGATGATCCTCTCCCGTAGCATTTTACGAGCTTGGTAAACTAATACGGGTGTTGTTATGTTCACACACACACACGCGCGGAGCGACAACCGTATTAGTTTTTATTGCTTTACACACGTATTAGTTAATCTGGTATTGAAACCCCCGACTAGAGTTGGATTAGTTTTTGTGCATTAGTTGAGGAGCAAATGCGCGTTAGTTTGTAATGTGAACGCAAACGGGGAGCGAAACTGGTTTATTACTAATTAAGTGCCAATGTGAAAACGGTACATTTATGTGGGCTTGGGACTGGCGCTAAAAAACACTGGTTTGTGCTCCCTAGTGGCTGGTTTTGGTTTAAATATATACTGAACAACTATATTTACTTAAATATTTATCCCATTGAAGACAACAACAATAAACTCAAAATGACACAGATTGATTGAGTCAAGATTCAAACTTTTTATACCGTCTGGCAGCAGAATAGTTATAGACTGTGTGCACTTGAGAAATCCTTGTTGTGCCCATGCACAGTTAATTCAAGGTAGGAAGATTTTATAGGTAGGAAAATATTTCAGAACACCTGAAATTTTTTGTCATTAAGGAGTATTTGTCTGCTACAACTTAACGACCGTTCTGGGAAAATAGTGTGATATTTAACTGGTCCGTGGCACAAAAAAGGTTGGTGAATACTGCTCTATAATACTAGTAATATCGTTCATTTGAGGAACCAAATCCTTTCTGAACCTTTTCAACGTTCTCCTAGAAGGGTAGAGTTCTTGCTGTTTGACACGAACACAAATTTTGATCTGATTGCATGTTTCTACTGATTTACTGTTATAACATACAATGCCAAATTGACCAGGTTAGTTCTTGCTTTCTTTTACAGATGCAAGATATTGCAACGGCATTGTTGGCTTTAATGAGCCATGCTGTTTCATGTGCTACTAAAAATGATTGGAACTGTAATAACCCGTCTGTAGTCAAAGTGTTGGCTGCTAGTTGATTCTCAAGCAATCACAATTTATATTGTGGGCAGCATCCTTGCCTACAACATTGAATAATTGCTCGTGCATGATTGACTTGGTCATTTCAGGTTAGTTTGTATAAACAGGCCATATCTATAAGTTAAAAGTCTTTTTTGCTGGCCTACAGCAGACCGTGTGACAACTCTTGTTTGATCATGGTGAAATACTTTAAATCTTGGGCTACACATTTCCCTGTCAGGCCTGATGTTGTAAAAGTGATTGGTGTGCCCTGGAATAGTACTTATTAAGCTTGTTATTGGTGTACAGAATGTATTTAATCTCCTTAAACCTCATTGCGCTGCACAGCTGCCCTGCCTCCTGCCAGCTTTGTCCTGCGAGGGCAGAAACAAAGTGGGAGTACACATTTTTACATTTCCAAACAAATTTAATGTTGGCAAAATAATTGCATCCATATCCTGCTGCAGAGTGTAGTAAAAAGAGGGAAGAACGACATTTTGCCTGAGGGAAATTTTAGCTGGAAAAACACATTTTGTGTTTTTTTGACTAACCGTGCCGTTTGCAGAAGCCAAGCCTGTTTACTTCCACAAAAAGCCTGAGCACTGAGTGACTATTTTCTGGCCATGTTAGCCATTGAAGTTACAGCTATAGATGCAGAATGAAAGCGATAATTTCTTTTACTTAGCAATGAAGCGAGCAAGACAAGAATGGGAAATGTGCCGCCTCTTCCCATTTTCTCTGCTCCATCCGCTCATTCCGCTGAGAAGAAAGCCTGAGCTGTTGATAAAATAAAGTGGACGTGTCCTCACTGCACAAAGGCCCACTCACATCAGCAAGTCTCCCTCTCCATTGTAACAGGCTGCTTATGCATACAAGGGTAGTTTGAGATTCTGCTCCACTGTCTGCTGTTTTCACATCTCAACCTTTCACATTCTCTGTCTTAAAGTGTTATCCTTTCAGTTCACATTAGGTTTTTTTTTTTTCTTAGTGCAACTTTTTACTTTTTCCCTCCTCTCGTTTATCGCCTTCTTATCTTCTTTACAGGTAATTGGTAATTTCTCCCAAAAGTTTGACTGTGACAGGTGTTAGTGTCTTTGCACGCAGACAGAACATTATGTTTCCAGCCTGTTGGACTTGGACAAAGTTTTTTCTGCAACAATTTTATTAAATCTTATTTAATTTGAACAGATGTACAGTAGGCCTGCAATCACCACCTCATACAGGAACATTTTAAATTTTTCTTCAAATGGAACCTTTCTTGTGCGCGTTAGAGAATACTTTAATCACAGCAGCTCTTTTCCACTATCCATGTAGAGGTCTTTTTTAAACTGACTGCTCATAATAGATGTTAATGCTTTCCGTGGAGGAAAAACCTTGAGTTGAATACAGTTGATTGCATGAATCAAATATTTATCAGAAAATTATTACTTTGTGTTGCATTTAAAAAAAAAAGAAATCCAGCAAATCATTAAGTTACATCTAACTACACATAATTAAATAGATTTTTATCTTTTTACGTAATGTTATGTTTTTCTACTTTGAATAAAAGTACAATTGGAATCTATTTCGTTGGAAGTGCACTTCATGGGAAATGGTTCATCTTGATCATTACAGTCTGATTTAGTTCTTTGTGAGAGCTACATCCCTCTGAGTATTATCTTTACTTTTCCTAAAGTGCTGTTCACGCTCCATTGACCTTCAAAATGTGTTGGCTCCTTTGGGATTAACTTGTGTGTCTGTGTGTGTGTCAAAACAAAACTGTGCTCCGTGAGCACATTGTACTATTGCATTTACAAATGACATCATTTTACTTAGTCTGACCTCATAATATGCTTTAGCAGTTAAAATTTACAAATTACTGACCTGTTGAAACATTAGTCATTTTGACAGTATTATTAGTATTTTAACTGCTCAGTATCAGCAGTATTAGTATTATTTTATAAGGAAAAAAGGGAGTTTCCCACAAGGAAAGCTAGGACTGGGCCTGCTGTACAATCAAAAGGCAGGCTGTGTTTTATATCCAAGGGGACGACACAAAGTCTTCTGCATCGCTCTGTAGTATTCACTCTAATTTGTCTCTGTCATTTATTTCTTTATTTTTTTTGTTGTTGCCCAGCTCACACTGGACAATTAGGTAAATAAATAGCAGAATATTTGGATATTTATCTGAATGTATAATGGGGAATTCAATGGACAAAGTCATGCACGTAGAATTTACTTAGTCACAAGTGTTTTGTGCCAACACGAATTGTTGTTATATTATTATAAAAGTAGACAAAACTACTTTGGGCCAGTGGTGGCCTTGTGGTTAAAGGATTGAACTGCGCTCAAGAGGGTTCCAGGTTCAAATCCTCCAACTGCCTAGTTACCACTGAGGAGCCCACTGTTCCCGAGCGCTGTTCACTTATGTGATGGGTTAAATGCAGACGTTATAGTTCGTTGTGTGCAGTTTGGATCACAAAGACAACATTGACACAGAGTATGCTTTCTTCAGTGCACGTGCACTCATCAAACCTGCTGAACTGCACTGCAATGGCTTTACAAACACAATGTCTCTCCTTATTGTGTCCATCCCTCTCTTCATCCTCCTCTGTGCCGTAGGCTGTGTCAACTGCTGCAATGTGGATGTCGTCACACAGGGCACAGCCAAATCTTTTTAGTTCAACACATGCACCTCATATAGGACTGTGCAGACAAGTTGACATGTCTGTAGCCCTGAGAAGAACCATTCCAATTTCTGCTCTGACTACACTCTGTGAGGAATGAGTACAAATAATTTCTGAGGGAGAAGTCAGGAAAATGTGTATGGAAGGCGAAGAACCACCAGAGAAAGACTTGATGACCGTAGACACGATCAGAACTGGCTCTCAACCTAAATTTAGACTGATCCCCAACACAACTTTGTCCCAGACCAGTGCTTTCTTGAAGACCGTTTGCAACATCAGTTCTCGGGGATCAAATCGAAAAATCTGTGAGTGAAGACATAACCATTCGTTTTGCATGGGTTGTCCTGGTTTCAAAGGCGTTGGAAACGGCATTTGTGTTGTAGTGCAGGGAAGTGGGGTTGTTCTCTGAGGAAATCACTGTGTGAAGGCGTAGTGCAGAAGAATAGAGCAGAATAGAACATCATAACGCTGGCTTTGGAGTACAGCATGCTACATGTTGTGGGTGAAAATAGATTCTTTTTTATTTGTGCAGAATAGCATGCTATCAAAAACTGATGTGAAAGTTCAGGGTTAAACCTTTTCAATTGTGCATTTTCCCTTGTTTGCATTTGTTTGCAATTTCTCCTGCAACTTTGCTTCTACATGTGTACGGTTCTTGAATTGCCTATAAATACGTAATAGTATAATAAATACTTTTTTTTTTTTTTTTTTTTTTTTTTTTTTTTTTTTTTTTTTTTTTTTTTTTAAATCTTGAATCTTGTAGAAACTTAAACCAGAGACTAAGGCTGTTCTTCCCAAACCTTTTCTTTAATCCACTCTATTAAAGATGGGATTGTTAAGCCTGCTCTTAACCCATCAATGGCTGGAACGTGATGCATTTCATCGAACATAATTCACTAATTTATTATCTGCAAAGTTGGAATCCAAACCAATAAATATACTCCCCCAATCTCCTTACATTTGATACCCAAGTTGAGAACGAGTGATCTATCCTTTAACACTTATAAGGTTGACCAGCCACAAAATCCAAAATGACCTTTAAAGTGTAGGTTTAAATATGTTAACTTAAATTTTACATATTGATCTGTGATAGACCATCAGCTAAGGTGTCAACCAGAGTCAGACATTTTGCACCAATGTTAATGAGTACTGACCTCTGTAAAGAACGCGTTAGTGGACTCACCCACCTCTCTGCATCGCCCATCTGCATCTGTCTCAGACACATCTCATATTTGTGTGTGGGCATCTGAATCGGAATCTGTGTGTTTTGCCTCCTTTAGTCCAGCTGTGTCTGACTCTTTGATCGTTTGTCAGACGCACTCATTCTTCCTCATCAACATGTCAAAGACAACAAGCTTATTATACGTCCATTAAATGCTGACAGTGCAGAGGGAGAACAAGGGCAGGGAGGAAGAAGAGGCAAATTGGAGGACACTACGTCAGAGACAGATATGCCACAAATATCTGAGTGAAATAATCCGTATGTTACGATTTGAGAAGACGGGATGGATGATGGATTAGAGCAGAGGTTGAACTGGTTCAGGCGACAGTGAAATAGTGCTAGTTGTCCTCAACAGACTAGGAGTACAAATGAGAGTGATGGCAGACAGATGAGTGACCAAACAGACTATAAGGTAAAGCTGCGACATTTTGATTGGCACCTTGTGAGTGGTGCAATTCACAACACACTTTATGGAGCATTGAGTTATTTTTTTGTGTAAATCTAAATGCCTTTACAAAATCAGCCCTCCCACATGTAAAATTTACTTTGAAGATGCAATAAAAATGGTGCTGTGAAATTTATTAACTCCATTTGAGACGGATATTAAAAGATGAAAATTAAACGATGAATCCTGCGTTCCTCAGTCACAACAGTTGGCCATGTCACAGCTGAGATCCCACAGGTGTCGCTAGACAGAGACGCACACTGGAAACTGTTTGGTTTAGCAGTTTGCAGGTGTTTTGCGTTATTCATGCCATTCACATTACAACAGTTGTAATAAAATGCAAAAATGTAAACAGTCAAGGCTGTTCATCAAATCATAAATAACAAGGATTTGGTGCGAGTTCTTGACTAGGAGTGAACAAGTGTATTTGTGATATTATTTATTTAAATTAAATAATTCTGTTAGGTTATTCACCCAGTAATTTCAGCTCTTGCATCACCATCATAGTTCAATCAAGGGTCTTACACTGAAATAAAGTAACGTGTTGAAGCGAAAGACATGATTTGCCTTAAAACTGAAAAACTGTAGATGAACCATAGACATGTTTGTGGCAAAAAAAAAAAAAATCCAGTTTATTAAGTCATTTACTGGCAGAACAAATCAGGTTTGAATTAAATATGTGCAAAAATTGCCAGATTTCAGTTGCATTATGGGCAAAAACCGTATGGGCCAATTTGGCCTGCAGTGTGGAGGCAGTCTGTGGTTGTTTTTAAAGCCTTGGTTTGAAAACTGATGTGAACTTGGGCCTTAAATGAACACTGGCTATTATGGCAACCCACTCAACATGTAAGCAGTTTAGTCCCAGGCACATTGGGTCATTTCTGGATGCAATTTCTAAAGATTGTTCCGTTTTATAGCTGACAGATATGGAGGGATGATGTGCGCATTAATGGGGTGGAGAATGAGGGGATACTTGTAAAATGTAATGGTCTCATATACAGCATCTCACAAAGAGAGGAGCAGAGATGGAGGATGGGATACTAAAAAGTTCCTAGGGTTTATGTTTTTGTACTTGTTTTAAACTAATAATGCATCAGTGTTCTGTCCATGTACGTAGATTTTTTTTAATAGATGCAGAATTGAGCTTCACAAAAACATGCAGGGTTGTCTTTGTTCAAAACAATCCAAAAAGAAAAGTTTATTTGCTTTGTTTTTGCATATGAAAGTCAGTGTTCCTGTGACATTTACTATAATGTCAAAGTTAAATTCAAAAGGCATGAGCAGTATACTGTGTATGTATGTGTGTGTATGTATACGTGTGTGTGTATATGTGTGTGTATGTATATATGTGTATGTGTGTATGTATATATGTGTATGTATATGTATGCATATGTATGTATATGTATATATGTATATAGTATGTATGTATGTATATATATGTATATCTGTATATACGTATATATGTGTATGTATATATGTGTATATATGTATATATGTGTGTATATGTACTGTATATATACACACTGTATACTACTGTATATAAGGCACAGCAGGTAACACGCATGGACAGCATAATGTTGCAGTGAAAAAAAAAAAAGGGAAAATATTGAGAGAACAAATATGTTCTATTTCAATGAAATATAAATCCTAGAAATACTCTCTGTAAAACAAAAACCCTTTCTGGAAAATCTGTTATTTCTTTTGTCAGTCCCTTAAGTGCATCTAAGGTTATTGTTTGCTAAAGTTTGTTTTTATTTAGCTTTATTTATTAATCTATATTTTATTTTTACATCTAATTGATAGTAAAACTGAAGATTTCAAAAGACCGTAGTGCAGCATTAGCATCTTCTGGGGTTTCAGTGACTTTCAAACCTGTCTGCGCACTGTCTGCTCGTTTATTTGCTCTTTTGAACGTACACTTTATGGTCCTAATGCTTTTGGATTAAGTCCCACCACACCGCTGATTCCATTGTGCTCATAGTATCTTCTCTTATAATTATCAAATTGCTTTTTTATTTTTCCCCTATTTTTGTGCACGGTGTCTGCACCGTAATTGAAATGATGTTAAAAGTGGGAAATCGCCCTGAAGGCTGCAGCCACAGAGGGATTTGCTGTGCAAACAACACTCATGTAGTTGGATGATCGTTCCATGGCAATTTAAGATACATTTATCAACAAGGACAGCTGTTTGTCATCTGGACGTCCTGTTTCCAGTCACTCCTGTGCCTGATGTCGACATAGGGTTGCACATGTAATGCATGAGTCATTTATGTTGCAGTTTTATAAATAAATATTTGTATATATTTAGAAAAAAACACAGTAAACTTGGGTGAAGTTTTGCCTTTACTATAGCACTTATAGTGCATTGTAAGGATTCTTCTCTTTATTCCATTTGCACACATTTTTTTTTTTTTTTTCCCTTGCCAAGCTTATTGTGATCACTCCACCCACCTCATACTCTTAGTTCACTGTCCACACATCTGTCATCACCACCACATGACTTTCCTTTTAGGTCTTGTCACTTCTATCTTTTATCCTATGAGTGCTCATCTCTCATCCCTCTATTCTTGACCTCAAGGTCTGTGGTCAATTTCTTAAGATTTTCATTTTAGGCATTTTAGGCAACTTTAAAGAAATAGAAAAATATTTCCCAAATAGGGCAAAGGACATTTAGCACACGTGGAAAGAGGGCTGTGACAGAAGTATATGTTTTTATTAAATTCAGAGAGAAGGAGAAGAGAAATATGAAGAAGAGATTCCCAGGACAGAGAACCTTTTCTGATCCCCTAGAGAGGGAGAGACATTGTTGTATTTCAACATTAAAAACCCATTCAGTTGTCCTAAAACATTTCAGATTTTCACCAATATTGCACACTTAAAATTGATTATTTACCAAATGAGTTGCATAATTTAAAATCTTAGCATGTCTTAGAAAATCACTTTTTTTCCCTACAGAAAAATAGCAAAATATATATTTTTCTGTATAAATCCATGGGACAGTGATGACCAGTTGTTGGACAAGTTGTTGCACAACATGACTTGCATGGTTAAGAGGGTAAAGGTATATTTCCTGTAAAAATGTTTTAAACCCCTACACAGTGGTTTGACTTAACACAAGTAGTAAATAAAACTCCGACTTCAATTTATTTGTTTATTTTTTAAAAAAGTTAAATATTAGCTAATATAGTAGATAATTACTCAATGACTTTTCTAAAACTGCATGAAATTCCATTGATGGTAGACTAATTTTTTTTCCAGCAATAATTTTAAAGTGTAATAATAAAAATCTACAACAAAAAGTGATAAACAGTTTTTAAAAAAAGTGGAATCCTCATGTCCATATCTTGGATCTATGGTAAACATCCTGATTGTTTTGCCAATTTATTTGTGAAGGTGGAGAGACTGTGGGCAGTGTCTTAGTTTTGAGTCCTGTTCTATAAAGACATCCTTGCTTGCACTCTCTGTGCTGGGGTTGCCGTCCTTGAGAATAACATTAACTATGGTATGGAAAATCCAGGCCTGCTGCTGCGTCAGCACCGCGGTTGATGTAGAGTCATTATCATTCATCCAATAGGGAGCAAAAACAAAAATACAACTCTAACCTCAATCATCTCTAGCGCACTTGGACAGATCTGCAAATTGCTGCAAAATAGTTTGACAGCAAACTTGTTAATGCTTTATTTCCCATGGGCTTTACACACAATAAGTCAAAGTTTGTGCTCCCACATTGAGAACCAGTTAAGTGTGCATTAATATCACTTTCGACCGGGCCTTGCAAACACTTTTATGGTGCCATTGGGGCATGCATTCAGTCTGGAGTCTCATCCTGTCCCGATAATCCAGCAGAATTTTATCTTCAGCAGAAAATGATGTGTACGATTCCCAATTTCCAGACCCTCGTTAGCAAAAAAAAGTCTCATGAGATGGCAATAAGGATCATGGGGATGTTTCTATTCCTCTCTATTAGCTTTTAGCTGAGGTTCTCTGTAGAGGAGACGAGAATGGACAGGATCAGGACTGAGCTAATTAGAGGGACAAGACAGGAAGGTTTGTAGAAAAAGCTACAGAAGACAGATTTAGAGGTGGGACAGTGGGTACATTGGTGGAAGAATGATCCTAGAGATGGAGCTACCAGGTAGGAGACAAAGAGGAGATTGATGGATGCAGTGAGGGAGGGCATGGAGGTAGTTGGAGTCAGAGTTGTGGATACAGAGGACAGGGGGAGATGGGAAATACAGATTAGCTGTGACAACCCTTTAAAAAGGGACAAGCTGAAAGAAGAAGGAGCTTTTATTCATCTTCCAACAATTGTTTCAATTTAATCAAAGACTTAATAATACCATTCATATATTAGAAATACATTGAAGGTTGATCTGCAGCCTTAATGTATTGGGGCAAATGTGAAGGGGACGGAACACCAGAAAGTCTTGGAGTTAAAGCTGTAAAGTAATTGGATGAAACCATGAATTATCAAGAAGTTGTAGGAATTCCGCTCAAGGTCTTCTCCATCAAGGCTGCCATGAGTGTAAATGTGTTGGTGCATATGGGGCTGTGTGTGTGTGTGTGTGTGTGTGTGTGTGTGTGTAGGTTGGTGTGTGTGTGGGTGTACAGATGTTTGTGCTCATTACTGCCTAATCATGGCTTCTGAGAGCCTTAAGGCGTCTCTGTGATGTTGGGCATCACTGTTTGTGTGTGATTTTTGCTGTTGTTTGTGCAGCCTTTGGGTGGGTGAGCACCGACACTTTGGCAGCTCCCTGCAGCAGAAGGATTAGAGAAGTGGCACCACTGAAATGGAGCTGATCTTTTTGAGACTGAACATGTTTGTGTATGTGTCTTTCAGCAACAACAAATCAAAGTGTGCATGTCTGAAAGGGAATTGGATCAGATTGCCAGAAATCTTGGCACGGGATTTACTGCAGTGCCTGTGTGGAAGGAGATAAATGAAAGAAAGGAAAGTAGGAAGCTGCAGGAGAAGAAGCCACACTGATGGTTGAAGGAGTGTAAAGTGAAATGTAGTGTGGGACCTTGGAAATGGAATAACTGCTGGGTAATGAGATTGTGTCCATCTACTGTACAGTTACGTGTAGCTCCTTCAAACTGCTCTTCATTTACCGGTGGTGAACCATTTGTCTTATGATCAACATCGTGTCATTGTGCTCGATGCTCTTGCCAAAAGTCTGACATCAATTCCTTCCTGTGTCTTCTTTTATGTTTTGATTCCTTTCTCACTCTTTTCTCACTGAGGCGGAAACTTGTGAAGCATGTCACACAAACCCTTACTGTTTCTAACCCGCTGCTAAATATTAAATATTTATATATTGTAAAATAAACAGTTTTAATTTCCCTTTGCTTGCTTTATCGAAACCATTGAATTGACAATACTTAAGTGACACACGATCGCTCAGTATTACAGAACTTTTGTTTGGTAAAATTTCTTTAGCAACAAAAAAGTTTCTTGAGTGATTTATGTGTTCTACCAAAAAAAAAACAAACAAACAAATTCACTCCATGAATATCAATTGTTGTAACACAACAAGCTATTATTATTTAAATTAGAATTGCAACATTTTCCAATTATTTTCCATTAAAACAAAACAAAAAAACCCCCACACTTTTCGCTTTTGTTTACATAAATGCAGGTCATTTTCATGTTAAAATGGAAATTATTAATGCCCCACGATGCCGGGGGAGCCTGGTTGACATCAATCTCACACTCCCAGGATGTTAACATTTCCCAGTATGCACTTCTTTGTTGTGGTGATTGTGAAACATGCAACAAGGAGATTTATCAAAATCCATGCGGGATGTGCAATAATTCACTAACGTTGTCATTTTGTGCAGGATTTTATTTATTTTTTTGACAGGAAGACAAAGAGCCCTGTTGGTGGAAAGAGGGAGTTCAGGAGAGTGTTCAGAGAAAGTGGATGGCAAAGAACAGAGTAGAGAGAGAGGACAAGGGAGGTGAAGATGAGGGGGACAACACTGACAGGAAGGTTTGGAGAGAAGTCATATTAAGATGGTTTGGACATGTTCAGAGGAGGGACAGTGGATAGATTGGTAGAAGAATGATCCTAGAGATGGAGCTACCAGGTAGGAGACAAAGAGGAGATTGATGGATGCAGTGAGGGAGGACATGGAGGTAGTTGGAGTTAGAGTAGAAGATACAGAGGACATGATGAGATGGAAATTGTTGACTCGCTGTGGCAACCCTTGAAAAAAGGGAAAAGCTGAAAGGAAAAGAAGAAGATGACATGCCGGTAATCCACCATCAATAACCTCAACAAGATAATTTCCTTTTTTTCATATTCTGTAATTTTAAGATGGACTAACCGCAGTTCGAAATGCCTCTGTGGATGGTTTTATTTTACATCATCCTACACATTGATTTAAGTTTTATTTAATCAGATGTAAAGGAAAAATAATTGGCGTGCTTAGGAACAACTCTGATCCACTGAGATCATTTATAATCTGTGCCCTCAAAGAAAACCCCACTGAGCTCCACAGTGAAGAAACAGTGGCCTAATTTTCTTAAAATAGAACTTGTTAGACCCTTCACCTTAACCAGCTCCCTTTTATCCACGGCATTCTTGACATCCCTCACATTGTGCTGATCCTCACGGTCATGACATGATATGATATATGATATGAAATGTGGGTCACGTTGGTAACCTGGGTTAAAGATAAACGATGCAAGGTCCACTTTGCTGCGGCGGCAAAGAAAAGGTTTTCATGATGTGAAGAGGCGGCAGAATGTGTCTATGCACACACAAAAAGTGCCCTCGTATACATAAGGGCAGGGAGAACACCACTCAGAAACGCAATGCACTAGTAATGAAAAATAAAAATAAAAAAAATCCAGGGTTAGATGAGATAAAAGGACGTCAGCAACAAATTGAGTCAGTCAATAGCCCTCACGAAAAAGGCCACCCAATTAAAGATTACATTAACCTGGTATAGTAGCTAGCAGCCTTGTACAGTCGAACACGACAATGGGGACCACTGTACTTCACATCCAGAGTTTGAAAAACCCATTTTATGAAATCATTCCATATAGAAAAATGATGTAAAATAAGAATAGAAGACTTACCTTTTTTTTGTCAGTCCAGCCACATCTCAGTGACTTGATTCTGTGACCTTCATGGTCCTCTGGGCAGTGTGTATTTTAGCTTTTCCCCCCCAGATCAGCAAGTCGCACACAGAGTTCTGCAAACCTTTGTCAGCACAAGTATCTCCCTGTTATTTCACAGACACCTTCTAGTGCTTCCTAATGTGCCTCAGTCATCTTAAGAGTCTGCTGACCTTGTAATAATCAACCCTCTTGGAAGTCACTCTGGCCGTGAAGTATGCTGCAGCAGCAGCAGCAATTCCGGGTTTAATGTGTATCAAAACAGTCCTGTCACATCATTTTCCTGTTCATAGCAGTCTCAGAAGTCTACGGATTAAAGTTATGACCTTGGATTCAGCACTATCTGGAGCTGTAAAGCAGTTTTCAAGATCAAGAACCTTTTTTTTTTCCTCCGTTGTGTTATAAAACTGAAGCAGCCTATGCCTTACTTTACATAGACCAAAGGTTTTTGGAGTGTGGGTGTAGTCGTCCAGAGTCCTTGTAGCATTTTGGTGTTTGGTTTTGTCTGACATTGTTAAACGCTTGGAAAGATACGGAAACCAGAGAGAGTGACATTCCCACTGTCATAAACTCACTCTGACTTACTCTTCCCTGTCCTCACTGTGATGTCTCTGTCCTGGTTTCTTTCTTTTTTCTTCCATTCACACTCACCGCGCCTTCATGCCACTCTGAGCTGCTCACAGAGCGTCTCTTCCTTCCTCCGTCCTCCCCTGGGGTTTTCAATTCACTTCCTATGCAGAGCAATGCACCACTCTGCATCAGTGTTAAGAATATTTAACCGTGACGCACCACACACTGTTGTCAGCAGTTCCAAGCTAAGTGTTTGACCATACGGTCACGAGGTAGGATGGTATTAACAGTGGTAAGTGGCTTCTGCCCTCTACAGGTGCAGCCCATTGACTCCACTTTGAAGCCGGTCCACATTGTCCGTTATCCGTCTGACGTACGTCCCTTACTGAGTCAGTGCTGAGAAGCTAGAGAGATAACGGATGACACATTTCTTAAGTTTGACGTATGCAAGGTTTATTGAGGTTTAAGCAGAAGAAGAAATTATTGGTCCCCCTCAGCTGACTAGCACCATGGAATTGTACAATCTCACCTTTTTTTGATCATTTTTTTCATTTATAATTTTTGACCTCCACAGTATATGACTTAATCTTATTACGTTTGGACTACAATGACCTGATACAGCTTCAGGCTGTGACTGGTTTATTAGCCTTGTAAATTCATTCACCAGCACTGGCTCAAAGAGATATATGTGTGTGTGTGTGTGTGTGTGTGTGTGTGTGTATATATATATATATATATCATGTTAGTGTGCGTGCACACACCTAACTTGTCTTTGTTTTTTACACCAGATTGTCAATTGTCAATAGATCTCATGCGTTGACATGTGACATGTCCCCGGTGTCACCGCCTGTGTGTGTGTGCATGTTTTAAGCCTCATACATTTTAATTGGTTGAATTCTGTATGCACATCAAGTTGCGTATTGAGGTGTGTATAAGGTATCACTTTAATGAGTCTCTTTGCAAAAACCTGCGGGAGCAACAGATGCCGTGAACGAGACTAATGTCTCTCTGCAGAGACAACGCCGTGATGGAGTGCGCAAATTCTTTTACAAGCGCTGTGTTACACAGGTTCAATAAAAAATGTCATGCGAGTTTGCGCAGCCCTTTCCCCGACGTGAAATTCCATTAGGAATATCGTGAGTTTAGTTTAGTTTGGTTTTTCTGACTGACACGCTGCAAGCCCACATTTGCTGTTAAATGAGTGTGAAACGTGTTTTCTTACCTGAACATCATGCATGAATAAATCTGGTCTCCAGTTGCCCCTCAGAACGAGCTGATTGTCTGTGATCAGGCGCTGTCTCAAAATACTGAACTGGTATTCGGGTTATATTTGACTGTGGAATCAAACCGTCTGCTTTTTGATTGTCTTGGCATTTACTCCTCTCACCAGTTTTCTGAGAAATCAAAGCAAACACTGAAAGTAAGAAAATGATTAAATAATATTAATGTAGGCGTTATTTGCATGAATTTTGATCATCATCACTTGACTTATTCACATGGTCTGGTTATCATTAAGGTACAAGGAAGTTAAACTTTTATAACAATTCTCGATGGGAACGGTGGGATTGATTATCTCTGTTACCTTGTATATAGGAATAGGAAAGTAGTGTCATGCACATGACTAATGCAACGTATTAAAAACTGATTGGTTGGTGTAGTGGAAGTGTTTGTAATAATAATCTTTTCATAAGATACTCCTGAGGGATTAATAAAGTTCTATCTCTCTATCTATTGATTGATCGAGTAATCTAAAAGTCATGCTGCTAAAGTGCATTATCATCTCTGGTATATCAATGTAGTCACTGTATCAAGGTTACTGGATATTCTCCTGTCACTGTCTCCTGGAAGCTGAGCAGTAGAATAAAATTTCAATTAAGCAGCTGATTTGTTTGTGCAGTTGCATTAAGTTGAATGAATGCTTCAACTTCAACTTTTATTTGTTTATAGTTCAATATCATAACAACCGTTATCCCAAGGCACTTTACAAGCAAAAGAGTTACACACAAACACATGAAGACATGCAGCAACAGGGGGAATACTCCACTCGCTGCTCCCTGGGCGCTCAAAGCTACCCACTGTTCACTTTGGTGATGGGTTAAATACAGAGGTCGATTTTCATTGTATGCAGTGGTGTGAGTCACAATGACAAGGATGTTACTTTCTCTTGCTTTCCTAAATACCCCCCTAAAAATCCCTAAAAGATGAAAAAAGGAAGAAATCTCTGGGTGACAGGCAGTGGAGGGGATCCTCACCCAGGATGGACAGACAGTAGCAAGAGGACAGACAAATTCATTTTATTTCTAAAGGTTTATAAAGAGGACTTTAAAGTCTTTTGCAGAACCAATTAATCTAATCCATAGCGAAGTCCTGGGTCCAGTTTACTGACTATAGAGTCCAGAAGGGATATAATTTGGAAGTGGAGTCCTGAGTACAGTTCATGGCTACAGGTTTGTAGGGGAGAGAATGGAGACTGAAAGATTTTGGGGTGGATCACGGATACCAGTTGGAGAAACCAGGTCTTAGTACAAGGTTTCTTCCGATCCACGGTCACAGCACCAAAAATGGAGGAATGTGGTCCAGGCGAAGAAGTGAAGTTTGGTCTAAAAACAACAAAGTATAGAACGACTGGAGAAAGCAAAACTCAAGAACTTAACAACACTTGGTTATTAACTTTCTTTGGTGAAATGCCATTCTGAATTCCATATGGAAACTTACAATTTTATACCTCTCAACTTTGTGGGTGTCAATATCCTAATAGGAATAGAGGGGTTGGTCCCTGGAGGCCAATCACATATTGATATTGTCCACATAGAAAACACCAGGAAGGAAGTCATCTTGGGTGTATGTAAATTTCAGGGAGACAAAGGCCATAGGTGTTGTTGGAAAACACCAGGGACTTGTCTGGGGGTAAACAAAAGAAAGGAAGGAGAGAGGGTCTTTGAAATGTATATGTATGGCCAAATGTAAGGTAGCAAATGTGAAAACTTACAATCTCAAAAGTGAAAAACCACTGAAATCTAACAATACGCAATGATGAAGTAATGGCTGTTCCTATGATAAACCAATGATGAGAGTCTTTTCCTTTGAGGTATTGATATCTATTCTTAGAAATTCATTCTCTCCACATGACAGTGCATGTTGATTGGTGTCTAGGCTGTCTGTGACTTAATGAGCTTTAAGCCTTGTACATCACATGGTCACGTTTGCAAGACAAACAACCTCCACAATTAAATTAAGGCTGCCTCTCTTATATTTAATGTACCTGACAGCCACCAAGCAGGGTGAACGATACGAACGTGAGCTTTTATAATGATGGCACTTTAGATGAATCCCCTCAGATTAATGGTCTAATTATTGCATCAGGGAGACATGAGGAAACTCGCCCTGATCCTGATACTGATAAACCTCCAGGTCTTCTCCTTTCTGATTTGCTGTGGTAATATCTACAAAGAGGAAGAAGTATATTTTTTTCCCTCTCTTTTGATTTCATGCCTCATTAAGATGATGAAGTGCGGCTACTTAGAAGTGTACACAGCTAATTGTATTACTTGGATAACCCAGTCCAGCAAAACAATTCTCTTCTGACCCGGCTGGTTCTTGTTGCTGCAGGTGGGATACGAGAATGCGGGAACCGTGGAATTCCTGGTGGACAAACACGGCAAACACTACTTCATTGAAGTCAATTCCAGACTCCAGGTTGAACACACAGTCACCGAAGAAGTCACCGAGTAAGTAACAGCTGTTTTAAACCCGCAGGCATATGTGTGACTACAGGACTTGTCATTTTTTATACGGGTTTCTTGGATCTTATGTCCAGAGACAGGTGCACGGCTGCAGGAGAAAAATGTTCCTGCTCAAAGAAGTTTAGGTTGAATATGAGCTCCGTAGGAAGTGTTTTAAGAAGGTAGGTGATTAGTAAGGGAGGAAGATGCAAAAATCGGCAGAAAGGAAGCAGGTGAAGGAAGGAAGGATGTTTAGGTATGGACTGACAACAAAGAGACGAGGGAAGCAGAGCAAGGCTCGACCAGGTGGGATCAGTGGAGAGAGAAGATGAAAGAGGAGGTCAGAGGGAGGGTGAGAGACAGTAGGGATGTTAGAGGTGAGTGCGAGACACAGGATAATGAAAAAATATAAATAGCACTCTGCTCTCCTCACAACCAGATAGATTTGCTCATCTGAAACAAGACAGATGGGTCTCAAACTAATGCGCACAAGACACACCTAGAAATACAGATATATTTGTCTTCTGCTCAGACCCACAAACATTGACATGGTTCCAAACAGACAAATACATTATGGTCCACAAGCTGGGCCTGTCTTTATGAGATGTTTTCAAAACATATAGGACTGTGGTTCAAAAATATTATTTTCATTTAATTAGTGAAATTTTATGCACTAATTTCAGTAAATGCATGTGAATCATGTCCATTCATGACAATTTAAGATCAGCATCAATGCACATTCCTGATTTTAATATAGGACGTATTGCAACCTAATATATTGCTACAGAAATGCATATTGTATGAACACAAAGACATAAATTGCAGGTTTTGTGATTGTTATCTTTTTATTAGTGATTAATTATCAAATCTTATTTTTTACATTAGGCTCCAGTTTCTTAATGACTTAAATTGCCTCAAAACGTCTAACGAGTAACAGTAACAGTAAGTGAATAACAAAAAAAAAAAAAAAGTGATTAAATCTCTTACTTTGACAGCTTTTAAATTAACAATATAAACCTGATCCTAACCAGTGCAGATGTGAGTGTATTTTATTTATATGTTTGCTGTGTGTAGGTTTTATGCATCAAATGATAATGTTTGCAGATGACATTGTGATCTGCAGCTAGAGTAGACAACAGCTAGATGAGAACCTACAGAGGTGGAGGTTTGCATTGGAGAGAAGAGGATTGAAGGTCAGTCAGAGCAAGACAGAGTGCATGTGTGTGAATGAAAGGGAGAACAGTGGAGTGCTGAGGTTACAAGGAGCAGAGGTGGAGAAGGTGGAGGAGTTCAGATACTTAGGCTCAACTGTTCAGAGCAGTGGAGACTGTGGAAGAGAGGAGAAGAATGGAGTACAGTCAGGATGGAACAACTGGAGAAAAGAGTGAACTGTGATAGAAGAGAGTCAGCTAAGGTGAAGGTAAAGGTTTACAGGACAGTTGTGAGACCAGCCATGATGGATTAATTTGGGACACTAGGAATAGGTAGAAGACAGGAGGCAGAGCTGGAGGTGGCAGAGTTAAAGATGCTGAGGTTCTCTTTGGGAGAGACAAGGATGGACAGGATCAGGAACGAGGTGAATAGAAGGTCAACACAGACAGGAAGGTTTGGGGAAAAAGCAAGAGAAGACAGATTAAGATGGTTTGGACATGTTCAGAGGAGGGACAGTGATTAAATTGGTAGAAGAATGATCCTTGAGATGATGCTACTAGGTAAGAGACAAAGAGGAAGAGGATTGATGGATGCAGTGAGAGAGGACATGAAGGTAGTTGGAGTAAGAGTTGAGGATACAGAGAACAGGGTGAGATGGAAATTGTTGACTCGCTGTTGCAACCCCTGAGAAAAGGAATAAGCTGAAAGGAGTAAAAGGTTTTCTGCATCAGTAGAAGCAGCAGCTCTGTGATCTGACTATTTTGTCTAAATTCCTCCACACAGAAGCATCCTTACGTACGGACAAACTAAGGCCCGGGGGCTGGATTCAGCCCATTCAGCTTTTAAATGCGACCGGCCGTGCTTGTCCAATTAATTGATCTATATTATTATTTTTGTATTTTGCCTGCAGTCCCCGCCTTTCCACAAAAGATGACGAAATAAAGGCTATTAATCATTTAGAACTGGAGGCTTTTTACATGACTTCGCATGTAAGTCATCATAGCGTCACATATTTCTACTCTTAACTGGGTCCACATGTCCAATTTTAGGACCAATAGTGGCCTGGTATAAAGGTATTCTTTCTTCTCCTGGTCAATAGCAATAACAAGTTAAAGCTGTCTGTTGTCTCTTGTCTCCGTGTTGTCCTGTTGGTTTCATGGTGAGGACGGCCGCTGTACTTAAGCACAGTTATAATGTGATGGTAACTAATGGCAGAGGGCTGTAGTTTACTGTTCTTTACTGCAACTGCTCCACAAGGGTCACTTACACTTACCTGATTAGACATTTCCCAAGGACAGCGGACCTGTCTCTCTCCACAGACCTGTCTCTCCCCAGACTCCCCTGTTGGTTTGTTTTTTGCCTTTATGGAAGGAATCATTTCACCTTTGTGATTTAATGAGCATATAGGGCACCTTTGCAAATTGACTGTGTGACTGTGCTACACGGTGAGATGCCTTCAGTTCACAGTAAAGACTTGTGTAGGAGTGTGTGGACGGGGAGTTGGACTGCTTCTGTTGTCTCCATGTGGCAAAATATGTGTTCTTTTAACCTTCTTTCCTGTCAAGGCCAGTGCGGCTTAGTATTGTAAATGAGTGTTGGTTCTTTGTTGTGAGCCTATGTTGCATTTCTGCGTTAATCCGATAGAAACCAAATGGCATCTTTTATTTAAAAAAATGGGATATTTCTCTGAAAGCCTTACTTTTCTGAAATCTACTGTCAGGGTAAGGTTAAGGCTTCTGCATTGTTGGTGTGCGTTTGGGGGGCGGGGGGGGTGCTGGATGGGGGTGTTTTCAGCAAAATAGGTCCCTTTGCTGCTACGTTTTTTTTTTAAAGATGTTTGGACAGATTAACATTTCATTTTTTATTTATCTTTTTGTTATAGAGGGACGGTGTACATTAATGAACATTTAATAACATATGCAAATGCACCCAAGTGAAGCCATGTAGGCTCATTTTCCATTGGGAATAAGCAAGAAGAAAATGTTTCAAGGTTGCCCCAAAGAAAAACTCAGGACCTAGAGTAGTTCCACAAATTGTAGTTGACAAGTTAAAGCAGGAACAAACTCACCCTGTCCCTATAACACCTCAAAACGGTTGAGGAAAATCTTCCCAAAACCCTAATGTGTGGGGAAAAAAAGGAAGAAACCTGAGAGTGATAAACAGAAAAGAGGTTCCTCACCCAGGACAGACAGACAAAAAAAATTCAGAAATGACAGGACAATTACCGCCAAAGAAATAGTCTTTCATGAATACTGCCTCTTCTCTCTCAACATTTCTTCCTTTGATACTTTAATATACAGCGGCATCTACTGTGGTACTTGTTAGAAAACATGTTGAGCCTCATTCATTACCACTGCCTGTTGTTGAAGTAATAGGTAGCAGAACCCAATTCTCAACTCCCTGTAACCTCTTTCCATCCCACTGTGCACCTGTCATATTTACATTGTCCTCCGGAGAAAATGTCAGATAGCTGAAAGAGTTTGGGATTGGGGTCATGCATATTGGCAGAAACGCCTTATTTACTTGGATTCGGACGGTGTCAGTTGTCAAACGGTGCACATTGAAAGTTTCAGCTGTCAAAAGCGGCACCTTTCTTTTACATTTTTCTTTTTTTTTTCATTTATTCAGTTTTTATGTCAGGTTGAGGTTTGGCTCTAGGCATCCACATTCAACAGAAACCCAGTGTGCATCAGTCAGCGTAGAGGGGGTTGTTCCTTTCACAGGGCGACAAGTATTGTGTTTGGCGAGTACAACGAATGACAAGTGTGAATGGCGTGCTGTGGCTTTACCTCAGCATTACTGCCATTAGTTTCTCAGCTTGTTTGTTCCAAACGGCTTCACTCCCAATCTCTGAGGTCTGCGAGCTCATCCGTTCTCGTCTTCTTGCGTTTAAAGTAGCAGTGACTTCCAAAGGCACTATCATAATTCACTGTAGACAAAATACATAACTGTTAGGTCTTTTACCTTATCTCCTGCGCTCCACCTCATCCCAAACATTACAGTCATTTCTCTTGTCTTATCCATGGTTTTCAGCATTTTCAGCAGAACTTTTTTGGCCTTTGTTCTCTTTCCATTTTCTTCTTCTTTATGTGTCGTGCACTGCAGCTGCAGCACTGGCTGGTCCTGTATGCATCTGCCATGACACACCGTTGATGTGGTCATGACAGACGTATGGGACATGAAGACATGTCTTGTGGTGATGAATGGGGTATTGTGAACAGATAAAGTGAGGGACAATATTGCTGTGCAATGTTATTGAAGAATTGTAGAAAGGTTAGTAACCGCAGCATGTAAGACACAACATAAACTGACGCCTAGGTAACAATAATAATAATAATAATAATTAGAACTATATTAATCCCTAGGGATTATCCTTCGGGAAATTATGCCTCTGCATTCAACCCATCACTGTAGTGAGCGGGTGGCTGCTGGCTGAGCCTGTGCCCGGGGAGCAGTTTAGGAGGACCATACTCAGGGCACATCAGCGGTAACTCAGCGCCAGTGGTGGCAATGGTTAAGGAAGCGGACTTGGGTTTGCAGGGTTTGAATCCCCCTACCACCAAGTTACCACTGAGGTGTAATGGTATTGTCCCTACACACTGCTCCCCGGGCGCTCAAAAGCTGGCCACTGCTCACTTTAATGATGGGTTAAATGCAGAGGCCAAATTTCATTGTGCGCTGTGGTGTGAATCAAAACGTCACATTAACAAAAAAAAGGAATTTGATCTAATCTTTAATCTTAACTCAGCGGTATGTGGGATTTGAACCAGGGGCCTTGGAAACCCAAGTCCCCTTCCTTAACCATTAGGCCACAAACTGCCCCAAAAACAGACACTAGACGTAGCCAAGTCCATGTCAGGGTGCAGGAGGTCTGAACATCATTCCACATTCAGAGTTCTAATGAATAATGTGAGTGATGTGAGTGTATAAGAAGAACTCGCCTGTATCAGTATTTGGGATTTGATGGTCAGACTGCAGATGAGATTCCTGTTGGACCTGCCATGTCAATAAAATCCCCTGAGGTGGAGGAGACTGTCCTGGTCTGCTTATTTGTAGACAACGCTTCCTACTATAGCCTCAATCGAAGGTCCACAAGATGAGCGTTCTCACGCCTCCTGTTGTATAAAAGACAACAGTAAATTCACGCTGCAATATTCTATTCTTGGATTGGTATTAGAAATAGTCTCTCCATACCAACACATCTGAAAATTCATTATGCTGAAAACTAATTAGATGCCCTCTGGAACTGATGTGGTTTGGTGTGTCTGCCTGGTGTGCAGTTTTAATTAAGTGTTACTCATTGGCATTTATTACTGTCCCCAGTGCTTTACTCTAAAATTAAACATCCAAAGCTGGAACATAACCTGGTAACCTCAACTCTGACTCTAACGCCACGAAATGTTCCTTTTCGTCTTAAGAATCAATGTGATTTCATGTGAGGTTGGCAAACAAGAATTGAAATATTTTTAAGGTTTCAACCTAAAGAAGGTGGTACACACTGACCCGGCAGACTCAGGATTCAAAGTCCCCAGTCCAAAATCCTATCCTGTTCATCTCATCTGGCGGTTCTCCCACAGGTTCTCTCCTTCATCACCCTGTCCTCCTCTGACTTTGTACATCGCTCTCTACACACCTCTTCATTTCTACGTTCAGTCGTAGTGTCTCTGCACTGTTGCCCTCTGCTCTCTCACTTCCTCAATCCTGCTGCGATGCTTTCAGCCCTGTCAGTTTTTCCCTCTGTGCGTCCATTACTCACTCAGCCCAACCGTCCTCTTCTCTTGCTGGACTACTTTTGTTCTTTATCAGGCTCTTCTCTTTGTCGTCCTTGCGCACCACTTTGGTATTCCCTTCATCATTCCTTTTCCACATAGGAACAGGTCTATTTTAAGCCCCTGGACACTGCAGTATCACAATCCCTTGTTTTAAGCACCATCATATGTTGGGGATGTATTTTCTTACAAAATTACACAGTCATTTTTTTTTAAAGGTTCTTCGCCATGTACTTTCAAAGCTACTATAATTCCACCCTCAGGTCACACTAGTTTAAAGTTTGTTAGAACAGTTCTATGATTATCTCGCTTTTAAACCAACCAAACTCTGTACTTCCTCCTGATATTTCTTCCTGTTTGCTGATGTTCTCTAACTGAACCTGCACAGGTTCTGTTCTTGTACTCTGCTGCAGTTCTCTCTCCTTTACATTCTCAAATATTTGTTGTTTTCCATCTCTCTCTCTTTGCTGCTGCAATGAAGGTATTACAATTAAAATGTGTGTATATATATTCTTTTCTCCCTTTTCTTTTTTTAATAGAATGACACTGATAAACTCTCCATAAAACCTGAAAATAATTATTATAATTAAATAATTATAATTATTTATTATAATTAATTATAATTATTATAATTAAATATAAAAAAATTCTATGTATAGGGCTTCAAAATGCAAAAAGAAGTAATGAAAGTGAGAAAAAAATAAGTAAGGAATTTATTGCAAAAAACATTAAGCTGAAATAGGCAGTTTACCAGCTGATCAAAGGTTTAAGAGCTTTTGTTGACATCGAGTTTAAGTTAAAAAAAACCCCAAAAGCCCTCTTATTTAGAAATAAAGCTTTTCAAAAATTGACTCGTAATTAGTAGTTCTTGATTAATGTCAATAATCTAAAAGTGTTTTTCATCGTGCTGGTGTTTCTAGGAGGCTCCTGGGAATGTTGCTTAAAGTCCTGATGCTTTCACGGACATCATCCACTCTTTGGAACTGCAGTTAACCATTTTTGTTAACTGCCCATATGATCCAACCTCAGCTGGTTTCAGTTGGATTTAGATCAGGGACACATGCAGAATGGAGAGTCCGAAGTGACCTCTGCGTCCAATCTTAGCAGCCGTGGCACTTTGTTTATGCTGCTCAACAATCTGCCTGCTTTCAATGAAATAAATCTTTTTTGCCTTTTCCACCCAGAGGTCATGACAATGTAAATACTGGCAGAAAATGACAATGAATCTACATTTTTGCAAAAAATTGTGCTGTGGTCTAAAGCTTTTGACCAGCTGATGTCTATTTAAGTTTGAAGGTAGTTTACGTTATATAAATATTTATATATTTATATCACACACACACATATATATATATATAAATATATATATATATAGTCTTTGAGAGAGACAGCTGCTGTCATTACAAATTACAGTTTTCTATCCACAAAAAACTGCAGACCACAGACATTTACTGTAGCATTGATCATTGTTGTTGTCCGTTTGAGATGACATCATTACTCACGTGCCGGTCAAAGTGTCAGTAGTACTGACTCACTAATAATTCCTTTCATGGCAGTGAAGGTAATGCTTTGAAAAAAAAAATCAGTTGCTTGATTAATGAAAGAAATGCAGAAAGTCTTCAAATTTTCTTTATATATTTGGTCTGCGTAGAATTGCAGCTAATGACAAGAGACAGAACTCAATGCATCAATATAATGATTATAGTGTGATAGTCTGTAAACATGTCGTGGATGTTTAAATCCACATTAAAATTACAAACCAAGTTTATGCTTAACTTATGTTTATGAATAAATATGTAAAGTTCAGTACTTTTACTGTTGGGAAATGTCAAGAGATGATGATTAAATACAGTCTGTCTTATATATAGGACCTGCTAGATGCAATATACTGTAATTTCTTTTTTTAATTCTTATTATACAGCAACTCAAAAAGTTAAGTAGTGCAAAGAGGATTATTTTAATTTCTTTTTTTCTTTTAATCACCAGCACAATGCAAGGATATTAATTAATTTAAAGATTTATATTTAAATAACACCTTAAAGATTATAAGAATTATTAGAGCTTTGCATCTTTTGTGCTGCTCTGAAAAGCTTGCAGAGATACTTTTAATGATATTTGTTGTTAATGCTCATGTATTTTCTATTGCTTTAACAGACTAATTGGGTTTACACACTACCAGGGACCTACTTAATAATAATATATCTCATGGCTCTTGTTTCTCCTTTTTTAAACCAAAGTACAAGGCTGTTGTTAAATGCAAAAATGTGCGAGAACAAAGGAAATCCAATTAGACAGCAAATATATGGTTGTATAAACTGATGACCGATTTTACCTCAACCTCCGTGCCCTCAGTATTATTATTAAGTTAAAAACACAATCACTCCACATCGTACTGGTCACTAGTGCTGCACTGAGGACACTGTGCCTGCTAAACTGAACACTGATGTAGAAAGTGAAGCATATTCTGTGCTGTCATTACATGTGGGAACTGTACTGCTTTTTCTGGTGTCTGACGTGACATGATTTGCTATCATTCACAGCCTTGGACATCTGTGAGGGGTTTCAATATGAGGGTTTCAAGGATTCAAAAAATCCGGTTGATTCTAAAAATATTTATTGCTCCCTTGTTTTTTTTTTTTTTTTTTTTTTTTTTTTTTGATTGTGATTTTTTTTTTTTTTAGGAGGCAGGAGAAACACGAGTGTTTCTCCTGCCTCCTAAATGTCATAAATGGCGTGTTTCTGTGGACAGTCATCAAACTATTGAAAACAAAAATCTTAAAGGGCATTGAACAGGCAGCCTCAAATCCATCATGGAGTGGCAGCGTGACAGTGACTGATCGATGCTGGTCTTTTAAGCAGAAATCCAATTGCGTGCAGACAGACTGATGGCACACTGTCCGCCATCTGCACGATGGTCCCACTGAAGTGACGATAATAAAGCTGATTACATATGCATGAATGTGAAATGTGATTAAAGTCCGTTTGAATTGGCTCACTTTAACAGCTCTGCAAAGATGACCAGTATTGATCATGGCCTTAACAGCGTAAGATTGATTTTCTAACTGGTAATGTGCTTATTACAAAAACTCAAATATTCTCCGTCTTTGTCAGTGTGACACATTGACAATGCCTGTAAATGACTTAAAATCCTTAATTTAAAAACAGCCATTACATGTTTTTATTTTCACAAATGCAAATCATAAAATCTCATCCCATAACAGGTGCAGTCTGAATCGGAGACTCTTATAATTCAATTCCTTTGATTAAATCGTCATCAATAAAAGCTTAAAATTCACTCCCTTTTTTTTTTCAACAAAGTCTAAATATCTGTGAGACAATGGGAGAGTCTGCTTTAAACATCTTTCCTTTTGTGTTTTCCCTTATAAGGGGTTGACACATTAAATCAACCCTTTCCATCTCTGTATATTCTACTGTGACTCCAACTACCTCCATGTCCTCTACCTCCATGTCCTCTCCACTTTGTCTCCTACCTGGCAGCTCCATCTCTAGGATCATTCTTCAGCCAATGTATCCACTGTCCCTCCTCTGAACATGTCCAAACCACCTCAATCTGACTTTCTGTCTGTGTTGTCCCTCTAATCACCTCATTCCTGATCCTGTCCATCCATTCTTTTTTGTAAGGAAATCTCAGCATCTTTAACTTCTGCTGTGCCTCCTGAATTCTGTCTATTGGTAGTGTCCCTAATCCATCCATCATGGCTGGTCTCACAGCCTTCCTGTAAACCTTATAGTGATCTTAAAACCTCATAAGTGTTATTTCTCAGAAGTCCTGCAAAAATCTTCTCCATAATTCCAAACATGAGTGTTTTATTTTGTTTCTTTTTGTACTGCTATTACATTTATCCTAGAACAAAAACAAAGACATCAATGTCAACTATATTAGGGTTTGGATAATGTCTGTATGTGTCTGTAAAAACAATATTAATTCACATGGTGCCTACTGAGTGAAATCATATTGTTTGGACCAGTTACTTGGTCCCAAAAGGCTACTTTGCCTTCTTCAGGGGAAAAAATATTTAGTGAAAGAGCAAGGGTGGTGGAGAGGTGGACAGGGAAAAACAGAGTTGCAATATCTGAACAGAGAGCTAAGAAAAAAAGGGACAGAGGAGTTAGGATGAAAAATAATAATAAAAAACAGTTTGTGCAAGAGTCACTGAAAGGTACACTTCATTAGACTAAGCTGCAGGTTGAGACATATTTTGTTAAATGTTAAGAACCAACAACTGTGTTACTTGTATAGTCTGATCTCTGTTTTCAGCTTTCTTTGGTGAATATTAAATATTAGATCTAATTTTATATTCTCTTTACTCTACTTTATAAGAGTTAACTCTGGTTTGTCTGCTGAACATCTGTTTTACAACACTTCTTCCTTCACTTCTGTCTTTACGGATCACAAAAGGTGGCTGTTCTTTATACGTCCAGACTATTGCTTTCACAAACACCATCAGACAACTACAGTCTTTCAGCCTTTTACTGATGCTGGTTAAAAAAAAAAGGTTCAGAGGGACTCTGAATTTATTTCATGTCTTGTACTTAACCATGAAACGTTGCCTCATAACTTATCAGACCATCCACACTAGAATTACAAATTGTAAAATGTACAAATCTTTACAAACACCGGAGAGACATCTTGGTTTACCAGGATCAGGACGAACTTGCATCGTTATATTTAAACTATCCCATGTGTCTCAGCTGTGTTTGTCATTCCCTGGCCTCACCTTCAGTATTCATTTGTCAACTTTAACTGTCAATCCACGTACTGTTGCCATGCAACAAAATTATTACACCTCATTTACAAAGTAGTAGGAAGACCTTCGGTATTACTGAAGCATCTCGAAGTCAAACTTTCCATCTCACCACCCAGCATGTCTTTGGGGAGGCCTGAGCAATAGGTCAGACATCCGGCTTAAGTCACACAAGGTTTACTGAGCGCTGTGTGCTAAGTTTATCTGACATGGTAACTGACACAGGTGTCAGTTGTTATAACGAGGAAATGTCGTCTTCTCCTTTCGGCTTATCCTGGTTTTCAGGGGTTGCCACAGTGAGTCAACAATTTCCATCTCACCCTGTCCTTCGCGTCCTCCACTCCAACTCCTACCACCTCCATGTCCTCCCTCACGGCATCCATGAATCTCCTCTTTGGCCGCCTTCTTCGTCTCTTACCTGGTAGCTCCATGTCTAGCATTCTTCTTCCAATATATGCACTGTCCCTCCACATGTCCAAACCATCTCAATCTGGCTTCTCTAGCTTAATTCAGTTTGAGCATTCATTCATCTTCTTCTGCTTGTCCGTTGCCGGGTCGCAGGGGTGGCGTCAGGGGCAGTTGGCACCACCCAAATCACATTGCACCATGTTGTGAGCCTTCCTGTGGGTGGTGAGGGTTGGGACGGTGGGTGGTGAGGGTTGGGACGGTGCTATGCTCAGAGCACCTCAGTGGCAACCTGGCAGCTGGTGGATTCGAACCGGGGACCTTGCGGATCCAAGTCCGCTTCCTTAACCACTAGGCCACCACTGCCACAGTTTGAGCAATATATAGAAAATAAATGTACAGAATCCAAATATATAGTTTGGAGGAATATGATGCATTAAAATTAATCTACCTTGCTCCGTTGCCCTTAATCTGACTAAGATTATAACCATATGATGTGTCCGGGTTCTCTTCTATTCCCTCTGCTCTTGTCCTTACCATCAGAGGTTAACCTTCAACGAAGGAAAGTAAAGGAAACTCCTTGTCATTGTGACATTGTAATTCAAACCACTTTACACAACAAAATGTGACCTCTTTAACCTTTACCCTATACCTAAAGTGAACAGTAGGCACTGTTGACCTTAACCCTAACCCTGGGGATCGAATTGGGGGCTTTGTAGACCCAAGTCCGCTTCCTTAATTACCAGACCACCAACTGCCCCAACGTTAAGCAATGGTGCAGCTTCCCTCTTAGCCTTTGCTCTTAGCGTTCCCTCGTTTTAGCACAGCTGTGTGTCTATGCCTTTCCATTCAGTAGCATCTTGGATGACTATACCTTTGAGATGAATATATTACATGCCTGGATGGTATGTGATGAGTGCTAATGATAATTCTTCTTTGCACTGGAGTTAATGTTTATCTTGGCAATTCCTGCCTCTGCGGTACATTATAATTCACTTGTTAAAGAAATGCAGTAAATCAAAGTTAATGATCAGCATTTCATTAGATATTTTTTAGACCATCAACCAATTTTGATTCCATATTCATAGACCAGTGACTAAGCTGTAATAACACTCTTTGCTTTGCTCAAGGACACTAGGACAGAAACTGCAGAGTGTGTTTGGATTTCATGAGCACATCGTGAAATAAATTTATTGTGATTATAATTGTGCAGTGAAGCGTACAGTGAGTGATTGAGAAGTTGGCAGATGAATCAGAATGAGGGCTACAGGAGTTTGGCTGCGTGTCTTGTGGAAGACGAGTCGAGACTGTCTTTGATAATGATAGTGATGTTTCTCATGATTGGAATTGTTCCTGCCATTGGCTTTGAATCAACTCAACTTTCATTCTACGCATTATATTAACACCTTCAGGAAAATGTTGTACATATATAGTGTAGATTTGGCAAGAAAATGTAAATGAACAGAAATGTACAAATATACAGCATTATATCCTTTCGTCATTTACCTAGAGGTTTTAGGTGGCATGCAGGAATTTTCCGAAAATTGAATCCTCTGGCTTTACTCCAAACATTTTCTTTGCCACAGGAAGTAAATAAATTGCTCTTTAGATGGACAGCTTTGCTCTCAAACTGAGTGAAACAGTAAAGTATGGAGCCAGAATATTCACACAAAAAAAAATACATGCATGAGCATGAATCCACAAATGTATTTTTTTCAAAATTGCCAATGCATTTTCAAAAATTATACAATAATTCACAAATCAATCAATCCCATTTTATTTATATAGCCCACATTTACAAATCGGATTTTTTACATACTGCTTTACAGGGTGGGTAACATCCTCTGTCCTTAGACCCTCAGCCAGGGTAAGAAAAAACTACAGAGGGAAAAAAACCCTTTTAACAGGGGAAAAAAACGGTAGAAACCTCAGGGAGAACCACAGGAGAGGGATCCACTCCCTGGACGGACACACTGTGCAATGGACGTTACCAGAGCATAAAAATACAGCATAGAAATTGTAAATATTGTAAATGTCTTTAGAATATTTACAAAGAAAGCACATTTGTGAATAACATAACGAAACTGCCTGCATTTGTGGATTTAAGACTCTTCTAGCCTTGACCAGTTCCACAAATGTATTTTTTTTTCTACATGGTGACTAGTTTGCAGCCAATCGCATGACAGTATTTCCACAAGGGTCCATGTGTGATGTCATGTAAATAAGACTTCTGATTGGCTACTCAGGGGCATATAGACACAAAACATCCATGAATCTCGTCAGTGCTGGACGAGTCTCAAAAATCCACAGACAATTGAGGCAGTTTCACAAATTAAAAGTACATTTTATTTGTAAATATTTCAAATACATTTGTGAATCTTAATTTGTGTATTTATTCTTAAATTCAGTTGTGAATTTTGGAACCACATTTGTGCGTCCATTCTGGTGCATTTATCCTTTTCTGGCTCCAGAGAAAATAAGCATGACAACAATATGTGCAGTTCAGGTACCATCGGAAATGACAGTATCTAACAACAAAGCCACTGAAATATAACATATTGATCAGGTCTCCAATCTTTGGATCAAATAAGATGGCGCTTCATCCTGATAAGGTAATTTGACCAAGACATGTCTCAGAACTCTCTTTAAGACACATAGGAACTGATGTAACGAGCATTAAAAGGGACAAACCACGTCACCTGAAGCACAAAGCTATAGAAAACCTTGTTGACCCAGTTTGAGATAATGTGTTTCAATGCGCTTAAAAATCCTTTTTGGGTTTATATATTTATTCTTTTACCAGTGCTCTGAAAATCAATGCTATATTTGTCAGGAGTTAAACAAAAGATGATAAATATTTAAAAAGAATAGAAAATACAACAGATTATTTACTTGCATGAGAAGGTAGGTCATTAGAATAATGTTTGTGGTGAGATATTTAAAGATTCACTTTTTGTATTCTTGGCCTTTAATCTTTTAGCAAAGACCTAAGAAGGGGTTCTGAATCATTGAAGTGAGCGTTCGTTGCCTCTGCCTTCATGAACCTGGCTCTAATAAACAGATTCTGACAAATTAAAGATTCACTTACCATCAGTCATCTATTATCAGAGCAACAAATATTACCACCATTAGGTCCAATACCTCAACACACATTCCTGACCATTTCTACCCTCCTACGTGCACCTACACTAATGCAGTAATGTTATAGGTGTTTCCATGGTGACGACCTTCTAAGCAGAGATTCCACGTACACGTTGTTGGTTTCCCGAGCTGCTTCACTATCCTCGTCCTGTGTGATCCTGTCAGGACTGCACTTTCCCTACCAAAGCAACACCATTAAAACCCAAGGCTGGAATTAATGAAATCCTCATTTGCATGAATTACCATGACCTAAATGATAAATTAAACTGTAATTTCCATATGTTCCATCCAGTAATCCCCATTGGATTTCTTCTAAGCCTTTTACGCAGGCTTTGGCACTTTCAGCCCAGTCATATCAAAGGCGAGATGAAAACCGGAGAATTTCATGGATCATGGTTAAGGCCTTGAGACTGATGCGCTTTTGGGAAAAGTTGCACATGGAGTTACATCAGTCTATGCCTATGGAGAACGTCTTTTTCGTCTTGGCTTGAACAGTAGCTGCCGTGGTGGAGTTAAGGTGGTGCTTAACCTGTTGTCTGAGCTGGACTGCCTAGACTGTGTAGGAGTAGAAGTGATTCATGCAGGGATTTGTTTCCTTCGCTTGACCTAATGTACATCGATCAGCGTAGCTTTGTTCAAGAGTGGGGCAACTTTGTCTCTTTGAACCGCCCAATCGCAAACTGTGTTGGTCAATACTGTTAGAATGTTTCTCACCACACAAACAAGCAGGGTGGATGATGGGTACTGCCACTGGAATGTCAATGACTTAGAAAAACACATTTAATTTAAGTTTCTGCCGAGTTAGTTAGTTTTACCGGTTCATTGGTCTGAAACCTGCAGGGTGGGGACAACTGGAAACAGTACTGGAATGCATTAGAGCAGGGTTTTTCAAAGTGTGGGGCGGGCCCCCCTCGGGGGGCGCGGTGCGATGCTGAGGGGGGCGCGTGAGACCCTGGAGAACATGCTTTTTTTTCTGCCGTACTACAATAAAGTGTAATTGCACATCCTTGTAAGTTGAACTATATCTCTTCAACAAGGATACAATGTTATGCAGAGGTGTACCTAGAACTATTTTATAGACAAATGCTGTTATTTATAGTTGTGGCGGAGAGTGGGTGGAGGTGTGGGAGGCTGGGGGGTGTGAATTGTTTTCTTCTTGCAAGGGGGGGCGTAACAGAAAAAGATTGGGAAGCACTGCTTTAGGGTTTATTTGTGATATATTGATGAGCCTGAACATACTGTACGTTGTGTTCTGCCTCAAAGTTAATAACAAAGTTCATTTTGAAACTCATTTTGACATAAACCACATGTCGTCCATAGCTGTTGTGCTTTCAGAGTATGCTTTTAGTGTACTTAGCAGCGTTTAAGGACAAAAACAAATCTGCGACCTTGGACAGATTTTGCTACTACGTTCTACTTCTTTGGGCCATTCATGCGTGACCTTTCCTAAATGGATCCATTCAATATGAAGGAAAGTGCTGCTGAATGAAGCCTAATAACCAGAGTTTCATGGTAAAACCAGAGTAACCGCAGCCTTCACCCTGCAATGCTTGGACTTTGTTAAAAACTGTCATAATTTCACTCTGTGTTATCCAAGGACGTTATTTTTTTTCACCTCAATGTTTCATCACACAATGTCCCACTCTTCCTTTAAGGATTATAGCCTTCACTTTGCTGGCCTGGATTATTATAATTAATTTTTTTCTTATTATCTTTGTGATGCTTCACTTCATTTTCCTTTCATTCATGGGCGCAGCATCATCACACAGCACTGTGGCCATAAACAGAGAAAATTCTCTCTACTTATACATAATGTGGCTGAATTGAGCTATCAGACAATTTACTGTTTGTTTACGTCCCCCTCATCATTGTCCTCACTATTAACTTTTCTATCCCCCATGCTGCTCCTCTCATTTTTATCCACCCCTCATTTACTGCTCACTGCCGACTTCGCCTCTCAGTTTCGCTCCCTTCCTATCTGTGCTACATTTTTTTTTTTTTTTTTTTTTTTTTTTTGTTTATTTTTTTTTTATTTTTTTTGTTTTGTGCTGTTTATTTATTGGATTTATTATTTTCCACCCCTCATTTACTGCTCACTGCCGACTTCGCCTCTCAGTTTCGCTCCCTTCCTATCGGTGCTACATTTTTTTTTTTTTTTTTTTACACACTTATCCTGTTATCTCCACGAGTGTGTGACTCACAGGTGTGTGTCATTACACTTCTGTGTAACACCGACTGTGCTTGTGTGCGTTGTAATGTGTCCTAGCATGCTTCATGCATGCTTGTTGTTTATCTTGCGAATGTGCAGAATGGCGGCAGATACATTTTTGAGTACATGTGTAGTCAGTGTGTTGATGTACATACAGTATCTGTGCGTGCCTGCGTGGGTGATATTTCTCCGCCTTTCCCCCTCTCTATCTCTCTTCACACAATTTTCCAACTGAGAGAACTTGGATTGCATTTTGTCCAGACCATATGGGCCTGCTTTTTTTTCAGTTTGTGTGTGTCTCTGCTGGTGTGCATTTTCATTTCGTTTTATACAGATGTCTTGCAGGAGAACGTGTTGTCATCCTCATAAATAAGAATCTCAGTGATTCAAGCTGCTGGCTGAGCTGCCGTGTGTTTTTTCGCCTTCTATAAACTGATTTATAATTAGTTGTTTGCTAAATTAGTTTTTTGACATTCTTATTTTTTATTTTATAAAATGTTTAAATCCACGGTTGCAAATAAATTTGAGGTTTACCAACTACTTTTGTGGTAAAGCCATCTTTTCCGACAGCCTTTTACACACTTTACTTATAGTTCATTTTTAAGATACACAGATATTGACTGAGTCTCAGCAAGGTTAACACACATTTTTGAAAAAAAAAAAAAAAATTCACATCAACTAAGATTATTTTACATGCACATGTATAAATACACCTTAAAGATACTTGTTTTAACATTAATCTTGCATAGGTTATGTTGCAGCGATACATTTAAAAAAGGTCAAAATGATTAGTGAGTCAATTGGAACATATTTTTTTTAAACTACTGCCTGCAGATATTTTCCTATTAATCTAAATAACAGCAGACCCTTGGGTAAGAGACTAACATTTCCTTGGCCTTTTTTTTTCTTTCATTGTTATTGACTTCTTTTTTATTGCACACTGTCACATTAGATGGCAAGGCCACATTCAATGCTGCTTATATTTCTAAACAAGTCAAGTCAAACTAATCTGCTTATTCTTCCAGCATTAACCTCAATCTATTCATTACTGACCTACTTATCTACTAACATCCTTGGTTCAGATCAAAGACACTGAAAATGTACAATAGATACTGACTCTTTGTCAGTACTTTACCCACTGTAATACAACACTTCAGATAAGTCTTACTAATATTCACCCACAGCAGTATCTGCCACTGAGTGCATCCAACAAATCCATTTTCTTTAGCATTGACTTGCAGTAGAATCCTTCTAAAAATCTTGTGGGGCCCATTCAACTTTCACATCAAGGTGGGGGCAACACAATATCGCTCTTGGGGCCACAACTGGCCCACAGGCCGAAAGTTTGAGAGCCCTGCTCTAGAGCAGTGGTCCCCAACCACTGGACCGCGTACAGGTCCGTGGGTGAATTGGTGCCAGGCCAAAGAGAAATAATGTTTCCTTTTGGCCCCATCTGGCTATTACTTTCACTTGATCCAGACCCATATCAACAAAAGAACTGAACAATAGAATGGCAAGGATTCCATCATCAATAATGCAACTATATTTGATTAGGATATATTTTCTCAGTGAAGACAACAACAATAAACTCAAAATGACTGAGTCATTGATACGAGGTTCTAACGTTGTATACCAGTCTGGTAGCAGATAATTATAGGCTGTGTGCATTTGAGAAATCCTAGTTGTGCCCATGCACCGTTAATTTAGGTAGGATGATTTTACAGGTAAAATATTTTAGAACACCGGAAATTAATTTTATCAAGGGGTATTTATCTGCCAACTTAACAACGGGTCTGTGAAAATAGTAGACACTTAACCAGTCTATGGAGCAAAAAAGGTTGGGGGACACTGCTGTAGAGGGATCAATAATGTCAATCGGCCTCTCTATTATATTCTTTAATTATGACTGTGCCATTGTTTTGTAAGCAGGAGTGGTTTGATGGAGGCTTATAAACTAAGTCAATATCAAACATTTGAACCAGATTTACTGTCTGTGTTAACATGGTATCATTAAACAAAAATCTACACAACACAACATCTATTTTCCATGGCAGAGATAAAACTTGCTACCACAAAAGACTTACTTTGTTAAAACGTTGAATTGAAATTTCTATGTGTCTAGTGTTAATGAAGACAAACTCAGAGTGGACATAAGTCTGCTGCCTGTGCTGCTCAGAGGCTGGAGCTTATAGGGTCTGGGCTCCTGAAATGATATCGGAACATCTGCTCTGACATTGGTGACCCTATTAAACCTGGCTAAGTCTTGTTCCTGTGGTAGATTGGAACCTATGTGGAAATGCATTACTCTGACAGGGAGCTCTGGAACTTGCTCTAATCAGATATAGGAAAAAAAAGTGAAAAAATCCATCTCACGGGACATGTTTGATCTCAAACCATCCAGGTTTTAGTCGTATCCACAAGAAATCTCTCTGCAGGTTATGTCGTCTATTTGTTGTTTTCCAAAATGCCTCCTGAAGTAACTGTTCTTTGAAACATCTACAGCTTTGTGGTCCTTGAAATATTCTGTACGTACACATGTAATGAATATACTGTATGTGTTAATGTATAACCAATATACTATATGTTTGTGGCATGTGTGTCTATAGGTGAATGCATGTGGTTTGTATATCTGGGTATATATATATATATATATATATATATATATATATATATACACCACATACTGTATATGTGTGCGCGTGTGTGTGGTACATATTCTGTTTGTAGGTATGCTTAAATATATACGCTTGGAAAATAATGGAATCTTAACATGTCTGTTTGCCTGTCTGTCTAACTATCCATCTGTCCGTCTGTCTATCTAACAATCTGTCTATCTGTCTGTCCGTCTGTCTAACTATCCGTCCGTCTGCCTGTCTGTCGGCCTGCCTGCCTTTCTGTCTAATTATCCGTCCGTCTGCCTGTCTGTCTAACTATCCATCTGCCTGTCTGTCTGTCTATCTGTATAACTATCTGTATAACTATCCGTCCGTCTGTCCGCCTGCCTGTCTGTCTGTCCATTTATCCAAAGCTTCAGTGCATAGATTATTATCAGCGTTGTTGGGTGAGGGTTGGTTGTTGACACTGCAGAACATTACATTTACTCATGACAAAATGCTTGTCATGTCAAATTTCAAATATCATTCAGCCACAATATAATTTTGTTAACTAAGGTGTCTGGATTCAATGTTTAGACAATTAACATGGGAAGTACTCTTAGATTATACTAGATGATATAGTATTAATGAAATTTGCATTGTACAGGTACCTTGAAGTGCATCTCTAAAAATGTGGATACCTTTGAAAATGACATCCATGAGACATTTTTATCTTCCTCTTGGAATATTTACCAGTGTTTGAGAGTCAGCCTTGGTTGCACATCATTAAACTTATGGTTATTGTACAGTGTAAATAATGAGTAGCTTTCCAAAGGAACATAAGGTAACTTTAATTTCACCTGGTACAGTACACAAATCCTTGCTGAATCATTAATTGTGATGGTACCAGGGGTAGAATGGTGGTGGGCACGTTGACGTAGTATGACAGCGAAGAAGCATCGTAAACACGCCGTCAGCACACACTGCTGCGGTGCTCCCTGAATGACAGTTGTTTCACTGAGTTCTGCCTTCCTGCTGAGAACTCTGTGTTAATGCTGCTGAGAACATGCATAGTTAAAACTGCAACTGCTGCAGTTCCTCAGCCCACAACCATTTTCTCTGCATTATCATTGACCAGTCTGGTCCACAGCAGCCAGGCTTAGAGACATCCTCAACTGGTTAATAAGATTGAGTATCACCCATTTGTCAATGCATTTGTCTTAGAAGACTGATACGTCTTTGTTTTAAAAGAACAAATAACAGGACTTTGTTTTTTATTAAACGTTGCACTCTAAATTCCACGCTACTTATCTGATTAGAACTGAAATCTAACAACATCAACGGCCACGCCATCTGTGTGTATCACCGCGGGACGATAGATGGATGTGTGGCATGGCTGAAAGGCAGGCGATGCTGCCAAAACATTTAACTTTCATTTGTAACACATCTGATCTGATAATGTGTCAGTTGTGTTCAACTTTCCCGATTCCTGTGACAATTAAACTAAGTTTAAGTTTTCTGGTATCTTTCACCGGCCAGGGTTTTAATTCCTATCTGTTGTAAGTGACTTCACTATTGTAGCTGCTTATTTATTTAAACAACAATCTCCATTATTGAGGATTTAGAATCTGATAATTTGTAGAATTTAAAAGTTGCACTGGTTGGGTGTGCTGTGTATGTGTTTGTCCCCCATCTTTAAGACACTTTTAGAGGAAAACGTTATTAAAGCTTGACTAATGGATGGAGTTTAATTCTAATTAGTTATCTTTTTTAAAAAGTACTGTGGTTTTCTTACAAAATACTGACCGCAAACCTTTGAACAGTAATGTCCTATGGAAAGTTGGACTTTCTTCTTTCCAAAAACAAGGCTCTCATAGGTTCCTGCCCCAAATTGTTCCAACTCCTTCCATGACCAAATCATCTCCGACTTGATTTTGGAGATATTTTGATATATAGTTTGTATCAAGCCCTCATTTTTGATGGTCACCATGACTTAACTACCAGAAGAGGGAAGATTAGATTGAGGATTGAACCTCGATAAATCCAGTGTCACTGCAGTAGTTTGGAATTCAAACTTAATTTCGCAAAAACAGCCAAAAAACTTGAAAGAATTGCTAATGCATGGATGACCAACTTTGCGACGATACCTTTATTTCCCTTGCGATCAGATCTTTTTTTGTGGAGGTGGATACCATAATGAGTTTGACTCTGCAGTTGTTCATAACAAGAGGGTGAAACCGACGTGTTTCAATAACCACGACACCCTTGCCGTACTCATCTTATCTGCACGCTCAGGCTCAGCCTCTCCTTTCAGCCTTTGTCATCTCATTGCTTCTGGACTCCCAAGATACTTTGTATTCCACCCCTCGCACTTCCATCTGTTTCATAACAAGGGAAGCTGAAATTATCAAAATGCTGATACAGAGTCATGTGAGAAAAAGACAAACTGGGAGAGAGACTTTTTAATTGGATTGTATTCTTTTTCTTTTTGTTTTTACATGTGTGCATGTTAACAGAGTTTGAGTTTGTTTTGTGTGTCCTATCCACACTCTACTTCTCCAGGTTTTTAGCCTCTAATAGTTGGTGTTTTTTCTCGTTGGTTTTATTTCATCAAATTAGATAGCAGTCTTTGGTCTGTGGCCAATTCTTTTTAGTCTTCTTTTATTTCAGCTTTGAGTCGACTATTTGTCTCTCACCCACGCCTCACGTTGATTAACTGTGATTAATATTGTTCCTTCCATGCCTCCTCCATTTCGCTGTCAGCAAACATGCTTGGTTTGGATTTACATATCAACAGACAGCACATTTTTTTTTTTTTTTTTTTTGCTTCCGGCTAAATTGATGTCAAAATGCCATCCTCATGCCACAATGACTCAAATGTCTATTTCTCTGCCTCTCGTCAGCTGACAAGTCATTTGTCGTGTCTGTCTCCGTCTCTCTCTCTCTCTCCTCCCCCTCGCTCTGCTTCTTCTTCTATTACTTCTGTTTACTGTCTAAAACCCATCTAATAAAATTCACACAATACAAGTCCAGGGGCTCCTCACCATCCTTTGTCCTTCACTCAGTTCAAACTTTATCCTTTCTCTGTTTGTCTTTGCGGTTTGCCCTGTTTTCTTTTTTCCTTTTTTTATTTCATCTTTTATTGTTATTTTCATCTGTCCTTCACTTTCTCACTCTCTTTTGTTTGTCCCTTGTGGAAAGCTCTTTCTTCTCACACTGAATCTGTTCTCTTTTGCAGTTTCTGCTTTGCTTACACAACCTTCATCCTGCCTGTTTTCCCCCTTCGCCTGTGCTTTTCATACCTTGCATTAGCTAGTATGCAGATTTCACTTAGCAGCTACTCTGCATGTTTTATCTTCATTTACGTTTTGCATGCAAAGCCTGTTTCAAAAGGTGTTTGCCGAACTCCTGCAAAAGCTAATGGCAGCAGAACATTGACTTTTGTTAATTATAAACCAATATGTTCATATTTTTTTGTCCTGTCACTGATGTAAACACTTGAATTGATGGTGATTTTTTTGCAGGAAAAAGATTGCGAAAAATTTCCTCAATCAACCTTTTCGATTCTCATTGTGACTTGAGATGGAAGTATCTAGAACATCACAGAAATTGTCAGATATAGGACGGAAGGAAAGCAAACTACATGTCACTGTGACACGATTCAAACCACTGCACGCAATGTGATTCAACCTCTGTATTTAACCCATCACCAAAGTGAGTGGGGACAGTCCCATGTTCAGAAGACCACAGTGGTATCTTGGCAGTTGGTGGATTTCAACCCGGACCTCCAGTCCGGTTCCTCAACCACTAGGCCACCACTGCCCCAAATAGATGAGCAGCTGAAGCTCTGAATTACATTAGAAACAAGGGACAAAAAATAAGAAACATAGTTTGTCAACAGTTTTGTAAAAGTGTTCCATTCCAGTGTTCCAAAGATGTGTTTGTGTGTTTGTATGTGGCCCTAATGTGCACAGGTTTGGATCCACTTGTATATATTTATTTGAAATGAGAACAGTATTACTGTTCAACCTTAGTTCTTTCCACAACACCTTGCCCTGAAGCCATTGTGGAAAAAAAAAGTGTATTTGTCTGACTATTAAAGACATCCACACACAGAGACACTGATGACTAACAGCATTGCAAAAGTGTTCACTTTTTAATAAAATAATGTTCTCAAGGCCAAGTGTGAAGGAAAGAATGTAGATATACGAGTATACATACAGGGAAATACCTAAAGAGAGTTCAGCATTGAATGCATAGACAGGCGGATGCTATAATGTGGAAATACATAAACATCAGAGAACAACAACAACAACAACAACCTCCATCAGGATTCAGTAGACGGTCTGTTTTTCTCGTCTGCGCCCCAGCGTGTTTTTCTTTCCTCTCATTCTTCCATATTCCATTGTTTCCTGCTGTGACCTTCCTGCTAAGATCTCACTTGATCCTCACTTCCTCCCACAGTCTCCATGCGTCGGTAATTCTTAATAGATTTAATTACACTGCTACAGAAATAATTTTTTCATTTCGGTGCTTTTTGACACATGTCCATCATAACTGTAGTTCGCTTTTCAAGCCGTATTTTAATGTAGCAGAATCTTTTGGCCCAGTGGGAGTTTGATGTTTTACATGCTGACCAGAACAGTGAGTGAACTTTTCCTCTACCTCCGTCTTAACTCCACCTGCATTCTGTAATCCAGCCTTATCTCCTGTATCCACCTTATTATTTCCTCCTCCCTCAGTTTGCCGTCTTCTAGCCTTCACCTAAATCGTTTCTTTCCCCCTCCCCCCAACCTAAATTGTCCGTCCTCTTCTAATCCCCTTGTTCCCACACTCCCACCTTTTTATCTGCCTTACTCCTGCCTTCCAACTACATCCCAGCTCCCCTCCTACACCCTCTGTTTTCATCTGGATCCTACCTTTGCTTTCTCCCACTGATTTTGTTTATTTTCTCTGTCCTTTTGAGATATGTCACATTCACTTTTCCCACCTACTGTTTCTCCTGCTTTTTTATCTCCTTCCATACTCCCACTGCCTTTGCCTCCTCTCATTTATTTCTTGCTCTTTTGCCATGAAATGCGTACTGGATGTGTGTCTCCTTCCTCCCCCTGCATCTCAGGACTGGAGCAGAATAATATATTTACCTCCCAGCCTTTTTGTCATCTTTCATTGTCTGTCTCTTCATCTCATGTGACCACTACAAACTGCCTTCCTCTCCTCACCAAGCATCTTCTCTCTGAACCCCCTTTCATTTCTGGGCGCACGGCCACTGCCTTCTCCCCTGCTAATGAGGCGAGTGAAACGGTTGAAAATGATATGCAATTAGTACTTAGCCTTCATGTCTGTGTGTGTCTGTGAGTGTGTGTGCACACATGTGACAAACTGAGGCAGCTGGTGTGTTTGCTGCAAAATTTGTATGTGTGTGTGTGTGCTGTGAGAGCCACTCTAACATACTCTACATGTTTTGTGAAGTTGGGTGAAGTATCTAGAGTGTTTTAACAAGTGCATGGTTGTAAACATACACTCTGTATGTATGTAATTAATATATTTAGTCAACATTAGGGATATCTGATTTTGCCCAAACACTTAATCTCCAATACCAATATTATCCGATACATGCAGCTAATTTCCCCTGAATTAGTGTGTAATTAACTGTGTACAACATAAACACACTACTTCAATATAAGTTATAGAAAATGACACATTTTTTTTACCATTTTGTCTGAAACAGTCCTATGATTCTTTGTGCAGCATTTGATGTAAACAAGAAATAGTGTTGGACAGAAGAACTTTCCAAAAACATTGATTAACATTATAAACT
>JAFBJS010003097.1:92442-113528 GCA_016785265.1 Paraplagusia blochii
CTTTTAAGGACCAAGATGTTCAGATCTTGGCCAGAGGAGACAGATGGTTTGCGAGAGGTGTTAAAGAAGCAATTTTTGTCAACCTGGAACATCCATCCCTCAACAGAGGTGGTGGTTTGAGACATAACCTCTCACCCACCTACAAAGCCCTTTTGGGAACAATACCCAAAATCAACACTCTCATCAACCAGTTTCGCATATTAACGAGCCGTGTGACCAAAACCACTCCAACAATGACGTTAACGACTCATCAATACCCAACCCACGACTGGTACCACACTTCACAGGTATCCCCAGGTCCACACAACAGGAGGGACCTGAAACACCCCTTCCTCCTCACTCATAGGCTATAACTTCTGTTACTTCCCACTAACAGTTGAATGTCCAGTTGCCTAACTTAACTCTTTAACCTTGACCATGACCTGGATGACTGAGAACCTGCATCAACATGCACATCATATCATGGCTCTCCAGGAATTCTTTACAGTAGGTTTAGGAATGCAGCTCAGTTTGATAATCAATCAGATTTTATATTAAAATGCCCACATTTACAAAACACAGTTTGTCTCATAGGCCTTCAGAGGGTTGGTATTATCTTCTGTCCTAAGACAGTCAGCCAAGGTAACCAAAAACCCCCCTTTGTAGCAAAAAACAAGAAGAAACCTTTGGGAGAACCACAGTTGAGGGATTCACTCCCTGGACGGAGAGACGTGCTGTTGAAATCATCCAAATCATGCAATACACAGAACATGAAAACAGAGGGTTCGGATATAAAGTGTCTATCTGGATCACCGGGCTTGTCACAGTGCAATCAGTTAGATATGTGATGCATGTTATGGGGGGGTTGGGTGGTGGATGTGACTCGAGGTAATCACAACAAAACATACAAGTAAAAGTTTATCCAACTCAGTGTATGAAACACTATGATCTTGTCTGTGCACACATTTCCATGTGCATATTCCCAGCTGCAGAGAAGCGTCCTGAGAACCACCCCTTGAATTATAGGTCTGTCAAACCGGCGCATACAGTGGCTCCCGGTGCTGTTATTATAAACGTACGCAGCTGTATGAAGTCTGTGAGTGGGATGATGATAGGATTCTCTATTTGCATGTTTTCTGCACTTCCTCATCTACATCTCTGAGAGAAGATCGTTCATCTCTGGAGTTTGAATGGAAACTCCCCTGCCTTGGTTTGTCGCTGATAAACACAAAAAAGCTGCAGAGACGATGCGAACACGTACTGTACCCGGAGTAGCAGAGTCTGTGCTTTCATTTAACAGAATTCATGCTCGAGGAGACGCACAGGTCAGAGTTGATTTTCTCGGTGTTTTCATTTACAGCCGCTCGCTTCGTTCATCTAGGCAGCCCACGTGTTGTAGCTCATCCCTGTAGACGCCTTTTTTTGTTTTTATAGCTGATGAGGTCGGTTCACTGATCCCTTGATGCTCTTTGCTGCCTGAGCCTTTTTGCACCCTAACCTTGCACTGAACACTGATACACCGTCCACTTACAATCACCTCAATGCCCCTTCTTCCTTTTCCCGTTAATAATTTTGTTTTTAAGTTGTCTTAACAAATCAAAACAAAATTAAAAAAACAGTTGTTTGTACTGCAGAAGGTGAATTTAGGAGTCTGTGCTTTTAGAAGTCTTGGGGCCAATAAGCACAGATAGGTTATATTTAGTGTGGATCTTAGATTCCACCTGACGTGGGAGGGATTTGCTCTGGGGGAATAAATGTGGAATTCTTGAACAGTGCACTAAAGTAAAAAAAAAAAAAAGAAAAAAATGAAGAAGAAGCAGTAATAAAGTGTGACAAGCGCAGTATCCTGTCAGAGACTTTGCAGCTCAGCTGTACCCCAGAGCAGACAGGTGGAGCTGATCATTGTTATGATATTATTTTTTTTTTGCATGTCAACGTCGCTGCCACATCTGAAACTTTAAATCCCCCAAAAGAAGCCTCTGTTTGCTGCAGTGACCCCACCTCACCTCCGCGGCTTGTCACGGAGGATGATAATAAAACACTGCCTCTGCTGGCCAATAATTAACACTGTGATTTTTGACTCATTGGATATGATTGAATTTGACTTGCACCATTGGCTTCCAATCAAACACATCATCTGTCATCTGCTTCTCAGTGAGGGGCAGAAATAAATGGTTCTTTTTTGTCAGCGCCACATAGATTTATTTCACACTCAATTTTACTCCATCTAAATCTCCCAAAGGGCAGATATTTCAGTTTCAAACTCCTCTCATCCATCTCTCAAGGTGTCGTTATTTCCTTGGAAATAGACTTGGGTTTTTTTTTAGCTGCATTCAAATCAGTCATTTTTCTGCGTCACTTTGGCTGGCCCGGGTCTATGTATGTGTGTGTTTGTGTGTTTGTTTGTGTTTGTGCGTGTGCCATTTCAATAACATTACCATTATGTGGTTTTGTCACATCGGGCGTGCATTGCTGCCTATTTTGAAAATTGCTATAGCACCGAGAGCAGCTGTGGAAAAGCATGTGACCTTTTCACTCCAAGGACTTCCTGCCTTCATTTCCACCTGCTTCTCCCCAGCTTCCTCAGCATCATTCTGATGCAACTTTTAGTGAAACAATATACTATCTTTACACTCGCTTCCATTCTCGTCTTTAGGTGATTTGTCTTCCATCAATATTCACTCCTAAACTCCTCTTCCCCCTCCTGTGTCTCCAGTCTATCTATTTCCTCTTCCTTCCTGCTGTTTTTAACCATGAGTAGTTGAGATGTGAAACGCAGGGAGGAGCCTTCGATAACACCACCGAAATCACCATGCAATATTAATGAACCAGAGGCTGTGGACACAGAAAGCTCATGGATGTAGGAGAGCTGTATCTGAGAGACGGATGAATAAATTATTAACAAGCCGCTGCGACAAGGTCAGTATGTGACTGATGCACCGAAGGATGGAGGGCGCGGCAGTGGAGGAGCGGCAATCGGGGGGGAGAATCCAAAGTAAATCTACTACTATAACAAGCCCAATTACACTCTTTTATACCGTATTATATTACATCCAGCCCACATGTAACACGGTGGAGCCTCCTTTAATTTGAAGAACTATCACAAATTGACCAATGTTATAGAACAGGGGTTTTCAAACTGTGGGGCGGGGCCCCCTGGGGGAGCGCAGTGTGATGCTGAGGGGGGCGTGTGTGACCCTGGGGAACATGCTTTTTTTTCCGCCGTACTACGATAAAGTGTAATTGCACACCCTTATAAGTTGAACTATATCTCTTTATTTTGTTTCTTTACGTTAATAGGATACGATGTTATGCAGAGGTGTACCTAGAACTACTATATAGACAAATGTTGTTATTTATAGTTGCGGCGGAGAGTGGGTGGTGGGGTCGGGGGGCGCGAATTGTTTTCTTCTTGCTAGGGGGTGCAGATAGAAAAAGATTGGGAAGCACTGATATAGAACATTACGTCATAATATCCACATTTTTTTAGCATTTGACTGGATACTTAATGTTTACCCAAATCTTCATGCTTTTTATTACCTTTTAACAAACCGATAAAAAAAAACAAAACAAATGTTTTGTCCTACTTCGGATGATCCTTTGTTTTCTTTCTCAGTTTAAAATAACTCTTATTGTAATAATATAGAAATCCTTACAATATTTTTTTGGAGATATTTGGAGTTAGAGTTGAGAATGAAGAGGACAGGGTGAGATGGAAATTGGTGACTCGTTGTGACATCACCTAAAAAAAAGGGACAACCTGAAGTCAACCAGAAGAAGTCCTATATTCTTAAAACCAAAATTGTTAGAGGAAAAGCAGAGTCGACCATGTCCTGAGCAGTGGCATAAATGTTGTCACTACAGTGTGAATGGGTGTCTGTCTATGTGTCCAACAGGGAGGTATTACCTAGGGAACCCAATTGGCCATGTGCCCCCTGGTGTCTGTCTGTGGTTTTTGTCGTGTCAGCATTGTGTCCACTGCGGAGCGTACTCCGCAAAGATGACACGTTAGCCTCGCTCCTCTGTTGAGGAATAGACATTGAGGTCTTCTTTTCCTCTTTCCCCGTCTGTCCTTCTGGCAAGAATATGGACATATTTATCCCGAAAAGACTGACTTTTCTCCTTGAAATGTAGAAATGCCGCTAAGCCCTGGCCTGAAGAGCTTTATGCTCCTCTCCTATGTACTGTACAGGTCAGGGCACCACTCACTACAGAATGATGCTGCATTCATGGATTTGTCTTTTTTTCATTATCCTATAGTCACTTTTTCAATGTATGTCTTCAATGCCAGCTCTCACTCAATGTTGTTTCCTGTCCTTGACGGGACTGCTGAAGACGTGCACCTACATTTTAGGGCAGAAACTCAAATATGAGTTTAGTTTGTCATTTGATTTATGTCCCTCTAAAATTTCTGTGAAGCTTAATTTGAATAAAATATGTTCATCCACATCAATTTGGCCCGAGGCTGAGGTAGAGGTGGGTTTTTAATTAGCAGCATTGTGTTTTGGGAAAGTCGGCTCCTGCTCCGAGGGCAAAATGAAATAATTTAAGACACAGGAGAAATATTTTTCACATGGATTAAGTCTGTCAAAAGTATTTTACGTTACAAGGCACATTTCCTCCTACTCATTTATCCCCCACTTTATTTTGAAATGCGATTACTTGTGCCGTCCGCTTGACTTTCCCTGCAACTTTGCCTTTATTTTTAAGTTGCACTTGAGTTCAACTTGAGGTGTCCTAGAAAAAAAAAGGGATTGCATACAGCAAGTGGTGCATATTGAAAGGAGGATGGGGCCAGAGCATACACAGGGTAAAAATCATGAGCCTTAGTCATGGAAGAAAAGAGCGGAGGTAAGGTGGATGAGAAGTGATGGATGTCAAAGCGTGACTGTTGCAGCAGCTTGATGATAGAATGACGACGATGGTTGGACTGCCTGCTCTGGGATCAAGAAAGGTGGGAGGGAAGAGAGTTTTAATGCAGCACCTTGACATTTTGCATTTTAATCTTTTTTCCTGAGCAGGAGCTCACCACATTAGCAACACACACATACAGACATTTGATGGATAAGCCCTGAGATGAGTTTAGTTTTGTGAGATGAGGGGCTGATATTAAGCAGCAGTCAAAGCGGTGGCTGTGTTTCCTCATGCTGATCAAGAAGACGTTGGAACAAATCTCCTGGAGTTTCATCTCCCTTTTGTCCTGAAGAGGCAGCAGAGGGGAAATATGTTTCAGGGATTTCTATAGCTAATAACAATTGCTAAGTGATTTATTTTTTTTGAATAAAAATGGCAGTAATTAAAAAAGGAATCTCCAGTGATGCTGTTGCATTTCCTCCATCTGCTGATTTATTGTCATTAATCATTCACTATTATTTTCTGCTCTGTCAGTTGGTCATGGCTGACCATTGAACACTTTCTTTTTTTTTGCTATTCCCTTTGTGTCTTATTTTCCATCCATCAGCCTCTGATGTCTTCAGCTTTTTTCCATCATATTTCTCTCCTTGTCCAAAATTCTGTCTCTCAAAAGACAGAAGAAAAAAAGAGTACAGGCCTGACTGCTTTTTCTCACCTTCCTTTTTTATCCTGCACACTATTTTTGTGTCATCTGTCCCCCTGTGCACATTGTTTGTTCTAATTTTTTCTTCCCACAATATCAAGAACCTTTCACCAGACACCAGATTTTAAGGAATCCATCCCAGTTCTAACGTTTTTTTTTGTTGGTAAATTTATCCTGGATTTACATATTAGAGCTTTGAGAAAATTTCCTTCATCTTCATCGTCTGCAAACGTCTCCTTACTTTACTTCTGCCTCATGTTTGCGTCGCCTACTTGAACACATTTGCATGCTTCACCTAGAACGTTAATAATAGCTTTTACAGCACCACTGTGTGTATGTGTGTTAGGTTCAACTATGTGTGCGTGTGCGTGACCCGTGCTTCATTATTTTGATTTCAAAAATGGCTGACGTCCTAATTAATTGGAGTGTATTTGCCTTGCTTGGCGTGCCATAAACACCTCCTCTTTGCACGCTGTAAACACACACACACACCCCAACCCCCCGTGGTCGTTCCTACTGAGAGCTGGATGATTTGTCACTATTATCATTTTCATTTTCATTAATAAAGCTGTCAGTCAGTTTCTGGAAATAATTGTTGGCAAATGACCTTGAGTTGCTTTTTTGCATTTGATCTGTGAGATGAAAAAAAAATCTCTTTTTTTTAATGAGGTCACATGTAGGTCACCATGTGGGACATTTTTAGGCAAATCTCACGCAGGGAAATATGTAAAAATAGAGCTTGTCTTCTTTTAGCGAAATTTCCTGTCTGTATATATATATATATATATATATATATATATCTCCATGTGAAGGAAGGGATACAGGAAATCTTGGGGGACATGTCTGAGATCCTGTGCTGCCTTGTTAACTGTGGCAACATCCAGGACCCCTAACCAGGCGCATGAAGGACCACAACACACACACTTTAAGAGAGGTGAAACAGCAGCACCACAGGTGGAGACACACAGTGCGGGTGGGGCAATTTCCCAAGAAACCACCTTTGACCAAGGGAAGGTCATGCGTGTACAGCCTCAAACGTGAGCAGACTGAATTCTGGTCTTCACGCTGAGAGAGAGCTGTTTTTGTCGTAGTGCTTGAGTAGGAGAGAGTGAGTGTGTGTGTGTTTTCGAATCTTTGTTCTAATGACATCTATTTTTGCCTACGCTGCCCCACCACCCCACACTCCCTCAACTCCACCACGGTTATTAGGAGCTCCAGTTAGCCCACTATTTTATGGGGTGACATTTCTAGCCTATCAACCTTTTGTGCAATCTTGACTCAACCTGGAATTTTCCACTGGCATATTTGTGGTTTCGTCCAATTACATTATCACGGTCTCCCCTCACATTAATGATTACCCATATATATTGACAAAACTATATGAATAAAGAACTAGCTCAAATTTGCTGTAATTATTTAGTTATTTATACATATGCTGTATAAAAACATACGTGTTTATATATAAATATATATTTGTATTCATATAGATTTGTAAACTGTGTATATTCTTCTTTTCCTTTCGGCTTATCCCGTTTTTCAGGAGTTGCCACAGCGAGTCAACAATTTCCATCTCACCCTGTCCTCCCCATCCTCATTTCCAACTCCAACCACCTCCGTGTCCTCCCGAGGAGCCGAGTTTCATCTTTGGCCTTCCTCTTCGTCTCTTACCTGGTAGCTCCATGTCTAGCATTGTTCTCCCAATATAACCACTGTCCCGCCTCTGGAAATGTCCATACCATCTTAATCTGGCCCCCCAAAGAGAATCTCAGCATTTTTAACTCCCTCACCTCCAGCTCTGTCTCCAGTCTTCTACCTATTGCTAGTGTCTCTAATCCATCCATCATGGCTGGTCTCACAACTGTCCCCTTCACCTTAGCTGACTCTCTTCTATCACAGTTCACTCCTGATTCTTTTCTCCAGTTGTTCCATCCTGACTGTACTCTATTTTTCTCTTCTCTTCCACAGTCTCTATTGTTCTGAACAGTTGATCCTCAGTATCTAAACTCCTCCACCTTCTCCACCTGTGCTCCTTGTAACCTCACCACTCCACTGTTCTCCCTTTTCATTCACACACGTATTTTGTCCTGCTACCTGACCTTCATTCCTCCTCTCTCCAGTGCAAACCTTCACCTCTCTAGGTTCTCTTCTAGCTATTCACTAGCTACTGTCACAATGTCATCTGTAAACATCATTGTCCATGGAGACTCCCGTCTGACCTCATCTGTCAATCTGTCCATCACCAGAGCAAACAAAAAGGGGCTCAGGGCTGATCCTTGATGAAGTCCCACCTCCACCTTAAAGTCCTTTGTCCTTCCAACAGCACACCTCACCACCATTGTGCTGTTTTCATACATATCCTGCACCAGTCTAACATACTTCTCTGCCACTCCTGACTTCCTCATACAAAACCACAGTTCCTTCCTTGGAATCCTGTCATGGGTCTTTTCTAATTCTACAAAAACACAATGAAGCTCCTTCTGACCCTCTCTGTACTTCTCCATCAACATCCTCAAGACAAATTATATTCTGTGGTACTCTTTATCGGCATAAAACCATACTGTTGTTCGCAAATCTCTACCTCTTTCCTCAACCGAGCCACAACTACTCTTTCCCAAATCTTCATGGTATGGCTCATCAACTTTATCCCTCTGTAATTGCTATAACTCTGCACATCACCCTTCTTGTAAATTGGCACAAGGACTAAACTGTATATTTACATATATATTTAAATATTAAAAATATTAGCAAAAATACAAGACCTTAGTTTTGTTCTTCACTGTGACACTACAATGTAAATAGTCATGAAAATATAGAAAACACATCAGACATACATCTGTAATGTATATATAAAGACTATTCCAAAAAAATCTTTAGAAAATCTGTGCTGTTTCAGATAAATCTTTACAATTTTTTTTTCAGACCAGTTGTTAGATCTGGACTGTGTTCCAGGCAGAGGTTTTTACAACAATGAGCTGTAATGCACCAGGTCATTGATTGTCTATGATGAGAGCTGCATATAAGAAGCCTGTCAGAGAACAATGTGGAGGATAAAGAAAATGCAATTTAACCAAAATGGCAAGGATTGATGGTCTTATAAGAAATACAACAATGATGAAACCTGTTCCTCATTATTGGTAAAGAATAACTGTTACTCCAGAAGCCTATCTTCCCTGCAAAAGACATTTGAAGAGAAAATAAAATAAGAACTGATATGTAGGCAGTATAAAATAAGTATAAAAGAGAAGCCAGATGGAGATGGTTGTGACATGTCCACCAGGGTCAGTAGGTACATTGGTAGAAGAATGATCGTAGAGATGGACCTACCAGGCAGGAGACTATTACTGTTTTCTCATTCAATTCGGAATTGAATACTGAAGTAGGTAATTTGGGATTCGATCCCGTATTAACTAATCCGCATTCAATTCACTTTGCATTCACGTTCAGTTTAATTTGGTATTCACATTCGATACCCGCTTTGCATTCACACACAATAAGGGAGTGAATGCGCATTAGTCTAACCATGGTCCAGTTTCAATTTGATCACGTGGTTATATTACGATATAACATTAATACGCGGTTTACTTCAACATGAATATTGTCAACAAACGCACATGCAATTTTGAGGAATAAATGGAGCAGGTTAAAGAAAGATCAAGATGACGTACGAAGGCGATGAGAAGAAGAAACAAAGAACGAATGAAGAAGATAAGGAGAGAAAATATGAAGAAGTTTTTTGTAATCCTGTTCCTAATAATGCAGCAACATGGTGTATTGTGGTATATTGTGTGTAGAGCATGCGCAAGATTTTCGGAGCTCATTAAACTAATACGGGTGTTGTTGTGTTCACACACACATGCGGGGAGCGACAACCGTTTTGCTTTTTATTGCTTTACACCCGTATTAGTTAATTCAGTATCAAAACCCCCGACTAGAGGTGGATTAGTTAATGCGCATTAGTTGAGGAGTGAATGCACGTTAGTTTGTAATGTGAACACGAACAGGGAGCAAAACTGGTTTCGCGTTGCAGCGAATACAGAATTAAGTGTCAATGTGAAAACAGTAAAAGAGGAGGGAGTACATGGAGGTAATTGAAGTCAGAGTAAAAGATACAGAGGGGAGATAGAAAATGTCGCTGTGGCAACCCCTGAAAAAAGTACAAGCAGAAATGCACTGCATTTCATTATTGCAATCGTTCTTAATATGGTTTGTTATCTTATAAATATTACCTGGAAGTGGACTCACCTTTTGTGTTGAGCGTAAAGGTTTTTAGTTTAATTTTTTTAAGCTTGATGGGGAGGCTAGGCTCCGTTGTTTAGTCTTGATCTGAGCAAGGACGTCCACAGGGTGAAACCATTTTGTCATTATTATATCATGGCCCATCTTTCGTCAACAGTTCTGCAACGGATTTCACCAGTTGACACAGTATATTGTCAGAAATCGTGGGCTGTGTTATTGCACAAATGTCAGAGCGAAAGAGTTGTAAATATTTGAGTGCCAAATAATTAAGTCCAAACCATTTTAATACAAAGCAAATAGTCGTCTAGTCTTGATCTATTATTAATCCAGGCGAGTCTACCAGGACCTGTCCCTCTCCAACCCCCTCAAGATTTATGGATTTTTAGTTGACTATCTAGGACTCTCTTTTATAATTTACAAAACAGTCAATACTACAACAATTATTTCTATTTTAATTACCAGTAAAAAAAAAAAGAATAATATATCAGATTACTTCCAATCATACGGTTATCTGGTCAGTGCTCCTACATACACCTCCTACTGTGCTGTCAGTAAATTCCATAAGGCCCAGAGAATACCCTGTTCACACATATAAAGACAACAATATGTTGTTTTCACATACATCTCCTTAGGAACAAAGACTTCATGTCTGCTCATATTTTATCTCTTCGAAAAAAATCTTGGATTTTATCGGTAAAATGGTTTCTCTATTTTGTCATGTATTATATCTCGGAATAATGATTTTTTTCTCCCTATTGTCCAGCTCGTCTTTTCGTTCACACTCATTTCCATTTGCCCTCCTCACTTCCTGCTATCAATTTGCTCCTCTGTTTGTGCCCATGTTTATTTATGCAGCTGCATATAGTGTATTGTATGGAGCGTATAGAGCAGGTGTCGCTTCACACCTGTACAACCTCCCTCTGTTTGGGTAAACCTCATCCCCGCATCTCAGCCCGAGTTTAATATTGTTTTTTTCCAGCCCATCCACTCCCTCTCTTCTAACACGCAGAATTCATCAATCTATTTTATGTCACTATTCTTCCATGCTTTTTTTTTTACATTCCGTATTTTTCTATTCCATCTGATTCAATATTTTCATCTACGTCATATCTGCTGTTCTCCCAAAAACTAGGCTTGTGATGACAACCGATTTTGCTAAATAATGTCCAACAAGTGATTAGTAAATTATTTTATTGTTATTTTGAGACCAATACAATGCAAGTCCAAATCTTAATATAACAAACCATTAATACTCTAGTGTATTTCTACAGTTATTTATTTACAATTCTCAGATTTCGTCCAAGTTTAATATCCGTGCATTAGCAAACTAAGGCTTGGGGGCCTGACCCAGTCCCTTCAGCTTTGTAATCAGGTCGACCAAACTATTAGTCTTTTCCAATGCAAGCGTCTTCTGAGTATAATGTAATGTGATGATACGTCTGCCTATGCCTTCTGCCTATATTTTAGCATGTTGCTCTTTATGCACAACTTTTACATGTCCATTATCTTAATTCACACAAATGCTCCATCTCTCTGTTCCTGATGTGACCTATTGTCCAGTTCTAAGGCCAGTAGTGGTGTAGGGGTATTATGGATGGACAGGAAATATGATTGAAACCATACTAACTTTTCTGTTATATTGGCTGAAGGGACCTCTTAATATACCAGCCAAGCTACAATCACAAAAGACAACTATTGGATTGGATATGAAAACTTCTGCAGGTTTGCAGACTACTGAAACTTAAAACATTGACTCACTGAAACAAAGTTTCAGTTTCTGGTTAAGGATGGGCTTAGAATGTGCATTTGTATTTTATTTCCCAATGTAGGCAACAATATGGTAGTCAAACTGTATGAGTGAATCGCACAGTAGCAATTGAACTGCTCAACCTGTGTCATCATGCAAGGGATGTCTGACTGCTGTGGCCAGAACTCCTTTGGATAAAAGCAGCTGCCAAATGTATTGTAAATAAAGATGAGGAGAAGAACGTTTTTTGTTTTTTTTTCAGATTTTGAGAAACTTTTTTAAACTCTGAAAACTTTGTCCCGTTTTGTGATGAGACACTAAAGAAAAGGTGACAACGATAAGGTATATGGACCATGACATGTCTTGGCAGATGTGGTTAGACCGGTCTGTCAGTTCTAGCATGCTGCTCCTTATTGCCATCGTCATAACAAAGTGTACACTGCATGTCTGGCATCGTGCTACTCATGCCAAAAAATCAGGCCGAATCGTCAATTGTGATTTGACTGAAAGTGAACACTGGCCTTTAGTAATGAGAGGTGCCTTTTAATATGGAGCTACCAGGTAGGAGACAAAGAGGAGATTGATGGATGGGAGGACATGGAGGTAGTTGGAGCCAGAGTAGAAGATACAGAGAAACATGAAAAATGTTGCGTTACTGTGACAATACCTGAAAAAGGGCCGAGTCAAAAAGAGAAGATTTGCTTACGTCATTTTCTGAACTGTAGAAACGACTGCAACTTTTCCTTTCTTTGTCCTCATGGCCTGTGCTTGTTTGTCACCTTTTACAACCCTTGATAAGTTAGGGGGCACATGCTATTTTGCGCTTTTCCAATTGTGTTGCCTTTAGCTGCGAAACTGGGTCGGGTGGTTGTGTTTTCGGTGAGCATGCAAGTTTGTTGTGTTGCTCTTTTGTTGATGAAAACACTTCTGAACAAATCTGGCATCCGGCTGTTGTTTGTTAATGGTCTCTATGTGTGTTTTGTAGCAAGGCTGACTGACTGAAAGAGTTGATAATTGACAAGAGGACTCACTCTGCTCATCCACCATGCAGTGCAAGGATGCCTAGATGGTGATGGTGATGCACAGAGTCAACCCTCTTGACATCAAGCCTCTAAGGCAAGTCATGAGGAAAACAAACATGTATGAAATATGTCAGTGGCAGCAAGGCTCGTCTTCATTTAGGGTGTAATACATACTGTAGAATTATTGATATATTGTCCCGTTACATTGGGTTTTTTTTTTCATTTAACCTGTGAAAGTAATTTTGTGTGGATTTATTGTCCTTCTCTGCCCTTTATTTTCTCACTACTCTGTTGTTTCCTGTTACTTTTTGCCTCCTCAACCTTTTTTAAAATGGAATTTTATTCACTGTCTTTTTTATTAGTTTTCTATTTTCATCTATTTTCTTCTTTTTAGCTCCCCAACCCCTGTACCTTCATCCTCTGCTGCCAATGCTCTCTGCTAAAATCTCCTCTCTACCCCCCCATTCTCGTCTGCCTCTCACCTCTTTACTAACTTGTTTATTTCTAAATCAAATCTTCTCCTCCATCTCTTACAAACACCTGGGGCCTCATGTATCAAAGCTGCGTAAAAGCAAAAAAAAAAAAGTTTGTGAGACCTTTTTTATGACCAAGATGTATCAACACTGAAATGGATAAAGAAATGTGCAGGGCCTTGTGTCCAAAGGTTGTGACACACACAAAAAATGTCTTTCTTCCAGGACCTTTTCCTGGACTGACGGCAGCTCCAGAGCTGCTGTTCATGCTTTTCTACAATGTCGACCTTTCTCACACAGACACACACATACACCCCCCCATATACTCTTTGGTATGATGTGGTATGATGTTATTGTTGCTCCAAATGTGCAATCAATTCGATGTTAATAGAATGTTGCCAATGAGACCTTGGGTTACTGAAATTTATTGGTGTATTTTCCCTCCCACACTGTCCATCTGTCCCTCAAAGGCGCAGTCCACGCTTCATTATTTTAGTATTTTACTCTAAATGTCTCATTCTGATGTAGTTTTCATCTCTACTTCTATGATTAAACAATTTCACCCCTTTCTCCAGGCATGAGCAAACTTTTTGTCTCTTGGGCCACAATTTGTCCCAAATTGGACACAAGAGTCGAGTCCAAAGCAGAAAGATGGATTGTGTGTTTAAACAAAAAGATTAATAACATGTAAAGGTCATGTATAAAACCTAAAATCCTACATTTGTAATAACCTTTGTTAGGCCATCTACTGGAGAAAGGCATTATAGGGAAGGGAAACAGAAGACATAATGATAATACAATTTATTCATTTAATTTGGACGATTAAAAAAGCTCTACGGGCCACATCTGTTCCCCGGACCTTAATTTGCCCATGCCCAACCTAGACCCTTACCTCCATGTGTTAGTACTGTCCCCTGGATGAGTGCGTTGTTATGACTATGCATTTCAGGATTAATTTGTCTCCATGTTCTCTATTAAGGAGAGTCTCGTTACGACTCAGCATGTTTTTACGCATAGACTGCACAATGGCTGTGTTTGTTTTGGGAACAGTCATCACACGAGTATTTTTGGTAGCTGAGTTTTATTTAAAAGGAAGCGACAGGAGAAAACAACTGGGAGAACTTCTGGTCCTGTATATCACTGTACTATTAGTAACATCATCAATAATAAAAATAATGATGATAACAGTGACAACAGCAGAAGCCATAATGGAAATAAATGTTAAAAAAAATATATCTTGATGAAAATCATGACAAAACAATGACCCACAACATTAATAACACAGTGACAATAATTACTTAAAATTATCAATATCAATTATAATTCCTCTCATTCCTCACTACAAATATGTATGTCAAGTGTCAACATAATTTAGAGTTGTTTTATTAACAATAAATAATGGAGCCCTTTTCTTTTATTTAAATTCAGCCTTGACTGCCTTGTTGGGAATTTGGCTTAGTTAACATCAGTATTTTGTTTTATTGATTTTATTTTATTCACTTTCACTGCCTTTTCTGTATGCCCTAAGTGGTTTATTAAATGTTCCGTTATGGAGGCAGGTGCAGGGTAGTAGAGTGAAACAGAAAAGCAATATTAAACAGTATTCTGAACTGAAGTGTGTCTAATACTGTAATTAAATATTACATGCGTAGCTAGTGTGCTAGCGATAAGAGGCAACAAACATGTGTTTGTTGCCCTCAAGGCCCTGGATAATTACAAACCTCTCAAGTCTGAGCTTTATACAAGGGACAGCAGAGGCAAAGGGGAGAATCCCATCCAGAACAGGCTAATGGAAAATTTTCTTTACCAGGTTTTATGAAAAAAAAAAAAAAAAAAAAAAAAGTGGTGGTGTGGATCACAGTGTCACAGTGAGGAGTTTGATTCTACTTGCGAAACACTCTCTTTAAGCCAAAAATCCCAAAAAGAAACGTCCTGAAACACTCCATATTCCAACAGTATTTGTCAAATATTGCTGAATTGACCATGGTACCATCTGCATCACCTCAGTCAAAATAATTTCTATTGAATTCCCAGATGTTTGGACCTTTGAAAAGGAAACAACGAACGGCTGGTCCAACCACAGCGTGAACGTGACCCTGTTTTTCTGGAAAACTCACAGTTGTGCGCTTCACTACCTTCTTCATTTATTTACTACTCTCATTGTTCAACTCTGTCTTCAACCTTCTTTGTATATTGACTCACGTTGTTGCTTTCTTATTTCTTGCCCTCAAAATGTTTGATTCGTTCACCACATGAGCAACAGTGTCCACAATTGCAACCCACTGCACCAAATCACATCCCACCATGCTGTGATTCTTCCTGTGGGTGGTGATCCCACTGGAAGCTATTTTCCAGTTAGTGGATTTGAACCTAAAGCCTTAAAGACACAAGTCTGATTCCATAACTGCTGTATCCTGGAAATATCTCATTTACTTTCATTATATTCTTGCCATTTTGCACTGTGGCTCAAAAAAGACTGAAGTTCCTTGATGCCATATGTCTTATATGTACAGTACAGCATATGAGACAGTGAAGTTGACTTTGTTTACCTGAAAGACATTGAACATCATGCTCCTTTACTCTGATTGGCTAAGGCATTGTAGTATTTCTTACCATGTCCTCTTGTCTGTCCGGTCTCTGGTTCACTTCGCTCTACAATAATGTGTGCTTTCTCTTCTGTGCCTTGCTTTCAGATAGTCTGTAAATCTTGGACAGTTTTATTATCTGTGTCCAATTCTCTCTCTCGCCTCAGTCCCGGCTCATGCTAATATAAGGAGAGACCTTCATTACTCGAGTTGTGCTCACCTTTGTCCAGGGCTGCACATGCGTTCAACACTACCGTGCTCTGCATCCTGCAGCTGAACGTTAACCTCAGCCGCACCCCCGCACTGTTCATAATAAGAACATGTTTTACATGGTTCTTCATGGTCAGGTTTTTAATTTATTTATGTAAAGTAAATCTTATATTTTCATTGTAAAAATATGATGTGCCTGTAATTGTGTGGAAGAGAATAAAACAGTCAAGGAAGGGTTGATAAGAGTGTGGAGGCGTAGGAATATTTAGTAAACATAAATATTTGACCTGTACTTTGCAGTTATTTTCCTCTTGAAATGTAACTATATTTTGAGAGTATATCACCTACTGTACACACACGCAAAATGTATTTAAAGGCAAAATGACATCTGCCGTCAATCTAGTAATTCAACTAATCATCTATCTATTTTTTAAACGCGATGCATCTGTTTGCCGCTAGTCCACGCTGCAGAGGAAACGTCTTTTTTTCTCACTTTGACAACTTCAACTTCAGATTGCACCCAGCATGGGTTTAAACTTAAGGTCAGGTTGCGTCAGTCCAGCCTGTCTGAGTGCACGGCTGAGAGGAAGTCCTAGACTGACAAGCTGACTGACACATGGATTGAACGCCACCGTTGACCGATTCATATTGTTGAGGACAAGAGCGTCACTGACAGCAACTCCCAGTTGTCTTACACACACACACACACACACACACACACACACCACTGTCAAGGGGCACAGCAGTAAGGTACGTCCACCTTTAGATATTCACCTTGATATTCTTCCATGTTAGTAATTCTTAAAATCAGAAGTGAAATAGAACCATGTGTTGTTGTGACACAGCACATCATTTTACACAACAAATCTTTTCTCTGCTTTTAACGCATCAACCACCTGAGCAAGCCTCTATTTAACAAAGTCAGACACAATTTTCCTTCCTGTGCAGTGAAGATAAAATATATATTTTTTCTATCAGATAGAAAAACAAAGCAAAGTGATGAATAATGATCAAACACACCAGGGACAGATGGTGCATAACTTACATTATTTCCATTTTGTTTATTATTAGACACTTAATGGTGTTTGCTTTTGAAAAGTTTTGGATTCTCTGCATCTGTATGTGACTCAAACTCGATTCATATCAAGATACTTGCTTCTGTTGCATTTTATTTACATCCTCTACCTTCTTAACAATAGAAAAACCAAAAAGAAAAAAGAAAGAAAAGAAAAAAACAGCTCATTGTGACGCAAGATTCTAAATTCTACAATCACTCATTATACATTTCTTTTTAATTAAATTTAAAAGAACAAAAAATATTATCTGTACTACAATAGTATCTTTAATATTCACAGTACTGCAAATCAACAGCTCACTTGCAATTGTAGAGCAGCAATAAAGCATGCACTAAAGATCAGTAACAACAACAATAAACTCAAAATGGCATGGATATATTTATATATGTTCACTAAGGGCCGGCTGTAGTTTGTGGCATCTTCAGCAGGTGTCGATCCTTTTGTGTTTAGTTGTAAGTCCTCCTAATTTGACGCCCGTGCTTCGATGTCAGCTGTTGTCTCTGCTGGGGACAATGTGGAACCAGTCTGTTCTGCACCTTTTGCTACCGCTGGTGCACATTTTGAACAGGAAACGATCTTGTATTTCAGCCATTTGCTGTTTGATCGAGGATGTCCACACCATACTACACGGCGAGTGGCTCTCTAATGAGGCAATAAAGCCTTTAAGCTTCAGCACCTGGAGACCAAAAGTTCTTCATTAAAAGACACTGCTTAATTAGTTCATTATTATATTTGGTTTCTGCCTTTACATAAATTCTGGCTGTGTTTTACGTAACTTGTCACGTGTCGTATGTCCTGGTTCATGTGTTGTCTTGCGTACATTTCCTGCACAATCCAGTGTCTACTGGATTGCTTTAAGCAGCCAGGTCCTGTTCCCGAAGCTGCTCAGCGATGCATCTGCATCACCGTAATGTTTGTCTCCCTGTTATTGTGTCTGTGTTTATGCTGCTGTGTGTGAGCACTTTTATCAGCTCCAGCAGATGGCCTCGGCCTCTCATCTGCCGTTCCAGTGAAATGAAGAGCTCTCTGAAGGGTGAAAGCAGAAAAGACTGGACAAGCAGAAAAGGGACAGAAAGCAGAACAGGGAGGGTGACTGTCTGAGAGAGACAGTGGTGTCATGGAGACAAAGAGCAGGAGACTAAGGTGATCAGATATACAGTAGCTATGTATAGAAGGGGGCATCATTGGTGTGGGTTCACCCAAAACCTCTATGTAGAGTAAGAAAGTCTCTATTCTAGAAGGTTGAATGGTATTTTCATATATCAAAAGAGAAAAAAAAATGGCCACATAACTATGTGGATTCTGTTTCAGCCCTGTAGGTATGTAGAGAGAGAGAGAGAGGAAAGGCACCGAGAACAAGACATTGCCAGAGAGAGTCCAAGATGGGGAAGGCAGAGAAAAGAGGACAGAGTTAGGAGAATGAAAGCAGCAGTGACACAGAGCAGTGTGGGACATCTGAGGTCGAGACAATGAGTGACAGTCTGGGAGCATTAGAAAGATCTAAAAATGACCTTGAGATATAAAGTATTTACCCAGCAGTGGCAAAAACAAGAAAAGGACGGAGAGGAAAAACAGAGATGACTTGAGTTTATACAGCAACAGATTGAGGATAGAAGAGCAAAGGTGAAAAAGCAAAAAAAAAAAGGGACAAAATATTTGTTCTGCCTTTTAAACACCTATGTATAGATGCAACCATATATATATTGTATAGAGAAATAATTGGCTGCTGACGGGTGAAGTAAAAAAAAAAAAAAAAAAACTCCAGACTTACTGTTTAAGCCATTGGCTAATAGAGAGTATCTGAACCATATATATACTGTACGTAATGATTTATCATTTATTCCATGTATTTTCTTTTCTGATACTTTTAATGAGCTAATTATAAAAAGTTAATGTTGACTTACAGTACCCTGAGGTCAGAACATATTCAGATTAATTCTCTAATATACTGTACATATATTGCAAGATGAAACAACAAAGAAATTTTCTTTTTCTAAACAGTTTTTCCATAAAAACTAAAAATGGTAACAGAAATGTAGCAGTGTAAATATAATTTTATGTTTTCTAATATTTAACTACTGAGGAGTACATTTTGAAAAGCAGTGGTGCCCAACCACTGGGGCGGGGAACGGTACCAGTCTGTGTGTGAATTGGTGCCGGCCCGCAGAAAAGTAATATTTCCTTTTGGCTCCATCTGACTATTACTTTCACTTGATCCAGACCCATATCAACAAAAGAACTTAACAATGGAATGGCTAGGATTCCATCATCAATAATGTAACTATGTTTGATTAGGAAATATTTTCTCAGTGAAGACAACAACAATAAACTCAAAATTCATTGATACACGGTTCTTACCTTATATACTTGTCTGGCAGAAGAAAGTTATAGGCTGTGTGCACTTGAAAAATTCTTGTTGCGTCCATACACTGTTAATTTGGGTAGGAAGGTTTCATCGGTAGGAAAATATTTCAGAACACCGGAAATGTATTTTATTAAGGGATATGTATCGGCCACAACTTAACAACCGGTCCGTGAAAATACTGCGTGACATTTAACTGGTCCGTGGCGCAAAGAAAGGTTGGGGAACACTGGCTTAAAGAGCTGAAAAGTACAGGAGAAAGGTGGAGGTGAGGAGGAAACACTTGCAGTAAACAGAAGATAGAGTTGCTGCCTTTTAGCTTCCCACATTACCAACAGTTTTTACATTTTACTTTATTAGAGGGACAATGCAATGAGCCGTGGTTGGAAAGTGTTGGCTGCTACCTTCAGTGTCCACTCTGCTGGCTCCATCATTTCAAGTTCCTCCTGTGTGTGAATTCTGATGGAGTGTAAAAGCTCCAGCTAAAGACTTGAGAGCCGTGTGTGGCACATTAGGGGTTCAGAGTTCATTGGATGCTTGCACTCAGCCACACAGGTTTCTTTTTTTTTTTTTTTTTGAGAGCACTCTGCGAGAATTTGAAATGAATCCGAATATTGACTTTTCATCAACAGAAGGCAAAACAATCAATAAAGTACAGTGCTGTTCTCAAGAATCGGCAAAACACTTCTGACCCTGTGCCTTGGAATGGACAAAAAAATCATTATTTTCAATCTGTACTCAAAGCAGATTTACCCCAAACAACACAAAAAACAGATAATTTTGGTTAGATTGTAAAAGCAGTACTGTTATTTAAAAAATGAACATTTCCATCACATGTTACAAAAATACTACATACATATTTGATTCTAGGACATCGCCATTGTCAAGCTAATCTGGTTAGTTACAAAGGCTGTAAAGAAAACCATGGGAAAGGAGACCAAATAACTCAAAAAGACAAGATGTAAAGACACAAATAAGACAAAAATGTGTGATAGGGTTGTATGTAACGTCGACTTGACTGATTTAAAGAGCTAGGCAGCAGGTTCATTCATCTTTGTCTGGATCCTCTTGTCTGGCACTGGATCTCAGGGGCAACAGTCTTCAAGACTGCCACCCAAATCCCACCACACCCTACTGTGAGCCTTCCTCAGGGTGGTGAGCCCACGGGATGTTTTGCGGGTCAGTGGAAGCACAATAGGTTCATTTTTTTACGTTTTATTCACCGCTAACGCAGAGTCAACCTTCGCATTTACCAGCTGTGTTTGCAGTCACTCTTCTCCTATGTATGTCAAATAATGTTTCAATCCCCAGTGCTCCAGCAAAAACTATTAATCAGGCTTTAAAATGTCAATATTGAACTATACTCCGTTGACTCCAGATGAATGTCATTTGGAATTAACTTGTCACATCCCTTCTACTCTCGCCGTCATCTGGCTCAGAAGAAGTTTGAACAACTGTCAATCAACGTTTTTTTTTTTTTTTTTTTTACCTTAGTGTTTCTAATACAGAACCAAATAAAATTGATTGTCACAAAATCAATGTCTTAATTATTGTATTTTTAGTGTCTTGTCTTCTGCTGGCAGCTCTGGTTGGCTGAGGTAATGGCCTTATTGTAGAAAGCGTTGTCTACATATAAGCAGGCCAGGACACACTTCTCCGTCTCGGGGGATTTTTTGTATCAAAAGGTTTCTGACCATGGCAGGTCCAACACGAATCAGCTCATCAGCAGTCTCACCAACAAATCCCAAATACTGATACAGGCGTGCTCTTCTTATACAGTTTTTTTGGACATTTCTCAGACAGTCATATCACACGTCACTCACGACACCTGTCTCTTAT
>JAFBJS010003097.1:113690-135589 GCA_016785265.1 Paraplagusia blochii
GGACCCTGCACATGAATGTCGTCTAACACTTTGTCTGTTCATAACACACAATTCTCCACCACAGCCTCAGGTTTAGAAGATTATGAAGTGTCATCTCTTATCACTGAATTATTACATTACTTTACATTTAACCAACCAGACAAAAACAGCTTTTGTTTTTTTTTTTTACAGTTTTTTGTTTTTGGTCCTGTCAGAATACTTGACTCTTCCTGGGGCCATGAATGAATACATTGTAAAACCTCCAGGAATCGAGCTCTGCTTAAAAAACTTCTTAAACTGTTGTCACTGTTTTCTGCAAATGTTCCTCACAATTCCTCCAGAGCTCCCAGACTGTTGGTATAATATTAAGTTCAGGTGTGTAGGTGAAAAGTCTGACAGCAGTGAACAGTGTCGTGATGTAAGTTCAGGCTGGAGTGGGCCGACGGCTGTGCACTGAACCATCAAGGGCAGTGTGCAGTAATGGCTTGGCCAATGGCTGGTGTCTGGGTGCATTGGAACCTGGGATGAAGTCACTAAAGTGACAATATTCCAAGAGCGAGCGCATGATGATTAATGGACTGAGAAATAGCAAAGAAAAAAAATAAAAAAAAAATCAAATGAGCCCTGCAAGAAAAAGAGTTTTCAGATGTGGATAAAGTAGACACACACGTTTAAGAAGGGTTAAAAAGTCGTAATCTGATTCTGATCATCAATCAAGATAAATCAGAATTTCTAAATGCGACATATTTCTGTCCTACACCTGTTCACATGTCGTGCCCAAATGATGACAATTTGTAAGTGGGATTATGAGTCACAATCAAAAAGTATGTAACTTGAACTTTCAATATTGTATATTGTATTATTGACTAGGCCCAGGTTGATTGTTGGATGTTGAAAGGCTTCACTTCTTCCTGCTGTATGTGTAAGGAGTAGATTCAGCTTCAGATGAATGGAGGGTGAAATTATTGAATATATATTGTGTGTCTCCTTTGTGTTGTATTCAGGGCTTTGAACCAGAACATTTGACGATTGTTTCATTCTGAACAGAAAAGCTATTATAATGTTTTTTGTACCACCATAAAAGTCACGTTCCCGAATCCAAATAATAAACAATATCTTTCTTGGAACGGTTAGTTATTATCCACTAGGCAGTGGTGACCTATTGTTAGGAAGTTGGCAAGGTTTCTGTTACATATCTACCAGCTGCTAGGTTGACATTGAGGATAGCACTACACAGACCTACAGTCATGGAAAAAATTCTTAGACCACTCTTTCTTTAATTTCTTGTCCATTTAAAAGCCTGCTTCCACTTAATCTACATTAATCTGGACAAATATAATAACAACATAAAAGGCTCATAATTAGGTTTAATTTCAGAGCTGATTTCTGGCCATTTTGCATGGTTTTATTGACAGTAACAAAAATCACTTCCGTTCCTACATCACTAGCAATAACATTGTACTGACAAATACAGTGCTTTTAGTCATTGCATGGTTTTGTGTTTTGAGTGGTCTAATCATTTTTTCCATGACTGTACATAGTTTCTCGTAATGCTGTTTGGGTGGTGCCAGCTGCCCTTGCAATCTGACAACAGACATGCAGATGTGAATGAATGAATGAATTAATGAATGAATGGATGAATGAATGGTTTCTCTTAATTCCAGCTCCACATCCCTTGACGCTGCATTTAGAATCATTTGTTCCTGTGTCATATATATATATATATATATATATATATATATATATATATAGAATTGGATCAAATGTTTGCACTTAACTAAAGAAATACTGCATTGCTGCCCATTTACAGTGTTTAACCAGTATGTTGACCAGCCCATCATTAGCATGTACAAATATATTGATTTTTGGACTGAAAGTACCATTTTCCATATTGACAGACTCCAATATTGACCTGTTATTGTCGCCTTGAGATGTGACTGTAGTTGGTAGTCAGTCCTCCCCATATAGTCTGATGGTCCACCCACTCTCTCCATTCAGTCAGTGAACGTTACACATCAACCTCATCAGGTCATTGTAGGCTACAATATAGACTTTTGAGGGGACCAATGACTGTTAGGCAGAATTTTTAAATATTTTAATTAATAAAGAACTAAATAAAACTAGTCACTATAATTTTTTTGATAAGGCATTCTGGAACAAAAAAACATATAAAGTTTCTGGTTTGCCAAATACCAAAAGTATCTAGTATTTGTTTTTGTTACCAGAACCTGTTTAAAGCCCTGGTTGCAATAAATGGTTTAACCCAGTGTTCCCCAACCTTTTTTGTGCCACAGACCGGTTACATATCTCATACTATTTTCACGCACTGGTCGTTAAGATAAATACCCCTTCACAAAATTTAACTTCCGATGTTCTGAAATATTCTCCTACCGATAAAATCTTCCTACCCAAATTCACTGTGCACGGGCGCAACATGGATTTCTCAAGTGCACACAGCCTTTAACCAGACAACTATAAAAAGTTAGAATCTTGAATCAATGACTCTACATCATTTTGAGTTTTTTATTGTTGTCTTTACTGAGAAGATATTTTCTTCAAATCAAATCAAATATTGTTGCTTTATTGATGTTATTGATGAAATTTTTTTTGTTGATAAGGCCAGCCAGATGGGGCCAAACATAAACATTATTTCCTCTGCATTTAACCGTGTATACAATCAAAGATTATTGCAATCGACGTGCAAATTTATGAGCCTTTTCTTCCATGTGCCCTTTTGGTGGCTCTACGGTTATAGTGAGAAATCCTCCTGCTCATATTTCAATCTTTCTATTTTCCCTAGTTTTTTTATGAAACTGTAATATGGACAGAGCAGTAGCCTGACATTTTGCTCAAGGCCACCGATGCCGCAGCAAGCATCGATGCACATTATAAATTACCGTTGTATTTTATCCAAAGTTACGAGTTTCTATTTCAAGGTCACAGTCCACCATCCAGCTGTGCAGCACTAACAAGAGTGGACTTTGTATCATGGACACTAATGTTCTTTCTGCATGTTCCCCAACACTGCAGCACCTTTGGGGAGAAGCTCAGCAGTGACTCCAGAACCCAGCACTGGTGTTAGACTTCAGTAATTTCATTTTTACAATAAATCGCTTTCGTAGCACACTCCAGTGAACCCAAACCTAAATCCGAAGTGCAGTCTCAGTAGTGGGCTCCTGGGGACCTTGTTTAGCTGTTCGTCTGGTCGTATGACAGCTGTGCATTGGATTTGGGAGGAAAAGACTTCTGTATTTTACCAAGTTCAGATAGAAGTTCCAACAAATGTGCTTTTTTCCAAACTTTCTCCTTCCTGCCCTTGGGTCAAGATGTATCGGAGCATTCCGTCTTGGATGTAACTAAGGAAACCTTGTGCCCATTTGAAGACTTCACTTAGATTAGTGTGATGCACCTTCTGTCCCTTTTTATGTGTGAAAGACAGAGTTCAGATGAGGATGACTCAGCAGTGATACAGTTCATTGCTCTGTAGCATCACAGTCATTGCCCAACTCTGAGTGGAAACCCTGACTCCGGCGGTTTATGGAGGTCTGTGGGGCTGCATCTTTAAAGGAGATCAACTGCCAGGGCAACTCTTGGGTTTGGACTTCCGTCTAGTTACTCAGTGACCAGACACGACTCCTATCCGGGTGACTGGCCTGAATGAAATTGCAGGTTGCAGAAAATCATTTAAAGTTCAGACAAGTCGTCTCCTTTTTTAAAAAATAAACCAGGGCAGAGACACACGCTGCTCTGCCACCACATTAAAACCAATTACCTGTTTTATTATGAGTCACGGCTGTAGACGTGCGCCTAATGATTTGTGCATTTTGTGAGTTATGTGGGCCTGACCCATTTAGATTTAAATTAGTGGTTCTATGATCACTCCATTTTGAGGACGTAGTTTCAGCATATCATGAAAGACATTTAAAATAGATTGTGGGCACGTCATTAATGGCTGTCTTCCATGACTGGAGCCTGTTTGTGAATTGTGGGGTCAGGAGAAAGCTGTGCTGGGAGAGTGAATCGACAAAAAATGAGAGTTAAAATGTTGGATGGATGGCGAGGAAAGAGAGGACAGCACTGCTCTTCTCCTTTTCTCCCTCTGTGTGGCCATCTGTACACAGTGTGATTAATCATCCTGTATCCCCAGACATGGCAAGCCGATGCCGTTGCACTCAAAGCCTCTGTGTAGCTGCCTGAGTATTCCACTCAAGTGCGTTGGTCTGTTTGGGTTTGCTTTTTGTTTTTTTGCCGCCAAGCATGTGCTAGTGTGAACATGGGTGTGTTTCTTCACCCTGGTGGTTTTGTGAGGGTGTATATTAAAAAAAAGGGATGCAGACTGTGAGTGTGTGTGTGTGTTGGCATTTATGACACATCCTATTTGTTTACCATTGTGCTGGCAGCAGTTGTGGACAGTCCCTGCGGCAACCAGGCATCGCGGATGGTGTTAATTAGCGACATGTCCCAAATGATCGCTATGACCACATTGTCGGAAGTTGGAAAGACGAGCAGAGGAGCAGTGAGGACGGATATTTAGGAAGCAATGAAGGGTCGGCCTGGGAGCGACCAAATTAGAAGTTATAATAGAATGCTGGGAGACTTTAATATCGGTCGGATATAGACACATGTGTTGCCTTTGTTAAAGTAGATAAAATTGATTTTAACTGCAAGTAAAAAAGAAAAAACATTTTTTGAGTCAAATTTGCTTGTATATACACAGTGTCACCCCAGCAATAGGCAAATTTTGCTCCCCCTCCTCTTTGTTTCAGATCAAAAACATCTTCCTCCAGATGCTTCACTTTTTCATGAAAGTGTTAATTTCATCAAACTACTTTTACTCATTTATTTTGTAAAGCAATAAGCAGTTCAGATTTGCAAGATGTATTGACCTTTGTAATCTTAAGTAAGTCCTATTTTTTTTTCCTTTCAGTTTGTAATTTCCCGAGGGATACTCCTGAGGGAATAAAGTTCTATCTATCTGTCTTTCTCTCTATCTGTCTCTCTCTATCTCTCTATCTAGTCCTTTTTGGAGGGGTTTTCAAGTTTTCTGCACCTTCTACACTAACTCTTAATGTCTTCCCTCACTGCATCCATCATTCACTTTGAAATAGACTTAAAATAGTATTACAGTATTCTCCACTACAGAAGTGTTGTATGCACAGGAATAACATTCTAAGATCAGAGATGAAGTATGTACACAAACAGTATCTACAGTTCACTCATAGAACCGTCTTTAAAAATACATATATATATATATATATGAATAATAAGTTGAAGAAAACAAAGGTGTTCTACTGATATTTTCCATGACTGTACATATACAGTCTTCTATGGCTCTGGCTTTGCTACAGCGAATCATCGTTTTCCATCTCCCCCTGTCCTCTGTATCTCTAACTCTGACTCCAACTACCTCCATGTCCTCCCTCACTGCATCCATCAATCTCCCTTGTCTCCTACCTGGTAGCTCCATCTCTAGGATTATTCTTCTACCTATGTATCCACTGTCCCTCCTCTGGACATGTCCAAACCATCTCAATCTTTCTTCTCTAGCTTTTTCTCCAAACCTTCCTGTCTGTGTTGTCCCTCTAATCACCTCATTCCTGATCAAACAATCCCTATTACTTTTTCTTTTTTATTATTCTAACGCTGTTAACAGTGTCACTGTCATTACTACCCATGAAGTGTGTTGGATTGATATAAGCAACAGTATCTCGTTTCAGACTCGAGGATTAAAGCTATATAAACGTTAATGTTTAGAGAACACCTACATAGAAATGACCCACCAACAACATATAACGTTAAGTGGCAAATGTAGCTGTAGCCTAAGTGTTAGAATTTCATTACTGATCATTATCTTGCCGGTAATTAAAAAAAAATGTGGCTCAATGTTACTAAACAGTTTCCATTAGCTGGCACAGAGAAGCTTAACTGGGAATGTTTTGAAAGGGCGGTGAAAATGAGCTGTGGTGGTAATTAAAATAAAAGTGAAGAAGCAGAATGAAATAAAGATCTAAATGAAGTCAATGACTCACACGCCATGGATAGGATTTGCGTAAAATCGGGCGAGGAAGTAAGAGTGTGGACCATAAGGGGGGAAAAAGTGTCTGTTACAGCAAATTTAATATGAGTGAAATTGGAATTGCTGAAGACAGAGAATCTATTGACGGCTCAGATGATATTTTAGGGGTGAACTGAGAATAGAAAAAGGAAAAGGTAGCAGGAAAAAAAAATACCGTCCAAATGTCACAAAGACCATCGGGAAATGGACAAGAGTGGGAAAGGGTGAAATGGTACACAGCAGAGGAAGCCAGGGTAGATGTGAATAAAACGAGAGGAAAAAAAAAAATAAGAGGTTTGCTTTTTTCGGAGAACATACAGCAGAACCGGAGATACTGTAGACCAGGGGTCGCCAACCCGGTGCCCGGAGGCACCGTGTCGCCCACAGTGACCATGTCAGTCGCCCGCAAGCCAGTTCTAAAAAAAAAGACCTAATCACGAACTATCACTGTCTAAAATTTAATTAAATTTTGTTTCCATTCTTTTTGAATTGCATTTACAGTGATGTAAATTTAAAAAAAAGTATAAAAAATATATAAAAACCTAAAAAAAATCATAAAGTAGCAGAGTTTGCTAATATGAGAATTCTGACGTAGAATGGGTTCAGTCTAGTGAGCATGACAAACTTAGCCTTGGTCTTGAGCATTGCGAAGATAAGGAGACGAAAGCGATTTCTACCCACATAAACATGGCGGAAAAAGGGAAGAAAACTTATTATTTTTACAGTGAATGGGAGGAAGAATTATTTTTTTACTAATGTGAAAGAAAACCGTGCGTGTCTCATTTGCGGTGCGACTGTGGCAACGGCAAAGCGGCACAACGTGGAGAGACACTTCAGCACTTGTCACAAAAGTTACCATGCTAACTACCCACCCGGCAGCGCACTACGGACAGAAAAGATCCGCGATTTAAAGGCAGCTTGATTTTTGTTAAATCTTACAGAATTGATCATTCGTACAAACATGGTGCAGAGTTCATGATTTGATGAAAATTAATAGCGTCTTGAAAAATTGGACGTGGTTTCCTGCAAAATGTTGTGGAAGTTGTCATTTGAAAATGAAACAAATGAAAAGGTAAATAAGAAATAAAATATTGCATGTTGAATTTTATCTGTTTCCTACCTTGTTGAATCATTATTGGTAAATTATTAATCATTAACAATCAGTGTCTTCACGTGGAATATCATTAATATAATTTAATTTAATTAAAGATGAACACTGCAACTTCTTTCAGAATTGTCTCATCAAAGTGGTAGCCCTTTCATTACTCAGTGCCCTTGAAGAAGCTCTCAGTTTCAAAAAGGTTGGCGACCCCTGCTGTAGACCCAGAGTCACATGGAACTATAGAAGAGGTCTAATATTAAGGGGCATTAACCAGGAACAGACAGTTACATTTTCCATGAAAAAAATATAGAATTCGTCTCAAATTAGAGTGATTCAAAATCATGGGTTTGGTTAATCTTACCAACCTCAACAAGGGTGTCAATATTAATGTGATGACATGTCCTTTATCCCAACCCTCTTTATGGAACAATTGATGGTCTGGCTGGAAATCCATGATTGGAGCAAATTAACGTAAGAACCTTTGAAGGCTACGCATCATGATAATAAATGTGGTGTGAATGGAAATGGCAGATCTAAAGGTGTCAAAATAGACAGGTAATTTTCCCTCTGAGCTGAGACACCATCCTCAGCCACAGAAAGACAATTCAAAGGGCAGAGGACAGTAATGAGGACGAGCAGGAGCCTTTTAGACGCCACTGTAAAACTGAAGTGAATGTTGGTCTTGGTGTCAGGCTAATGCACGTGTCAACAAGCCTCCATTTTGCTGCTGTCAGGGACACAGATGATCCATAAAGGCGTAGGTTTGGGAGACTGCATCAGTGTGAAGCCATTTTAAAAGGATCCAGGGCATGTTTATACTGCTGCCACACAAAATAGTACTAAAATAATTTAATCAGTCTGAACCCGGAGGTGCCCGGGAATACACACACCATCCATTCAAGTCCCAATATAACAGGGATGCTAATATATTTTACATATCCCGAGCCTCCAGGTGTCTAGACCTAATTGAAGTCAGTTTTGCTTCCTAAAATAATTTCTAATAAATCTTTTTTTAACTTTATAGACTCAATGCAGACCAAAACTGTGGGTAAAGATTGACAATAATTCATCATGACAGAATTATTCCAACCAATATGTATTTCAGTTAGGGACTTATAGCTATATTTGTGTATATTTAGACTCTGCTATTTTATGGTAATCTCTAATTTTCTCCAGAGGAATGTACTGCATGGGGTGAGGCAGTTTGAAAGAAGCACATCAATGCATAAAACATCCATTTTTATTGTTGTTACATTGCTTGTTGATTTATCTGAGAGGAAGATCCTTAGATAAAAGCATTATTAGTTCTATAATTTTTAAAATCTGTGGCAATACAAGGCTTGAAAAAAAAAACACATGAAAGAATAGATCATTGATCAGTGCAAAAACAATGTTGTGTAGTTTTCATTTAACATCAGTCCCAGGCAAAAGTATTTTTTAATATCAGTTTATTGTTGTGTTTGAAGAAGGCGCACGTTCTAGTTTATTTTCCTTTTTTCCCCCAGTTTATCAACTTTTTATTTCCTGTAAAGTTACAAATATTACCCCCTCCAGCAGGTGGCGCCTCTGACAGTTGTCGTCTACGCCAACAGCTGGCTCTGATTTGGTCTGTTGATAACTATGGTCAAAACCCTGCAGTATTTGGAATCAGACCAGGCATCAACATACTATTTTTGCAGAAAAAAGCAGTGCACGTGTTATGAAAACTTAGAAGCAACAAGTCCCTGGCCGTAATGTCTTGTTGAGTTGTTGCTCCATTGTTTATTATCAGCCACAGTGGCGTTAAGTGAACTAACACTCCTGCCGTGAGTTTCATTACCACGGAGCGGCAATAAACACCAGGTTTATCTCTGGTTCTGTTTTGGTTTGTGTCTAATGCAGAGAAGATTAAACAACCGTCTGTATCATTTTTATACTGGTGTCTTTGTACCTTCCAAGATGAACTTTGCTAGTACTTGCTGGTACTACATCACCAAACATCCTTTTTTGTGTGTCCATTACTATAATCATGAGGTCACTTAACAATAAAATACAATTGATGGTAATATGTGGGCCGACACAGACAGCAGAGAGACTCATTTTTCCCTGAGTACTAGATCTCCCCATGACAAACAGTCTTTGTTTTTATGAGCCCGGCCATCTCAGGTGAGGAGTGTTTATTTAGACCAGGTGCCGATGTAAGAGCTTTGGTTTGTTTTTTAAAAGTCCAGCTCCCACATGGTCACAGACTTAGTGTTTGGATCCCCTTATAACCCTTGTTTTAACAAGCTCCAAATCCAAAGAGAACAAACCTCTTCATTCTCTCGGGGCCAGGCAGGTGAGACCAAAACATGATTTGAAAAAAAAAAAAAAAAGAAAAACAAAAAAACCTTTTAATGTGAGTACCATTGTGCTGGTTAGAAAACAACCCAATCAAAAGCAAAAGAATACAATGTTGTGGCTTACATATATTCACTTTGTATATAAGCTGTATGTATGTATGTATGCATGTATATATATATATATATATGTATACGTATACACCCATAGTGTACATATTGTTTATATATACACTGTATATGTATTATATATATAGAACTATATACTGCATGTATAAATAAGGTCTCTGGAGTGATCTGTGATAGAAGGGTTTCTGCTAAGGTGAAGGGTTTACAGGACAGTTGTGAGACCAGCCATGATGTATGTACTAGAGACACTAGGAATAGGTGGAAGAGAAGACAAGAGGCTGGAAGTGGCAGAGTTAAAGATGCTGAGATTCTCTTTGGGGGTGACAAGGATGGACAGGATCAGAAATGAGGTAATTAGAGGGACAACACAGACAGACAGGAAGGTTTGGAGAAAAAGCTAGAGAAGCCAGACTAAGATGGTTTGGACATGTCCAGAGGAGGGACAGTGGTTATATTGGGAGAAGAATGCTAGACATGGAGCTACCAGGTAAGAGACGAAGTGGAAGGCCAAAGAGGAGATTTATGGATGCGGTGAGGGAGGACACGGAGGTGGTTGGAGTTGGAGTGGAGGATGCAGAGGACAGGGTGAGATGGAAGTTGTTGATTCGCTGTGGCAACCCCTGAAAAATGGGATAAACCAAAAGAAAAAAGTTCTTTGTTCCATTTGCTGCTTCATAATTAACCTGATGTAGATGTAGTCAAAGAGAACACTGTGTGCCTGAGGCAGACATTTTTAAAACTAAATTGTAGTTTGTTTTTTTTTTTGGTTTTTTAAGTCTTTCCACATCCTCAGCCTCGTCACCTAAGTTGTTTTTCACTGGACCGCTGCCTGGCCTTTGTGAATCAGCAGCAGCTGTTCTGTCAATCTCCAGTAAATCTCACATTTGATCCAGTGGTTCAGGTGGTCTTTGATGTAAAAGTGTTGAACAGAAAAAAGCCAGTACATGTGCTTATCTTAATACCTCCAGGCAGACACCGCGACCAGACCGCAACGCTGCTTCTCTTCACTCATTGGTTCTCTTCTTTCATTTCAATTTTTTTTCCACATCTTTTTTTTTCTGCATTTTGATCCCAAAGTTATTGCTAAACTGGTACAAAGCTACATATCTCACGCATGACCCTGGGCTGGTTGTTAATGGTTCATCTCATTATTTTTTTATTTTTATTTTTTAAATTTATACTCTTGTTACTGGACATGCTTGCTTCCTTGGAGAATCAAGCACAAGTGGTCCATGGTCCACGACTAGAAGTGATCAGTTCATGGTTATGGCATCATGATCAAAGTGCCTTTGTCTTACCCTCCGTGTTTGATTGAAGATACGGGATCAGGGACAAACGTGCACGAGGACCTACTGTACGTGCACATCCGGCCCATTAACGTGGCTGCAAACATTGAATGTTTTACCGGCCTCACATCTATCATCACATCGTCTTCATGCAGTTCCCTGTTCTTCATCAAAGACTAATTAATTAGTTTTACTGATAAAATTGTAGCTCATTAATTTGATACCCTTGGTTGAGTGTGTGCTTGTATCAGTGTGAGTCAATCTGATAATTATTTGGAGCCATGCCTATAATTTAATATATGTTGCTCATAGGTTGAGGGTTAGGATTAGAACAAGATGTTTTTCTGGATGATACTTTTACTGCATGACATGATGGTGTCATCATTGACAACAGACTCAACCAGTATTAATGACCAGCTCTGCTGCTGATTGTGCCATTTTTGATTTTTATTTTTTAAGTTTCTAATAGTTTCTACTGCATTAACAGGATTCCATTTCAGTTGCCTCTGAGCATCCACACACTTTCACAGTTCCATTTTTAACTTTCACTGAGTTCCACTTTTCATAGCCACAAACGTTTGCTTCATTTCACTAAATCATACGATGACTGTTTCATTTTTAAGCATAGTTTTCTTATGTCATTGTTTCAATGCCCCACATCAGAAAAACAGTGGATTTTTCTGTCCTAGTGAGTTGACAACATTTCTTCCCTCTTCTTCTCAATTCAGGTTCATTCATTTAATGTTGTCAAGGAAGTCATTGGAGGTCCTACAGACAGAGCAAGGACATTTATTTTGTAGAGATTTATTATTTTTTTGTCCCGCCTCACTAAGAACTGTTTTTGACCATATATTTTACTTATAGTTTTTGATATTTGAATACATTTTTGAAACTATGGCATTTTTTTCTATAGAGATTAGATAAATGTTATTTAAATAAAAATCAACATCTACCAGCAGTAGAGTACTTAAATCACAAAGATATATACATGTCTGTATATATGTTTGTATGTATATGTAAATATATATGTATACATATATGTGTATATACTGTATATATACACATCTATATATATACATACATATGTGTATATATATTGTATGTATACACACACACACACACATATATATATATATATATGTATATTATTTTTGCTTATTTCTGCTCATTGTGTATGTGAAGCCTGGTGTTTTTCCTGACTAAGGTAAAGCACAGTCTGACTCTAGACTTCCCATTCGCTCCTCCCCTCTGGGTCCACTGACTTAATGTAAAGGATAAAAGTTTCAAGGCTGGTAGACTTTCCACCTGAATAAAAAGAAAGAAAAAAAATCCACTGAACATGCAAAAAGTTTCACCAGTTAAATCCCATCTGCACAGCCCTAACTCTCACTCATCTATGACTTTTCTACTTTAGCTGTGCTGTCTTCCTGCCGTCTTGTTTTCCGATTTGTTGTATTTCCATACCAATTTCCGTGTCTTTTTTTGTATTTCCTCACCAATATCCCTGCATTTCTCCTCTTTCCTCTCATCCCTCACCAGGCTCAAAACATTTATCTTTCTGCTACCTTTTGGGCTGAAGCTGCATTTTCTGCGTTTGTTTTTGAGAATTCCCTTTACACCCTTTCCATTCTGCGGTGTTAGCTGTAAATGGATAAAGACCTTGGGTGGTGAAGAAAAATAAATCCCTATGAATCAAATAGAAAAAATAAAAATGTTTAGATTTACAAACAATATAAAAATATATTTTTTAAAAAAGCAGTTTTTTTCATGTAGTGAAAATGTAGCAGCAGGTTTTCTACACTCACTATATTACTTAAAATTGGTTGCCAGTTGCTGTGCCACTACATTTGTTGTAGTGTAGTACTGTTAGCCTTTTAGTGAATGCCCTTCTGTCTCTACTGTTGTGCTGACGGCACAGGGCAAGACACTTTTTTAATTGGCTAATACAGTGGTGGCCAAGTGGTTAATAAACCTTGTTCCTCAACCATAGAATTTGTCTTTCTCCTTTCCCCTCTTCGTCTGCCCGCCTGTCTGTCCTAGGTGAGAATCCCCTCCACTGTCAATCACCCTGAGGTTTCTTCCTTTTTTCACTGTCAGGGTTTTTTGTAGGAGTCGTTCCTCAGCTGGTGTGAGGGTCTATAAGAGCAGGGGGTTTTATTCCTGTTGTTGTTTAAAGTGCCCTGAGTTCACTGTCGTTATGATATGGCACTATGAACAAATAAGAGTTAAAGTTGAAGTTCAGGGTTCCATGTTTGAATCCGCCAGCTGCCACTGCCACTGAGCATGGCCTCGTCCCCACTCACTGCTCTCCAGGCGCTCAGAGCTGCCCACTGTTCACTTTTGGTGATGTTAAATACAGAAGTCACATTTAGTTGAGTGCAGTGGTGTGAATCACAATAACAAGGAGTTTCCTTTCCTTTCCTCCTTCTTTCATATATACCGCACCAGCAGTGTCCACTCTCTAGAGCCACCCCTGTTGGGAGAAATGTTCCATGACAATCATTTAATCTCACTAATTAATAACAGATTTGTTTCGGTTCTAATCTGAACCACCAGTAGGTCCAGAGTTAAATAGAATAAAATGGACATTTAAATGTCCTCATACACAATTCAACAATGTGCATACACTTCATGAAACCATTTCAATCTCGTACCTCAAGCTCAAAATAACACTGCCACTCCCAGCATGCATCTAGTTTTGTTCCCAAAATGGACATAGGGCCGAGTCCAGATCAGAAAGATAGATCGTTCATTTGAACTAAGATAAATGACATGTAAAAGTCATAAAAGTATAAAAACTAAAATCCTATATTCCTAATACCCTTTATGACGTCCTCTACTTAGGGAAACACATTATTGCAAGGAAAAGGCAGAAGTATGATGATAATACCAATAAATTCTTTAATTTGGACAAGGTAGGCTGGCCACATTGAAAAGCTCAGCGGGCAGCATTCGGCCCCTGGACCTTAGTTTGCCCATGCCTGCTCTAGAAGCATTCTTCAAGCCACTGTCAAGATTTACCATTTGGGTTATGGAAAATAAACATCCTTGCTATTTTTTTTTATATCAAGTAGTGTCTACATATTATTTCTGAATTATTACGATTGTAATTAATCATGATTAGTTGCTACCATTGCTGTGATCAAACCTGACGTTGATTAAATCTGAGCATTTAATGGTTTAAAAGTCTAGGTTTTAACATTGTTTTTTTCGCCACAATATTTGTGTTTAACCACAATAATGTTAGATGGCCAATGGTTCTGTCTTGGAGAGAAGGAAGATTGTAGCTTGTTTTCATAGAAAGTGAGAACAACAAGTTAGTTGAAAATAAAGTTGGCAGAAAACCAGTGTGGTAGAGAAGTGAGAATAAAAGAGGCAACGAGGGGAGAGAATAGAGAGCAGCCAGGAAGGATCAGTGGAGGTGTAGATGACCTACTTAGCTATCGGGTGCTGTGCTCCGTTCGTATATGGTGTAAAGGTAGACGAGAAAGCTGTGCATGGGGAGTGATGGAGGCCAGCTGAAGAGAAGGAAATAATGAGGGGCCAGGAATGTCCAGCTCTGGCGTTGAGCTTCTATGTGGCCACATGTGCAAAAGTAACACGCACAGAAAAAAAAAAGAAAACTCACACACAGGATTGCATTCCCATTTTTCAATTTCTGCTCCCATGCTGTCTGCAATATTTGATCTTTATCTGAATTTTTCTTTTCATCCCGTCTCCACCTCCACCTCCTCACCCATCCTGCCCCTCACTCCATCAGCACCTCCTCTTTTTTTCATTAATTGTTCCACAGTGAAATTCCTACTGCCTGTTTCAGCTGATGAGGATGCTGCAGCGTAGTCCCACAGGACATTTCGCTGATGCTCTGACCTGTCCCTGTCCACGCTCAGGTTCACTGTGTGTGTGGACATGGGTGAGAGAATATGATGCCGGGTGAAGTGAGGTTAACTGGTCTCTCATAAGGCCTTGATTCTATTATTTATGTGCATTGGGTTAGCATGTGCATGGATGGATTTATGTCCTGGGGCGACCTACAGTCTTCAATGCAACTTTTACAGAGTATTGTGTTGATTTAGACGACTGTCGCTTTAAGAATGCAACACTACTCTTGGGTCTTGGTGCTGTAAGATATTTTAGCTGTTAAACTGAATATGGATGACAGAATGCTGCAAAGGTTTTTTTTTCTGGTTATTTAATATACAAAGATCGACTTTCTGTTTGTTTCCCAGTAATGTAGAATCAGATTGATCTGTGGTTCAGTGAAACAACTGAGAGGAACAGACAATCTCACAGTGTTGTGAGAAGTTCTGAAAACGAGAAGAGTTGGATAGAAATTATTGGAACAAAATATCAATAATAATCTGACCTCATTAGGCTCCGATGGATTTGTTATATTTTTTTAACGACATCTGAGATGTTGAAAAATGAGTCTGATATTTATACTTGTATTATTATTATTATAGAAATCACATTTCATGTGTTTGATGTCACTGCTTTACATTACTGCAAGCTGGATGATAAACAACATCTGATACCTCATATAGATTTGTAGATGTTTTTAAATATGTCAAGCTGTGGAACTGCTCAGGGCTTTTGCCAAAATCTCACATTAACAGAGAAAACAAACTCCTGAAATCAGACAAAGTCTGATGTTGATCAGACAAACAACTGTCAGGAAATTTATAAAATCAAAGACGGTCTGGGAGACATATTCTGCTTCTGATTCCAATATCCGTTTCAGGCACAAGCGGTGATGGACACAGGGTTAGATGACGTGCTGCACCAGTGTGATGTTTACCCCAGTTTTCTTGCGTCCTAAAAAAAATGTGTTTGCATAAGTTTGTATCTCGTCTGATTCAACAAGGCACAAACTGAGGATGTTCATTTCAGGCGCTTGTTAAATGCACTAAATAAAGTACAACTGCGTGAAGAGTTCAATGAGCTCGGTGAAGAAAATGTTCAAAAATAGAGGGGACTTTTTTAGGGCACAGTTAAAAAAAAAAGTTTCCTGGAGGAATGTTGTCACGTTACAGGGAAGAAGGTGGGAAGTGAAATTGCAAAAATGATGGAAGTTATGGTTTGAACTTTTACCTGTGGCCGGAGGATACAGTTAGGAGATGAGTGTAAAAGTGACAGATGTGAAAGTCTCTGCCACCGGGGAAAAAAATCGTACACATTTTTCACAAAAAAAAGAAAGAAAAAATTATATAAATATAAAATCCACATTTTAAGGCTTGCTGGGTCAGTGAAGGAGGGCATACAGGTGAATAGAACAATAGTTAAGAAATCACTGCTTGAGACTTTTGCAGAAAATCACTGCTGGTGGATTAAAGGATTCACTCTGTGATGAAACAATATGATAATTTTATCCCAATTAGCATTAACACTATTAATAGGAATAAGGAACTACGTGCATATTACACAGGACAGTTGTGAGAACAGCCATGATGGATGGATTACAGACACTAGGAATAGGTAGAAGACATGAGGCAGTGGTGGAGGTGGAAGAGTTAAAGATGCTTAGGTTCTCTTTTGGGGAGACAAGGATGGACAGGATCAGGATTCAGGTGATTAGAGGGACAACACAGACAGGAAGGTTTGGAGAAAAGGCTAAAGAAGCGAGATTGAGATGGTTTGGACATGTTCGGAGGAGGACAGTGGACATATTGTTAGAAGAATGATCCTAGAGATGGAGCTACGAGGTAGGAGACAAAGTGGAGATTGATGGATGCAGTGAGGGAGGACATGGAGGTAGTTGGAGTTAGCTTTGAGGATACAGAGGACAAGATGGTAATGGAATTCTTGACTCACTGGGACAACGCCTGAAAAAAAGGGACACGCCAAAAAAGAGAAGAAGAGCTATGTGCAGATTATAGCAGTACAATTCAGAATGTTGCAATTTGATCACTTTGGAGATATATATCGCCTTTACTTGATCTTCAGCAGCCAGTAGGTGGCAGTGTCTTTGCAATACATTGTTGTCCTTATTTAGTCTACAGCAGCCACTGCATTTTGAGACATACGTTATTATATTTTTTTCTGAGCTATAAAAGAATCTGTTCATATTTCCACATCACACAATATAATGGATTACCTAAGGTTGATGGAGCCTCAGTAGAGACATCAAGTGAAAGATGTGTCTCCAAGGACACACCTTTCAACCTGGACTGTTGATACATCACTATTTGTCTTTTGCTGCGTCCAAGCTCAAAAACCTGGAACAGTGCAGTGCGTGTTTGTATTCTCCAGACAGCTGTGGGCTGGATTTGTTTTTACTCGACCCGTCAAGCCGTATCTAGACATCTTGTACATTCAAAGCTCGTCACTGGAATCTGGAAACAACCTGTTCGCTGAGCAGAGCTTGGTGAAAAATTGGAATAAGGCCACCGTGTGTAGTTTTTCTCTCTCTTTCTCCAGACGCCTTGTAGAATGTCGGCAGACATCTGGTTGCCACTGACTCTAATGGTTACGGTGATGTTTAATACTTGATGAGAAATGAGAATGTTGTTGCTTGGGTTGGCAGACATCTGTGCCTCTTACTGTGTATGTGACTGGAGTGCAGAATGATGAGGCTGACCCTTTATTTCTCGCAGAACACTTAAAGATGCAGTTTTTTTTTTAATTATGAAGAAGTGGAAGATGGTTCTTATGTAAGAAGGTAATATAAAGAGAATAATTAATGAGAGAAGATGTGTTGGGAGCCGGGAGGGAAGGGGTTTTTGAAAGAGAAAAACTGAAGATTCAAGTAAATTAGATGACAGGTGTGGAGTGAGCCGCAGAAAGAGGACGACTGTAGATGTGATGTTGGAGACGAGAGTGGAGGCTGAATGAAAGGAGACACAGCGAAAGAGTCGAAATGAGGGCAACGTTAGGCAGATTATGAAGATAGGGTGGAATTAGGGGGGAGTGGGAAGAAAAAAGAGTGAGTGATAATTGATAAGAAATTGCAGCAGCAGCGGAGGAAGAGAAAAGACAAACAGGATTGAAAGGAGTTGCTTATTTGGTCTGGTATGATGAAATGAGCCTTTTGATGGATGGCAACAAGAGAAAGAAAAGAAAGCCTTTGTGAATGGACTGCAGTGTGGGCCTTTATTGACCCTGGATTGTGCAAGAGTAGTTTTCAAAAATTGGAAAATAAGTTTTTTTTTTGTTTTTTTTTGTGAGTTACACAAAGGAAAAAAACAAAACATTTTAGCTATGCGAGGTCACTGCTGGTGGTAATGTTGGAAAAACAATATGACAGTTGGAGGAAAAGGGCAGACTTTGAACTGTGAACGTCAGTACAACTAAGAGCATAAGAAGAGAAATTGACAACACGGGAAGAAAGCACAGGTTAAAAAAGGCTTAGATACTCCTGGGAGTTGGTTCAGTTTTGAGATATAGAAAGATTGGGCCTGTATGGAGACAGGAAGTTAAGGTGACATTGAAATGAGGATTGTGCAAGAGTAGTTTTCAAAAATTGGAAAATAAGTTTTTTTTTTTTTTTTTGTGAGTTACACAAAGGAAAAAAACAAAACATTTTAGCTATGCAAGGTCACTGCTGGTGGTAATGTTGGAAAAACAATATGACAGTTAGAGGAAAAGGGCAGACTTTGTACTCTGAACGTCAGTACAACTAAGAGCATAAGAAGAGAAATTGACAACACGGGAAGAAAGCACAGGTTAAAAAAGGCTTAGATACTCCTGGGAGTTGGTTCAGTTTTGAGATATAGAAAGATTGGGCCTGTATGGAGACAGGAAGTTAAGGTGACATTGAAATGATATTAAGAGATATAAACAACAGAAAAAAAAGCTAAGTGCTTTTATTTTGAAATGGAGAAGTCGATCAGTAGTAGTCTACCAGGAATGCACACGGCAGGTGCACCTGCTAATAGAACTGATAGTCAACATATGGGTGAATTTCATAGTACTGTAACCATCATCGTTTGTTAGTGAGAGATGAACACAAAATATTAGGGGTGTAAAGGAAAATTGATCCAAGTGTATCAGTCAATAAAACCCTGATCGGTGAAAATGCACTGCTGTGGTTGGTTGATGGTTTGGATTAACGGACGCAAATTGGTTTCGGCTGTAGTGCCCCCCCCCCCCACACACACACACAGACATATAGACATTAACTTCGCATTGACCGCTAGCGCCCACTGCAACATCTTAATAAACGTCTACATATTAATGTCTATGCTGGTTATGCCAGTCTTGGTCTAGAGCAGGCATGTCCAAACCGTCCAGTTGCTCTTGAAGTAACTAGTTTTGGGCATGTCCAAACTGTTCCACCAAGGACCAGTGTAGCTGCTGGTTTTTGTTACAACCATCAAGGAGCACATAGTTCTATCAATCAGCTCTGATGACTAAACCCATCAACTCAGGTGCTACTGCTTGGTTGGAACAAAAATTTGCACCCACACAATCAAGATTTAAATCGGACGGTTTTGTGAGTAAGAGATGCACAAGTCTATCTTATTTATTGTACTGGTATTTAATAAAGATTAATACCAGAATTGACACAGGCAGGATGAATCAACTGGTGTCAGGAGTGATCTGTGATAGAAGAGTCTCAGGTAAGGTGAAAGGAAAGGTTTAAAGGACAGTTGTGAGACCAGCCATGATGGACGGTTTAGAGAAAGGATCAGGAATGAGGTGATTAGTAGGACAACACAGACAGGACGGTATGAAGAAAAAGCTAGAAAAGCCAGATTGAGATGGTGTGGACATGTTCAGAGGAGGGACAGTGGATACATTGGTAGAAGAATGATCATAGAGAGGTACGTCCTACCAGGTAAGGAACAAAGAGGAGATTGATGGATGCAATGAGGGAGAACATGGAGATAGTTGGAGTCAGAGTAGAAGATACAGAGGACAGGGGGAGATGGAAAATGCTAACTTCTCCTGCTGTTTCCCCTAAAAAGGGTGTTACAGGAGAAGAAAGAATTCCCAGTTACAAGGTCCACATTTAGACATTTTCTGAAAACAACTTCAAATTATTACTCACTAATAAACATTACTCAACTACCAGTTGCCATGTAGAAGATAAACACTGCTCAACAAGTGTATAAATGTGAATGTCCCTGCAGATACAGGTAGACTGTTAGCAAAGCCGTTGCTGCCTTAGTTTCCTGTGAGGTGTATACAGTCTTGGTATTGATCCACTGAGGCTTCTGTTTCCCCATTGACGTAATTGGTGATCAATACGGAAAGATATTGATTACAGTCCCCTTGTCTAAAAGCCAACCGTTTAACTGCACTGCCCTTAGGATGTCCAATATTCCAGTAGGTGAGGACAGATGATCCACAGGGAACTTTGTGGTTGCTGGTCAGGCATGGTTGGTGGGTGGCTACAGTGATGGAGGAAGGTCAAACACTACCAACAGGGATAAAAGGTTGGCTTCTCTGATGCTCTGCTAATGTCCCACATATAATATTGAAGTAATTTTTGTTTTTGAAGCAGGGTAAAGCACTAAAGGACGGGTATAGCCTATAGGGAGTATAGCTTCCCTAAACTGCTATATGTCTAAAGAGAACTGGCATAAAACCAGTCTTTGTGGCCTTGATAATGTGTTTTCCATAAAAAGAGATTCAATTCTGGTTGATGTCCTTTTCACTAGAGCTAAATTATTCACCACATTTGTTTTTATTTTTCTGTAGGAAAAGTTACCAAGCTTTATCCACAAACTTTTTGAATCCAGCCGGGCATTGTAGCCGTCTAAGCCCTAATGCTGCTCTGTTACTTTCAAAGCTTGAACCTTATTTATGAATGTGATATGAATAAATGTGTGGGTGTAAAAAATGCAGGAGAGAAATGGGTCTTTCTGAGAGCCTTTCTACTTCATAGAAGCAACGTTGTACATGTTGACTATCTACGTCTGTCAGGTTATGTAAAAACATAATAAAACATGTATAAAACATAAGGGAAATCTTTCTTGGAAAGCTTAGAATTTGTTATTATTATTATCCTGATTATAAAACTAAATACATTCTGAATTTACGGCCCTTATCTGTTTTATTTAATCCCATGTAAGGACATTAATCCCAATTAATTTATTTTGACTCCCTTAAAAATATTAGTTATTGGACCCCACGTGTCTTCCCGGATCAGTTTCCAGATGCACTGTACAAAACTGCATGTGCAAGAACTTTGACAGCCAGTTCCAAAGATCATAAATAATTCAATTGAAGTGATGACCAGTTTCTCCTTTTCCAGGACTTAACTCTCAGCTATTTCCCTGGGAGTCAACCCACTTACACATTTAGCTACATGAGGAAAAAAAAGAACTATGGAGACTCTTCTGAGACACTGATTCACAAGAGGTGATCTTGTGACGTAAAGTTCTTCTCTGTTTCTGTGTCTGTAACTTAGGTGTTCTCAAATTGACTTGTAGATCCGTTTGTCTCCAGAAAGTTTTTGGCGAAAAGAGGGACTATGACACGATTGTCCTCCATAAGACTTGTTTTGTATATTAGTCTTTGTGCAGACTGCATCTCAACTCAACTCAACTTTATTTATTTAGAGTGCTGGACCATAGCAACAGCTATCTCAGGGCACTTTACACACAGTTTACACACAAAAAAACAAACAAAAAAAAACATAGAAACAATCTACAAAACAGACAACAATGACCTCCTGCCCTTATAGACCCTCACACCGGCTGAGGAACAAAACCCCAAAAAACCCAGGCAGGAAAAAAGGAAGAAACCTCAGGGCGAAGGGGATCCTCACCCAGGATGGACAGACGGGCAGGCAGAACAGTAGCAGCAGCTTATTATTATAAATTAAGACGTCCAATTATAAGTTAAGATATTCTAAATTAAGAAGTCTATTAAGAGTCCATCTGCTCCAGGTCGGGTCCAGAGAACTCCTGACTGTTGATGGGTGGTGAGGTGGTAGAAGTTCCATGGCAATCAGGTTCTGGGGAAAGAATAACGTCCCTGGCAAGGGGGGGTAAATAAGGGGAAGGAAGGAGAGAGAGGGATAGAGCACAGGGATAGTTTATAGATAAATAAGGAAAGGAAAGGAGAGAGGGACAGAGGACAGT
>JAFBJS010003097.1:135897-146320 GCA_016785265.1 Paraplagusia blochii
TCTGGATCTGTAGGCCACTATAGGCGCTGTGAAAAAAGAAAAGTCTTTAACCTACTCTTAAAAGTACAAACTGTGTCGGCCTCCTGGACCAGAGCTGGCAGGTGGTTCCACAATAGAGGGGCTTGGTAGCAGAAAGCTTTGTCTTCTAATCTGGATTTAGAGATTCGTGGAACCAGACCTTCTCAGGATGAAAAGTTCTAGTGGGTTGATAGGTTTCTATCAACTCCACTATATAGGAAGGTACCATGGAGAGCCTTGTATGTAATGAACAGGATCTTAAACTGGATCCTAAAATGTAGTGGTAGCCACTGGAGAGAGGCGAGGACCGGGGAGATGTGGTCTCTCTGCCTGGTTTGGTCAGAACATGAGCTCCCGTGTTCTCAGTAAGCTGTAGAGATCTCAGGGACCTGGTTGTTAATAGTTTGGATTAAAAAAGCAGGAAAAAGCGTGAAGGAATTTACACTCTCAAAAACAACAAACCGATTGCTATATACCTTTCCAACCTGTTCTCCTTTTTCCTCCATCATCTCCTCACCTTCAGTCCAACCCTGATCCCTGCCACGATTCAACTGAACTTCAAACATTAACATGGCACTTACATTTCCTTCTCTCCTCATCTCAGGGTGTTTTTCTGCTTCTTTCCTTTTATTACTCTCCTACCTCCCTCTGCTGCTGCCTCTCTGTCTGCTTCTCTCCATCTGTAATTGGTATTCTATCAGTTGGAGATCCAATATTGCTGTCACTTTGTGTCTTTCTTCTCTTCACACTCAGACAGGGCTCAGAGTGTGGTTGGTCCTGCTGTTTTCTCTTCATAAATCACCTACATGCCCGCATCGTCTCTGTTTTATCTTTTGATGGGAAAACTAAAAGTCTAACTAGAACGCGGCAGCATGATGCCAGCTTGCAAAGCACGGACTCTCGCTACTGGGGGTGGAGTGAACTTTAAACTGGACATTATGAATAGCTTCAGAAAAAAACACTCTGTAAATAAATATATACACATTGGTTCATGGTAATGTTGTCATTCAAGAAAAATAGTTTATTGTTGCAAACAAAGATCCAGTTTAGACTTAGAATTGGAGCAGGGATGGACACAGGGAATAGGCAGAAGACAGAGCTGGAGGTGGAGGCGTTAAAGATGCTGAGATTTTCTTTTAGAGAGACAAGTATGGACAGGATCAGGATTCAGGTGATTAGAGGGACAACACAGACAGGAAGGTTTAGGGAAAAAGCTAGAGACCCCAGATTGAGATGGTTTGGACATGTTCAGAGGAGGGACAGTGGATACTATTGGTAGAAGAATGATCCTAGAGATGGAGCTACCAGGTAGGAGACAAAGAGGAGATTGATGGATGCAGTGAGGGAGGACATGGAGGTAGTTGGAGTTAGTGTTGAGGATACAGAGGACAGGGTGAGATGGAAATTGTTGACTCGCTGTGGCAACCCCTGAGAAAAGGGACAAGCCGGGAGGAAAAGAAGATAGAGGTGAAATATGTCAACTTGTCCACGATTGGAATTAGCATTAGAATGGCGTCAGCCTCTAGCACCGTGAGTGCAACGGTATATAATGTTTTTTGTTCTTTTTTTTTTTTTTTTATCACTGTGATGAGTAATTAGGAGGAGACCTTTTCTTGTTGCCTCGCTGATTGTTATAAATTGCTTTCTATATCTGTTGGTTATGGAGCCCAAGGTTGTTTTCTTTTGTTCTGACATCCAGCTTTTCTATATGGCACAGGTGTGTAAGCAGCCAGCGTTGTATAGCAGCCATTAAAAAAGCCCATTGTGCTGGATATATTGACAAAGTACTGTTGAGTTTACTGGAGCAGCAAGACATTTTTCTTCCAAACTTTTAGCAGTTGGTCCAGCACCAGTGTAGCACAGTCGAATCAATTTCAAATTAGATGTTTCCACAGTTTAATCTCCTCCTGTAGAGTGGGGCTTGGGAGACGTCTCCTGGCTATCTGTCAAACTGAAATCAATTAAAATGGACCCAAATCTTAGCTGATGGATTAAATCAATCAGCGGGACTCAAATGCAAACTGAGTGCCAACATGTGGAAGACTTAATAAAATACATGATTTATATTGGTCAAAAACTCAGTGTCAGGATATGAGTTTTGAAGAACAAAGCAAATGAATTAATTTCTTCAATCTGGCTCATGGAGAAGTGTTTGTTTGGATCATATATAACTCACAGCCGGAGTTTGTGATATTTATCTTTGTGATAAATGGCTGATTGTTGTGATATATGCAGATAGTTTGGTGCTGGTCGTCCATAAGCTGATTATTTTTATATATTTGTTGGTTCAAAACTATTTATTTGATACTTGAACAGACCAACTAATGTAGATGTAAAGAAATAACGCAGTTTTTATGTTATTATTTATTGTTTTTATGCACTTTGAGGGCATTACTAGCCAATGTTTTTCTGGCTTGGTTGTTGCTCCACTTTTCATGCTCTCGCCTGATTTCCATTCTCTACCACATGCTCAGTAAGTTTTATGACCTGGGCCCCTGAAACCCATCCAGAAGCCGTTGCGTCTATTTTTGTGTTTTCTTGAAAGTGCGTGGCTCCAGTGGAGAAATCCGCTCGGCTATCTGGGTTTTGACATGGAAAATGTTTTTTAGAGATTTGAGGGATTTTTTTTAAGGACCACAAAAGTGCAGACAGTGAGGGATTGTAATGTGCCCATGGCAGCTCAACACTCTTTCATACCATGTCAGAGAAAAACACCAGTAAACCGAGCAGTTGAGGGACTGCTACGCTGCAGACATGAAGGAACTGCACAAGGCTGTAAGAGTAATATCTGACACAGCAGTAAAATATTTGGTAAAAAAAAAAAAATATGTTGGCCAAGAAAAACTAAATAATTAAAACAACAAAAAAAGCAAAAGAGACTTAGACATGTTTACCTTTCAAAAAAGTTGGATAAATCCTAAAACTAGTTTATTAAAGTCAATAATACCAATGTCTTTTTTTTAAAGATATTAGGAGATTTATTCTTTATACTCTAGAGCTACAACCAGGACTTACTTTTTAGTTGAAGTTAGTTGTGTTAGTAGTAGTTAGTTGTTATAATCTGCTGTCTGCTCACTTTCTCAGCAAAACAAGGACTTGGCGATGTGTAAATATCTCGACTCGACAAACTTAAAGCATATCCTTTGACTCGACAAGTCAAAATTAAATCTCATTGGCTCAGGGACTTGTACAGTGTCCAGTTGATGCTGTAGAGAAACACCAGAAACACCTTTAGGTGAAGTGAAATAATAAGAAAAAAAGAACGAGGATGAGAAGATTTGGATTGAAAACCATAAGCTGCAGTCAACAGTCAAGTAAATTCAACTAGAAAGCAAGAAAATCTAGAGGATAAATTCAGGGATGCGATATGACAACCATATAATTTGTGTCCATGGGGAAATTGTCCCAGAGACTACTGTATAGGAGACCGGATTTTTACGACCATAAGACGCAACGTACTAAAAGGCACAGTCTCAGAATTGTGTGGATTTAACACACGCGTAAGGTACACCTGGTCGCAGGTTTTTTATACAACCTACGCCCACACTTCCCCATGCAATGGTCTCATGGTTTCCTCTACTACGTCTGCATCAACACACATAGGGCGCGCCACACATATGATGTACTATATAACCAGTTTACAGGAATGGATCAAAATGGTTCCTGGAAAGGAAGGATGGAGGCAGATGATTGTTACAGTAAGAAGGGCGTCGGTTTTTATAGTGTTTATTACAGTTGGAAACAACACAGAGGAATCAGTATCAGTGTCACTGTAATGGAATTATTAGCGTCTGTGACCATTCAGGGATTGAGTGAGAGAAGGAGGATAGTGTGAGGCACAGAGAGAGAGGATACGACAGAGGGGGGAGAGTGTGACAGCAGAAAGTGGAGTTTTCTTGTTAGACACTGCCCCGGGCTAAGAGAGGCTAACACCTCGACTTCAATTATTAACATCCTACTTGGCTCCTTTATTCAGCTCCACCTGTACGCCAACATACTCTGTCTTCTGCTCTGTCTTTTGTGCTCATCATTGTCCTTGTACAACGTGAGATAAAGGCACCTGCTCATTGCTGGGCGGGCGTTGCTCTGCCACCATCCGTCAAACATTTATAAGCCAAAACTAACAGATTTAATATTCACGAAAGCGTCAACCATAATGTGATGTAGCCCTTGTAAACACCACCAGGCGAGAGTAAATATAAAATCCTCCAACGTAGAGTGGTTTAGCAAAGAAAAAAAAAACTTTACTTGAGTTGTTTGCAATTCATAGCATATATTCTCTATAAAAACGTAAAATTCCCCATGATTTATGTGCTGAAACTAACTCCAGCACTTTACCTAAATGTATTCTGTTGCCTGCAGTGTAATTCAGGTTCCTGATTAGAAGGTCTGTGTCTTTATCTGATGTCAAAGATCTATTTCCATGACACCTAGATGTTTTGATTAACAGCCCCAAGCTACTTTTTTTTTTTTTTATAAATCAAACAGGAGCCAATGCTACTTTATGGAAATCACAGCCTGGAAATTGGGACAGCGAATGATGAAACAGTGCAGTACATGGCTGCGGGAGCCGCACACAGGGCCAGAAACTCCTGCATCACTTTCCCTGTTCCTCTGCATCTCATGCACTTACAGACCGATGAAGACATTTCTCTTTTCATCTTGACGTCAATCTGTCATTTTCCATATGTCTTGAGGTTAACCTAAGATAGTGATCGGCTACTTTAAGGAGAGACCGCACTTTGAAATCTTTATTTCTACGTGCATTTCCTTGACATGCCTCTTCTTTGAATGTGGACGTGTGTGCTTGAACATCTGAGCAAAGTTTTACAGCAATAGATTTGACATCAGCGAGTGGTCCATAAATTTTATCTGTTTTACCTTAAGTCATTTGTTAGTTGTTGGAAAATATAAGGCATGATTTATTAAAGATAATGCAGTCATTTTGAAACTTTAAGACAAATGTGTGCCTGAAGTAAGGGGACAGAATGGCAAAAATGGCATCTGGAAGTGGCAATATGGCAAGCGTTCCAGTCTAAGTATTACATACTAACTCTCGAACGCATGCTTCCAGACGGCATTTTTGTGGGATTTGAACTTGGTTCTCGGGCACAGGTTAGTGATGTCACACACGGACCCTCTCGGGGACACTGCTATGTGATGGGCTGCAAATGAGTGAGACTTCTGATTGGCCGGTGACGTAGCAAAATGCGAATCTGGTCCGCGTAAAACGAGTCTCAAAGAAAAAATTTGCACGAGCGTAGTGTCACAATTTAAAAGCACGATTTGCTCGTACCACAAATCTCTTATTTTGAAGAATCCTATTTTGATGTGTGACATATCAGCGTATTCTGAGAAGAGCACGGATCCGTGCTAACGTGTGTGTCCCTTTTCTGAGACTATTCTGGCTCCATAGAGGAGAGGCACATGTTGTAATGTTGGACCATTCTCTCATAGCCCTGAACATCCACTCTCTCTGCTCTCCTGCCAAGTGCTTTGAAACCGTCCAACACTTTCATTCCTTGCATGGATGTTTCCTCATCATCCTATGCTGCACTTCTTGGACATCTATGCACCGCACCCTTTCCAAGTGCAGGTTGATGCCAAGATTTCAAGGCACAATGTAAACATAAAGCTGTTTATTTCAATATTCTTCAATTAAATCCTTTTTAAAATTTGCTGAGCTGATAGGAGTCAGCAAACGTTGCAGCTCCGCGCTGAAATATTTACCCCCAGAAGAGGTGAATGTTCTGACTCTACACAATCTACTCCATGTTGTTTCTCTGACACCTTTAAATGTGATGTAATGGAAAAAAAAAACAAAAAAAAAAACAGAGAGAGATGTGTTTGACTCAGAGGGTAATAAAAGCTGTTGTCATGCTTTGTAAGCGTTAAAAATGTGATTACTGGGTTACGGTCAGCACAAACGAAATGTTTCAAATGTACTTGTAAGAGCGACTACTTTCCAAACACAATCTTCTTTGTAGGTGCTCTTCTATACATTATCTACTCTGAGAAATGTTAAGTGTTAATTTCACACATCTAATGTTATTTTCCTAAACAAATATCACAATATTTTTTAAAATTCCTTGTGCTCCCAACCAGGTGTTCCGCAGTGGTGAAGGCATGGGCATCCGTCTGGACAGTGCCTCAGCATTCCAGGGTGCCGTCATCTCACCCCACTACGACTCCTTGTTGGTGAAAGTCATTGCCAGTGGGAAGGACCTGCAGACAGCGTCCTCCAAGATGAGCCGCGCCCTGGCCGAGTTTAGAGTACGAGGGGTCAAGGTAGGACAATCGGCAACGGACGCTCGTTCTGTTTCTCACTGTTTCTCACACACACAGATGTGTGGTCTTTGTGTTTACTGCCGTTAAAGAAACACCTTTTTTATTCATATGAGAAGACCTGGTTTATGAACTCGAAGGGATTTTTTGGTTTAGACTTCGGTGGCCCAGTTCCCTGCTCCCTACACTCAGAGTTTGGAGACATGCAGTGGCTTTTAACGTAAATGAAAGGAAGATGCAGGAAGAAGTCTTCGTCCTCCTTAGTGTTGCAGCTTAGACACATGGTTGGAACCTATTATGAGGTTATGAGGTGTCTCTGGTCTTGGATCATCAGACCCCCTCACCTGGGCGACTGGGAAAAGGTGTCAAATTTAAAATAAATTGATGAACAGACATATGAACTGATCTGTTGACGACACCAACAATGTATTTTTGCTGTTGTGCGTAAGAAGAATGGTCATCTTTGCAAAACTTGGCTGTTTGCTACATTAATTCTATAGACCAGGGGTTTTCAAAGTGTGGGGCGGGCCCCCCTGGGGGGGCGCGATGCGATGCTGAGGGGGAGAGGTTATGCAGAGGTGAACCTAGGACAATTTCATAGACAAATGCTGTTATTTATTGTTGCGACGGAGAGTGGGTGGGGGGGCGCAAATTGTTTTCTTGCTGGGGGGGTAACAGAAAAAGATTGAGAAGCACTGCTATAGACCATTATCTTGGGATACTTTGTCCTGTGTTTGGATAGTGTTGCAGGATAAACAAGTAACATACCATTCCATCTGAGTTAAAACTCATCATTATTTGATGATAAGTGATGTCCAGATAACCTGTCTCCCTGTTGGAAACCCTTTTCCCTTCAAAGTTCCAAAGTTTAATAGGAGTATCTACTTAAAGATCTGTAAGTTCCCTCAGCAGAGCAGACATCTCTGTGAATCGTTGCCCTGCTGTGCCTTCAACGGTTAGCCTAACATCCTTGTGTGACCTGTGTGCCATATACAGGCTGTGTGGTATTTGATTTTTCTCACTTTTCAAGTTGAAAAGCCTGAGCTCCCTGTGTCTCAAACTGCCTCAGGACACAACCCAACAAAAAAAGACTGCAGCCTGTGTTTGGATGGAGGCTGTCCTAATATTGTCAACAGGCAAAGGTGGTTTTCTGACAGACAGCCGCCGATTTTTAAAAATAATGAGGTGCATGGTTTATTCTTGCACCTCACACCTGAAATCACATCTCCCTCATTGTTGGAAGTCACTTACTCTGATTGTTGTCTGCGTTTGCACCTAGAGTGCAGATGCTGAGGCTTATGTCATCAATGGAATTTTACCAGGACTTTTAAAATTAACATGAAAATCACATGCATTCATTTGTCAAATGAATCTTATTAATATGCATTGAAACAGCAGAATGACATGCGGTACGTGTCCACATATTCAACCGTATGTCGTATGTTTATCATATCTGACAGAGTTGATGTTTTCATTTAATCTGGTTGGAAAAATGTGTTGTTTAAAACAGCTCCTCGCTGCCTCAGAGCATGTGGGGATTTCAACCTCAGTCTTAAAGACTTAAAGTCTGGAATGTGGAAGAGGGACGTTGTTGAAGAGAAAGTTACCTGTTGCACCACGATTATTAAAAACTACCAACTATACACAACACTACAAAAAATAAAACTCTATATTTTGAGTCTTCCAGGTCATGGTCAGGTTATACAACAGGTTTACATTAGGCAGCTGGACATTCTGGACAACTTGTCCAGTTGCCTAACTTAACATCTATTTTATAAAATAAAAAATACTTTTGTTCCACTCACATTGAAAAAGGTTGTTTTATATTCATAAGTTGTTTATATTTATCAATTACTTTATACATCAATATTATGTGATGACTCGAGTGTGTCTGGCTTTTAAATAAATTACCTGAAATTTACCTGAATTGTGAGAAATAAAAACTCTTCTCAATCCAGTTAAAGTTGAGGTTCAGTAAGAAGGAGGAAGCAGAAACGCAGACTCTCCCCGAACATTTTACTCCTGCCTTATTTCTTTTATTATTAATATCTGCATTTGCATCTTTAACGAGCTCCCTGTTATTAAAGGTGAACACTTTGCAATCAGGAATAACCTGGTGAGAGACATGAAGGGAGCTTATAACATGTGACACTCAATTTTATTATATAACGCTGGAAACAACTCCGTTGAGGCAAACATCTCCAACCATGACTGTCCCAAAAATCTCATTTTGTCATTGGATGAAGCTAGACTTTTTGAATTTAGAGCACTCTATGTTTTATTATAAAGTGATCTGTCGGGAAAATATTATGGCTGATGAATAAATCCACACAACGTTATGGAAAACGATTAGAATCGTGTGTGTACGGCAGTTTGTCTTAACCTGGTGTGAAGAGATGCCTTTACTATATGGGAGTCATTTTATACAAGCATCATTATTCTAATACAAATGGACAGGATGAAAACAGATGGATGACCTGAGATGAAGGTAAAATCTCTCTGTGCACTCAATAATTTCCCAGTCTCTTTTTGAATTAGTGGTGATGAGGTGAAATTGCGAGTCAATTTGGTCTCCTCACTTCTAATTTGTCATCTAACTTGGAGTGCACTGCATGGACTGTCAGCGTGGCTTAAATAGATTCAATTCCCCAGAGTTTAAAGTTGGCCCAGACTTGATGACTCTGTGGACGTTGTCCTTGGTCTTTACTTCTGTGATTGACGGAAACACAGACTTAACTTTCCTGCAGCCACAGTCGAGGCACTGGTTAAAAAGGCTTAGGGTAACATCAGCGGCGTTGGCACAAGGAATCAGTGAGCAACCAGAAATTCACCAGATTTATTTATTTTTCATCTTGATTACATTGTTTTTTAGTATACTTTCCTTTCTTATTCTACAATCACGGTTTTTGCCTTTGTGCTCTAAGGCAGTGGTCCCCCACACGGCCCGGTGCCGGTCCGTGGGGCAATTGGTACTGGGCCGCAGAGAGATGATGCTCAGCTTAACACAATTTAAGTTTTATTTATTATTAGATGCTAAAAAGTGTCATGTTTGTGTGTCCAGGAGATGTCCAAAAAAATACCACCTTTTCATTAGTGATATTTGTCAGCTACGCCTCAAAGACCGGTCCGCGAAAAAATTTCTAGACATTTGTCCGGTCCGTGGCGCAAATAGTGTTGGGGAACGCTGCTCTAAGGTTTTAAAAAAGTAATATTTGAATACTTAACACCCAGTGAAAATATAACGCTAAATGGTTTTAATGTTAGTGTTAATACAGAGCTCTAGACAACTTAAGGGAGTCCATAATGTCCCAGTTCAACCATCACTTGGGGCCCCCTCCAACTTGGACCACAGGAAATAGCTTGGAGTACCACTAATACTGTAGTAGATCATCTGGGGGTGAACAACTCATATTTCCTCAACATCTAAATTCTTTGATACCCCCAAGCTAAAGTTTAGTATTTCCAGCCATTAGTTCATCTTCAGCAGGGAAAGGCAAATACTTTGATGCTCGGGCCTAAAATTTGACATGGGGGCGGGGATAGATGGAGCGTTTGTTTAAATCTAGGATCTTTTTTTTTTTTATTATTTTTAGAACTTTATTAATCCTTCGGGAGTATCCTTCAGGAAATTCCCCAGGCAGTTGGCTGAGCCGGCGCCCGGGTGAACAGTGTGTTGGGACGATACCATGCTCAGGGTACTTCAGGGGTAACTTGGCGGTAGGGGGTTTTCGAACCGGGGCCCCTTGCGTACCCAATTCCATTTCCTTGACCACTAGGCCACCAACTGCCCAAATTTATGACGATTCTACACTAACCATTGAGTAAATGATGGCACTGCAGAGTAGATATAGAAGGTAAATAATATACAGTAATAATAAAATTTGAACAAACCAGGTTAAGAAGCCCAACGGGCCAGTTTGGGCCCACAAGCCTTAGTTTGCCCAGGTCTGGTCTTAGGCATCTGTCAAACACAAGGCCCTACGGGTCCTCCAAGTTATACTATGGCCCACAGCGATTGTTTTTAAAAGTCTATTTTATTTTTTAATTACCGTACACAACAATATAATTATATGTAATACAATATATTGTATATTTGGAAGTTGATGGATGATAATGAATT